>PVJH01001718.1:12209-195651 GCA_004026705.1 Nesogale talazaci | reverse complement strand
TGGCTGCTGACTCACAGAAGCTCTGCAGGACAGGGCAGGGCTGCCGGGGTGGGGGGGGGGGTGTTTCTGAGGCTGTATCAAGTTCCCAGAAGAAATAAGCCCCTCTTTTTCCTGAAGAGCCGCTGGTGGTTTCAAATTGTCAACCTTTGAGATCCCAGCCTGATACGTAACCGCTACGCTGTCAGAACGCAAACACAGACAACCTGCTCATCGCCTCTTGTCTCACTCTAACTTATCTTAGTTTTGAACTTTTCAGACCTAATAAAGACAGTGTTTTCCTGTCATGGGCTGGGGCTAGACTTTGGGGACATTAACATTTTTGTTGCTGTTAGCAGCTTGACTAACCAGAAGCTGTTCTTTGATTGTACTTTAGTATCATAAACAATCCTGCTGGCCTTTATTAAGTTCTTTGGTTTTTCAAATGAGACTTCATTTCGTTTTTAGAGTACAGGCATGATGCACATGCTATTTAATCATTAGGGCCTTTCTTCTTTCTCTTGTTTCTCAACTTTTCTTTTGACTCGGCTGTCGGCGAGCTTCTGGGCGGGCCTCAGCACGGAGACCCCCACTCTGAAGAAGATGCTTAGGATAAGGCTTCTTTAACAACAGTCAGTACAAGTGACAGCTGCAGCCAGGAAGGCTCAGAGCAGCCACCTCTTGCTTACCTTGAAGTTGGCGTTCATCGACACCTCTCAGTGGGCAGATGGGGCTTCAATGGTCCATTGCTGTTCGCAGTGGACAATGGTTTCAAAGGCGTAGTGCTAAATCCGGTCACCTTACTCGGCGTGGGTATAAATTCTTAGGAGCAATGGGTTCAGTTGGGGGGGGGGGGCAGTTATTAAAAAATAACAAACAGAGATCGCTTTCAAAAGCCTCTCTTCTAGGTCTTTGAGTGACATGGCATAGTGCTTACAAGTTGAGTTGCCTCCTCCCAGGTCGCCAGTTCGAAACCACCAGCCTCTCTGGAGAAAGGCACTTGCCCTGTCCTCTAGGGCCTGCAGGGTCAGAATTGGCTCATTACCAGTGAGGTCGCTCGCCTGACATAGCCCTTTCTTTCCTTTCGACTGCTTTTGCTCTTTGTTCATGTGGCACTGTGGTGGTTCCCATTTTTATTTTTTTATTTTTTATTTATTTTATTTATTTTTTTTTGGGGGGGGGGGCATCACTGCTCTCCGGTGGTGGGAGTAGGAGGCCCAGCCCCACTGCTGGAATTGAACCTCTGTCCCAGTGGGCCGCAGTCCCGCGCACAACCACTACGCCACCGGGGCTCAGCCCGGTGGTTCCCATTTTTAAACGCCTTTACTTAGACTCTTCAATGACTGGAGATAGTGAAAAACAGTTTTGAAAGGGCAGTTGTATTTGCCCCATCTCTCAAAATCTCCTTTCACATCAGCATTTGAAGATGGTTTTTTCCTTACCTTTCTCTTTTTTTTTTATCTCCACATCACTGCCCTGGTGAGCTCTTGGAGAGCTGCTGCTGGATTTGAACCCTCAACTCCTCACAACTTCGACTCACAGTGACTCGGAAGGGCAGGGTAGAGCTGTCCCCGTGGGCTTCTCAGCCTGGCACTCCTTACAGGAACCCTTGCCCTGCCCCCAGGGAGCGCTGGTGGTTTTGAATGACTGACCTGTGGTGAGCAGTTCAGGAAGTAGCCACTATGCCGCCAAGGCGTCTTTTCATCCAGATGCAACTTAGTGATATCCACGACGTACACACTGAGCCTCATACCCGCCCTCGGTGTTTGACTTCTCACTGGAACTGCCTCCCCTGCTCCTGCCCAATTGACTGGATCATAAGTTGTCATCTCACAAGATCCACGAGTAAATCTCACAGCTGGATGGGTCCTTCTGTGGACACAAGTCACCTAACAGGATATTAATTGGTTCAGTAGATCTGATGTGGAAAAGCCAAATGTATTCTCTCTCACTCACTCACTCACACTCTCTTTTCAGATAGGAATACTCACCAGCATTAAGATGTAATTCACCTTAGAAAAATGCCATTGCGAAACATCCTGAAAATAAACCACCTGTCACCCACTAACCTGGACATGAGGGTTTTGCCTCCTGATTCAGCCCTTTCCTGACTGATTCCCACTGCCCTTGAGGTGTGTGTGTGTGTGTGTGTGTGTGTGTGTGTGTGTGTGTGTGTTGAGTACATTTCTGCATTTGGTGTATAAAATTTACTTCTGTGTCTTTAAAACATAGTAATCATTATTGACCTTATATTTTTTATTTGAAGAAAATCTTTCCAGGGGGCTGATATGGATTAAAACATCTATCATATTTATTACCATAATGAAAGGTAACTTTCCTGAACAGTTCACCTGTTTTGAAGCAAGGACTCATCCTCTCTTAGAACCTTCTTATCGTGGACTCTGGGCACAGGCAGCAGCATCAGGACCCGTGGGGAGTCGTGGTTCTTCTGCGAGCAGAGATGAGATGCGCCAGGCACTCAGACTCCTCACTCAAGGGGAGCTTGACTTCAAATGGCCTTACTCGTACTTTTTCCTCGCAAGTAAACCTGCAGGCAGAATTTGTAAAGTTAAGATGGCTCTGGACACGGCATTTGTTGTCTGGGCGGGTCTGGCCTCTGTCACCTTGCTCTCCCTGCCCTCCCAGGTATGTGTCCCCCCAGGCCCCTCTCAGTGCTGGGGGGTAGAGCACTGCAAGACTGGGTGACACAGGGACAACTGCCCTTGTTCTCATGCCCTCGCTTCCACTCAGCCAGCCTGCCATGGTGGTCGCAGACAGGCCTAGGGGCACCTAGTTTGGATGACGGTTGTCTCCTACTCTGCAGAAAATGACCCTCGAGGCCTGCTGCGTGCTCACCAGTGTTTTGTTATCAGTACCTGGCTGTCGGGTTCATCCTATGTCTGCTTAACAAAGGTGCAAGGAAATGAGGATTTGAGAGCCGGAGTCTTAGCGCTGCCTTTGGGTGTCATCACAGCTACCCCGATGCCCAACAGAGGGAAGCACTGCCTGGTCCTGTGCCGTCTTCACAATCGTTCCTGTGCCTGAGCCAGTGTTGGTGAGGAGAGTGTAATTTAAAGATGTGAACCAGTTCGGGAAGATGTATCAAGAAAACCTTGGGTCCTAATTGAGTCTCTGTCAGTTTTGAGGAGGAAACACACATGCGCATGCATGCACCCACACACACACACACACACACACGAGACAATATCTTTAAAAAGAAACGTAAGTGGTTTGTCTATCATCGTCGTCTTCCTCACTGGGTGGGGGTTGTGTGGCTAGGTGTCCTCTCTTACAGTAATCTTAGGCGACACAACAGAATACGCTGCACCAAAGGGTTCTCTAGAATTGTCTTTAACTTTGGCTCATAATGCTTTTCTGCCTGCTTCTAGAAATGTCCTGTGTGGGGCCATCTGTCCCGCAATTCTCTACACCACTGTTACCTGTAAGAAAATAGTCCCCCTTGGCTAATTGGATCTGGATTCAAGTCCCAGCACCCAACACCAATTACAGCTTATGGCTGATGGTTCTGCCTTGCAGGGCTAATGTTGGGATGACTTGAACCCATGACCCTCTGTCATTGGGAGCTATGCTGACATAGGCTTCTGGGTCGGGGCACACCGGAGTCAGAATTAAAGTACCCTTGGGAGGAGCCCATCCTGGGACAGAGAAGCCTAGTGACTTAGGCTGCAGAGGAGCGGGCTGGCTCATTTGGTTTCTGGTTATAGACACTGGGATAGGGGCTAAAAACTTCCAGAATGAGAATGTCGTCTGACT
Organism: Nesogale talazaci; assembly: GCA_004026705.1. Lineage (NCBI taxonomy): Eukaryota > Metazoa > Chordata > Mammalia > Afrosoricida > Tenrecidae > Nesogale > Nesogale talazaci. The sequence continues at coordinate 191,901 of PVJH01001718.1, read as the reverse complement.
TTAGTGTGTTTATGGAAAAGGCATCCCAGGTCTCAGGCACTTGACTTACAGATGAACTTGAGTGGGACAGCTTAACTTGAAAACTGTTTGAAGAATGGATGCTAAATGAAAACATATTCTGTGAGTAGTGTCTCAATAGGGGTGTGTGTGTGTGTGTGTGTGTGTGTGTGTGTGTGTGTGAGTGAGAGAGAGAGAAAGAGAGAGAACACGAATGCAAATAGTCACTGTCAGGCAGATCCTGATTCAGTGTAAGTTTTTTTAAAACCTTGGCTAACATTGTGTCCTTTGCCAGCCTGAGCATGGTGGCTCCTTCCCATGGCGGTGTGTGGATTCACTCTGCTGGCCCGCCCTGTGGGAGCTGGTATTCGTTTACAGACAAGACAGCCGGGGGGAGCTGAGTGTCGCCTGGGTTCAGAACATGCACCAGATCCACTTGGTTTACAGTCTGCCCTTTTTCCTTCCTTACCAGTTCAGACACCAGCCGCCCCTCCCAAGACACTCCCTGTTTCCTGCTTAGCTCTCCCCTTACAGCAACGCCAGCTGCCAGAGTGTGACAGACCCACAGACAACCCGTGATGTCACTGCGGAGGTGTCCAGACAACACCCAAGATTGGGGTATTTGTTAAGGAGGTCGACAGAAAGGTTCAGGACACAGCATTTCTCTGATCAGGTTCACCTTGAGCAGGCAATGCTAAGTGTTACCAATCTCTGATAACACTACCAATAAGTGCCCAAAGGGCGCACCATCCCACCATCAAGCTCACTCCAGTTCCTGGGAGTTGACCCCTCTCAGAGACTCCCTGCTCTGCAAGCAAGCCTCTCACTCTGAATGCTCCTTGCTTGCTCTGCTGACCGAGAAGGTCACCCCTCTGTTCTGTCCTCTCCTGCCACTGCTTCTCTAGTCCTCTGCTCCTGTGCTGGTGGCTCAGTCTGCATCCCAGACCCTGGAGGCTCCGTGCGCAGGAGTCTCGGTGTGAAGGATGCTGTCCACCCCTGGCCCTTCTTTCCTGATGGTCCAAGACCCCCGATCTCATCTCTGAGATGACCCATGTCGTACTCAGCAGGATTGAAGGACAGACCAATCCCCTCACAGGTGCCCGCCACCTTCCTTGCCGTGCACCCACCCGATCACCCACTGGCCAATACAAAGACTGCAGCTGGGAGAGCCACAATTCACCGCACCATCCTCCTGAGCCAGTTCTCTGCCGTTGGTGAAAAGAGAGCCCATGAAAAAAAATGGAAGCCCTCAGAATAATACGCCCATGCTTTACATATAATAATTATTCAAAAGCCAAGTTAATTAACCTTATTCAAATTTCACACTGATGATGCTTATTTTATGACTGTATTTATAGATGAGTGATTTAATGCACGAGCTGGATGTGGCCAAGAGAAGAAGGAACTTCGGCTCGGGAACGTTTTGAGAATAGATGTTTAAAAGTGCTCTTCATGGCGAGATTTGATTTTCTGAGAAAGAAATCTGCGAGCTTAGAAGGCTCAATTATTTCAGTTTCGTTTTCTCTGGCCCTGTTTTCTTTTTCTACCTGAATGCCTTTTGTGCTGATTGATCTCAGACGGGCCAAAAATTGTCAAGAAGAATTAATGTCCACCTTTTGGGTATCAATTAGTGAATTATAGACACGACACACCCCAGAATTTGCCATTTAATTACTTGGAAGCAAAGCCTAGAATCTCTAGGACATTATTTTTGAAGTTTGTTCCCCCCTCCCTTTTTTTTGGGGGGGGGGGCGCGGCATCACTGCTCTCCGGTGGTGGGAGTAGGAGGCCCAGCCCCACTGCTGGAATTGAACCTCCGTCCCAGTGGGCCGCAGTCCCGCGCACAACCACTACGCCACCGGGGCTCAGCACCCCTCCTCCCTTTTTTTAAAGGGTTCCCATGTTACCTTCTACTGTCATGTCTTAGAATGTTACAAATGATTAATTCCAGACTCTTTTAATCCTACTCTGCCACACTCCTGGCTTTTCGTGTGACCCAGAAGCTACCCTGAAAATCGATCTCCCTTTTTGTTTGCCAAGCTGAAGTTTGCAAACCATGTGCAGTGCCCTGCACGGAGCCTGGGTCTTCTGCCTGCAGCTTGCGTGGGGGGAGGTGGGGGCTCCCCTGTCCCCTGGCATTGAGCATCAGGCCTCCTGTCTGCCCCTCACCCGGGCTGAACTGCAGCAGCTGAAGCTGTGGCTCGGCCAGCCCCAGCCTGCCAGTCCTGGTTCTCCCTCAGCCGCACTTTGACCTGCCCTCCATCTCTCCCCTCCCGCAGCCCCCAATGCCCGAGCTCCGTGGTGGAGGGGGCATCTATCCTCCAGGAGAAAGGGCAGCTCTCCTGTCCTGCTCAGGCCCGCCCCTTCTCTGTGTCCCCAGCTGCCCACAGAGCCTGGCTTCTCCCCGCTCCCGTGCGAGCCTCAGGCCGTGGCTGCTCTGTTGCTGTCCCCACGTGCCGTGTGGACGCAGCTCTGGGAGATGGCTTTCTTGTAATTGCCCAGGAACCGGGCTGGAAGACTGTTGGCATAAGTTTGGGCCTCAGGTGAGAGCAGACTCCAGGCCAGCCAGTCCTGTTCCTGAGATTTACTTGCTTTCCCCGTCTCTCAGTAGCAGCACGATCAGCAAAAAGGGCCACGTGTCTCTTTTCCAATGGGAGATTTCCAAGGAGCCGAGGAATGAGAAGAGCTAAGTGAGCAGGAGCGATTGGCCTGACCGCTGCCAGCTTACTCTTGCACCCCTGCCCTGCGCGGTCTTTGGGGTGAGCATAATATGTAATCACTATTGTCAGGTGTGGGGGTGGCTTTACTGTGTATATGAACAAGATGGTCTGACACAGTAAATGGGATAAGCTTGGCAATAGCCTTGTTTTCTCCTGCTTTCTTATAAATTATTATTAATTCAGGACCTCAACACACACCCATTTCCTGGGGTTTTCGTGGGTCAGAAATCTGGGCACAGCCTAGCTGGGGTTCTCTTCCAGCCTCATGCAATTGTGGGCCTAAATCATTTCCCTGTCGCTGTTGTCCTTCCCAGGTCTAGCAGGAGAGAATCCTTCTCCTGATGAGACTAGGCCCACCTTGGGTGGCCTCCCTTTCGAGTGGCCCAAAGCCCCCTGCAGACTACCTGTGCCATAGCTATGGACATGGTACCCTATCAGGTGTGCTGGGCTGGACAGGGCAGCAAGGAATCCTGGGAGTCTTCCTAGGCTCCTCCCACGGCAGAGCCGGGTGTGCTTTCGGTTGGACTCCTTAGTTGACATGCACAGGTCTGTTGCAGCGCGCAGTCCATCTGCCCAGTCCCCCTTTCCTTTTTGCTCTCCAAGTGTGCATCTGATCTAGCAGTTTCTGAGGGGAGTAAGAAGGAGGGGAAAAGTCACCTGGAAACACCCCGAGGCAGGAAGCGAAGGTGAAGACACGCCCAGACAGATGTCCTCTGTGAAATGTCTGTCTGTTGCTGTGTCCCCTCTCTCCCTTCCACACCGTGGGGCCCCTGTCTCGCCCAGCACCCGCTCAGAAGTCACAGCTGTGGCAGCATTGTGCACACGCCCAGTGGCTTCCCTGCGGCCGTCCCTTCCTCTCATCAGTTTGGTAGATGACCAGCTGCTTCAGACCAGAAGGGCAGCACTGGGCCGCGAGCAAGTCCCGAGGGTTAGGAGAGGAGGACTGGAGACGGGAAACAGACATTCAGCAGCGGATACGCCGAAAGAAGATGAAATTCAGTAGATGAATTACTGAATTTCAATATTTGTGATCTGCTTGGTAAACCTTCACCAGCTTACAATAAAGCATAGTTTTAAGCAGTAGTAATTATTTCTGAGCCTATTATTTTTGTACAACCCCCAGTAGCCCTTCTGTCTACTGTCCTAGCAAGTGACTGGCTGGCTGGCTGGCTGGACTGAATGCATGACTGGCCGGACTGACTGACAGACTGTGGAGGGACGTAGGAGGGACAGAGAACACAGGAATTCTTGGAACCTGCAAGCCCTTCTGCAGAAATGGTGAAATCCCCGAATTAGAAGCAAAGTAGACCTTACCTCCCCCTCCTGGCATCTGCTGCAGGTACTACCTGTCCTACCTGAAAGACCTGGCCCAGAAAGTGCTTTGGAAAACACCGCTAAAAGTCGCTTTGCAGGCGTGGAGGAAGACTGTGGTGCTGTGAGGTTCCTCTGTGCCTCTGCAGTCAGACTGCCTACACCCCATGTACGATTTCTTAATCAGCACATCTAAGCGTTCACCTGCATAGGATGAAAGTCTTAAACAAAAATGACCCCGCTCACTGCATTATTTATAAAAGCCTCATAGAGTTAGAAATGTGTGTTACATGCTTACAGAATAGCGGTCTACCTGGTGTGAGATTTTCTCAGGATTCCTGACTGGAAAGTACAAGATCTGAATTCCGGCAGAGATTGTGCGTCATTGATCTCTCCCGGGAGACAGGGAGGGCGTTCAGAGGGTCCTCGAACCCTTGCCTGCGTGCCGAGATGGGCCTTTCGGATGTTGGGGTTGCATGGGGGACAGCCAGGGCCATCCAGTACCATGGTTCTCAACCTCCCTAATGCCGAGGACCTCTCATACTGATCCTCAAGGGATGGTGACCCCCAACCATAACATTATTTTCATCACTGCCACTTGAGTTGGGCGACCCCGTGAAAGTATCGTTTGCCCCCCCCACCCCCCACCCAAAAGGTAGTGACCCACAAGGTTGAAAACTGCTGGATTAGGAGCTGCTTGGTGTCCCAGAGCAGTGGTGGGAACCCTAACTTTTCACCTGACCCCCTCAACCTTTGCCTCTCTGGGAATAACATTGTGCACGTCTCCTTTAGTGAAGGGATGTTTCTTTTAGGGGAGATTTTCCCCCGGATTTCCAGTGGAAGACGCATTTGTTCAGTAGGCGTGCAGAGGCTGGGGTGTCATAGTTTGACATCAGTCTTACTTCTCTTTCCCATTAGACTTCATTAATTTCCTGAAGTTTGACTCAGATGAGAGGGCGTGGGGGGTGTTGTGCTTGCACTCTCTCACACTTTCCTGCCCCCCACTCAATGTACTCTCAGCCTCTCAGGGAGACCCCTGGTTTAGACAGGTGGGGCCAGAGAACCCGACAGATAGTAGAAATAGGGCTGGTGAAATTGAGATGTACCTATTTTAAGAAAGCATCTTCTAACCATCTAATTTAAGGGTTCTCCTAGGAATTCTGGACACAGATTTTCCATCAATAAGTATTTTAAACTTATCGGAATGTCTTTGTATTTTGATAACTTTCTGAGGGTTATAACATAGAAGTATAAAAGTGAAAGAAGTAAATGATATTTTATTTGTAACCAGTTAACAGGGGGTACCTCTCACTTGAAGCGAGAAATGTTCACGCAAGAGTTGGCTGAAGAATTGTATTTACATTTTCACGATTTTGATGTCAGAGCCGCATAAGGCTTTTAGCGGTGAGATTGAACAGGGCTGACGGTCGAACGCTTCGGTTGTCACTGCAATTCTTTTTTAATGAAACCATATTGGCGAGAGGGAATGTCTTTTCTAGTTAAAAGTTCATGTAATCACGAGAAGCAACTCAGATGTGTGGTCCTCAGCGTCCTTCCAGCTCAGTCCTGTGTCTCGTTGTTGACATGCACCTTGCTGTGGATCGCTTTAAATGCGTTTCCACGCGACACGTGGGTCATTTCAATAGGACGTCTTTCAGATGCTCATCTACCTGCCTGTAGCTTCTAGTCACTGACTGCAAGAAAACCAGTTGTTGATTGTTGTCTTAAAAGGAATCTCTTTTGGCCACCTCCCGCCTCTCTCTGGGGATGGTCCCTGCGTAGGACTTGGTCTCTCTCAACCTGTGCAGGTCTTTCTTCTTTTTCCTACTTTGTTTTTCTCTATCTTTCTCTTTAATAAACTTGCTCTTTAATTCACATACAAAAAAGGAATTTCTTTTATTTGAGCCCTACAGAATCCCTACTATTAAACGGAAACCTAGATGCACATTGAAATTAATACAGAAATGTTTGCTTTCATGCATTTTTTTTAGTGCTCTAAAATTATTCCCACTGTCCGTGGGAAAAAGATCAGTTTGTGTTTTATTAAGTGTGCCTCTCCCTCATCCTCCCCCCCCCCCCCCCATTTTTGGGTCAGTGTGACAGATCAATGAATCTTGATACCTGTAATGCGTATAGTTGACCAGTCCCTTCATAACCATTTCTTGACACAGTTTACTATTGTGAGTGGAAAGCCAGGAGATATTAAGATGCTTTGTTGTGATTATGGCAAAAGGCTGTATTTGGTTTGTATCTTGCGTTGTTTTTCCTACCCCAAAACATCTCCCCTCTCCTGATCAATAGTTAGAGGACCCCACAGGAATTCCCTTTTTGTTTGTGAGCTTTCTCTGAACCGGAATTCAATCCAAACAAACACTTTTCCAGCCTAAAAGGCCCCTTACATGAGAGACATTTTATTTGGAGGCTGGTAGTGCCTAGAATTTTATAGAAGAGAACCAGAACCAGGGTGGTGATGGGTGGGGATCACAACTGTAATATTGAGGCATAAGGTGAAAACTGTCAAGTATTTATTAATTTTTGCCATGCATGCATTATAATTCTATCTCTGTGTGTTGCTGTTATCAGAGTAAAGACGCATGATACATAAACAGTTCAAATCGACTATCGTTCTGGATTTCGCAACATAACAAATTTCCCTGGAAGCTCTGGGCTTACAAACTTCCTGGTGACAGAGGTGAAGGAGTCCTGGAATGAAGATTACCCCCCTGGCTTTGTGCTGCCCTGGGGAAGCATTCTGGACCCACCTTGTGCAGCAGACCCCAGTGTAAGCCACGTGGCGTTTGGAGGATCACATTGTTCTACAGTGAATCCTCTGGCTGCGGTTAATGTACATCAAAAGTTGCTTGTGTTGGGGTGCATCGAAAGTGTTATGATTTCACTTGGGACCGGAGAGGAGAAAGACTAAACTATGCCTGGAAGGCCTACCAGCATAAACCAGCCAACCCCAGTCCTGTTTGCCTCCTGGCCCTTCACTGGGGCAGAGGGTTCTGTCGGGGAAAGGCTGAGAGGTCAAGCCAGGTCAACCCCCACTCATCGTCACTTCCTGGTAGAGCGTCTGGTTGGCTGGCCCACAGTGCAAGCAGCTCTTGGAACAGTAGTTTGCTTTGTTGGGCTGTTCGGGCTGTTGCCTTTTGGTTTGAAGTACAGGTCATGTGTGTGAGACAAAAGTTCTTTTGCAATCTACAGGTTCCCCCCACCTCAATACACTGACTTCCTCTGTGCAACCTGAGCGGTGTACCTGGGGGCGGGCATGGTGCCCGCAAAAGTGCCGTGCACATTTTTACTTCCACGACCTGTTACTCCACGTGTTTATATGGCAGTGGATTTATTTTGTGTTTATCTGGGGCACGTACTTACACATGTATGTTTTTTGTCTGTGTGTGTGTGATGTGTAGCATAGATAACCAAATCAAACCCACTGCCATCTAGCCGACCCCACCTTCCAGTGACCAGAGCTGTCATCTCCTCCTCCTCCCTCAGAGCTTTGACAGGCTTCCAACCTCTGACTGTGTTGTCAGCAGCCCAGCGTCTTTCCAAGTATGTAGACAGACCACTTGATAGATATCTAAGAATGGGATTAATATGCGCATGTACATACATGCGCACACCACTGCAACATAGAACGTTAGTGTATATTCCTTTTCGCACCTTTTTGCTCTTGTTGTCTTAGACTTAATTCCCTGCTATATTATTAGCCCCCACGACACAGTCTTTATCTTTAGGCTTAAACCGGCAATTATCTTTCCAAGAGAATGGCGCAGTGCTTGTCTTTACCCTTCGAAGACACTGCTCTCCCTCTGCCTTCCAGGGTCTGTTACTGCCTCCTTCACATGTCTGCCTGCGCAGCCAGTCCTTGGGGTGCCCAGCTGTGGGCAGCGGCGAGTGGGCACACTGTCTGCATAGACGGCCTTTCTGGGTATTTCACAGACAGTCCACATCAGGTGCCCGGCGGTGTTGACTTCTTCACTGCCATCCTGCTTTTGGCGGGTTCATACATGTAATAGTGTGAATCAGCCCTTCACCCCCACACACCCCAACCCCTTTTTGTGCCGAGTAACCTTCCACTGGATGCCCCTACCATGTTTTATTTGCTCTGCTGATGGAGATGTGTATGTTATCAATACACCCCCAAGGGCGGTCCACTTCTGGGATGGGCACAGCGTTTCATTTCTCATTCGGTGGATGGCTGGGGAGTGATTTCCAGCTCAGATGCTAAATCTGTGTTTAAGAAACTGTTCCGCTGCTTTCCAAAGGGACCGGCCAGCCCTGTGGGAGGATGCCCCCCTCCCGTCCACGTTGCTCTGCTCCTGCGTGACAGCCAGGCTTGTGGGTGTCATTTGGGTTTTAATTTGCATCTTCCTGAGAGCTAGTGGGAATGCTGGGCATCTTCTGCTGTGCCCATTGGCCATTCGTATAGTTTCTCTGGTGAGCTGTCTAGTCCGAATTTTTGCTCATTTTAAAATTGGATTACTTATCATGTAATTACTGAGTTTAAGTATTTTTATAGATCCTGGATACACGTGCTTTCAATCAGATGATTTCATTTGCATATATTACCTCCCAGGTTGTGGCTTATCTTTTTCACTTTCCAAAAGGTGCTTTTTGAAGGCCAAACTTTTTTGAAGTCAATTTTTTTAAAAAAAATTATGCTGTAATTTGGGGGTAAAATGCATAAGCACTTCGAAAGCTCTTTACTGGTTGTAAACTTTTAGGAAGATAGCTTTATTTCCTTAAAGTATTTTGAAGTATTCTACTATATTCTAAATTTAGTTACTTCTGACCAGAATTCGCGCCCCCTTTTTTTAACGGTTCTTTATATAAGGCATCCAATTTTACAAGTTAGTGTAAGATGTGCTTCGATGTAGTTTTATTTGAATTCTTTGCTTGGGATCTGTCAACCTTTTTATTTCTGCACATATGAATTTTGGAAATGTTCAGCTATGTTTTCTTCAGATATTTTGCATATCTAACCTCTCCCCAGTTTTTTACCCCCCTTGCAGCACCAATTGCATATAGGCGAACCCCCTGAAATATATTTTTTCCTATTTTATTTGTTTCTTTTGTGGTATGTCTCAAATTCAGGTCTACTAGTCGACATTATTCAACCTGCATTAATTCCACCTGGTCTCTCTTTGTTTGTTTCTCTCATGTTTAAGGGGCCTTACAAAGAGAGTTGTCATAAATCAAGTTCAGTAAACAGTAAAGACATACTTAGTTGTGTCCAGCAAGACTTCTTTTCAGCCAGCAGCCAAGCCTCTCCCTGTGCTCAGCCTCTCAGCTATGTGACCCTTGGCCTGGGCCTCTGTGGACCAGGCAGCCCACCTGTCACTCTGTCCCACGGTTCCATAGTCGTGGACTATGAGGAGTGGCACCTGGTCGTCTCAGTGCAGTCTTCTGGGTGCCCCTGCCACAGTGGTCTCTGTGCTTATGAGCTTTGCCTCTGCCGCTTCTGACCGAGATTTCTTTGGATGACCCGTGGGAATTTTCTCTGTCTACCCACTGTTTTTAAGCTCATACATTGCAGTGTCTTATCTCTTGAAGCTCAGTTTGGGTTGTTGATAAGAGCTTCCACAGCTCCCCTGAAGAGACGGGCATGTTTTCTCTGCCTTCTCGACTGCACGGAAGGCAGTCACAATGACTTTAATTGTGGTCGCCTGCTTGTTGCGCCATCTGCGTCATCTGCGTATCAGTTTCTGGCCGACAGATTGGGGCTCTTATACCCTCGTGGATTGGGGCTTTTACCCTCGTGCTCCTCTGCATGCCCGGTAACTTTGGATTGAACACTAGGCATGGTGAATTCTGCTCTGTGCAGTGCTGGAGAGTTTTTAGTCTTCCGAACGGCATGGGGTTCCGTGAATGGACTTTTCTAGAAAGACCACACCAGGGGCTTTGTTAGGTGAGACCAGAGTAGAGTCAGTCTGAGGCTAATTCTCTCGCACTCTTTACATGAAATCTCTCTGAGTGACCAAAGGAGCTCTGGTGGCCTAGTGGGCTACACATCGAGCCGCTGACCACACCGTCAATGGTTCAAACAGCCATGGGCTGTCTTCTCCTTTAGAGGTTTAGACTCAGAAACCCACAGGTGACGTTGAACTCTGCCCTGGGCGGTGTGTGTGTGTGTGTGGGGGGGGGGGTTCCCCCTGTGAGTCAGAATGACTGGGCAGCAGTGAGCTGTGTTTGCTTTGCTTTATCCTCAGTGTTCAGTGTCAGTTTCCCCTGGATGCTGGGGACAGGAACACTTCCAGGTGGCCATTTCCCCACCTTCATATTGTTATCTCATGCTCTGGCTGCGTTTCACATGTCTTTATCATCTACTTTGTCTACTTGTATTGTCTTGCTTTCATTTCAAGAGGGGAGAGTCGACACAGCCCCTGTGAGACTCCCTCAGCCAGAAATGAACTTCGGACAGTGGAATGCAAAGATAAGGGAAAGTAGGGGTTAAAATTCATAATTGGTGTGGCATCTCATCACATAAAGGATGTTTTATTAATACTTTCACATTCTATAGTATAAACATCATGTCTTTTTGTTTCACTGCACAGACAGAGGCCTAGCTATTCCGTAAGTGTAGCTTTTTACTAAGGCAATGCTGGTCCCCAGCAAAGGGCATGTCTCTCTCATAAGCCATGAAAAACTTTTGTTGGGGGGAGATTAAAATCACTCGAGGCTGCCACGTGCTGTCATGTAACTCATTTTTTACTGTTTAGTTGATTGGACGGCAATGAAAGTTATGCTTACTTTCAGGGTCGCAAGATCCTCCTCATTCTGCAATGAAGGGGATTTTATTTGAAGATCTGGTAGGTCTACAAATAGGTATCTCTCTAGGGGCACCATAATCTGTAACTTTCAGGAGGATAACTTTAAATGGGTTATACTATTTTTTTTCTAGCTGTATTTTTCTTCCTGCTAACAGACACGAACCGTGCTCTTCTGTGTACAAAAATTCTACCTGCTTCCTACAATGACAGCAACCGACTTAGGGCACTTGGATTAAAGTTCAAAGTGATTAGCCCATTTGAATGCTGCTGGCGTTCTTCAGGAACACGGTGCAGTGTACTGCCCACTCTCCATCCAAAGGTCCCCGTTTGTACAGCAAAGACCCCCGAAGCAGTCCCCGTGTTCACGCCGTTAGGGGATGGCGATTCCAGATGTTACTCTCATTATTGTATGATGTTTTCCCTGTGACTGTTTCCAGACTTGACCGGGTGACCGAGTCATAAATAGCATAGCTACTTGGCCCCCCTCCGTGGGCAGGAACACCAGCCCCTGCAGACACTGTGTGTCTGTCCGCGACCATCCTCGGAACCCAGAGCACCTGCTGAGCTGCCGAACCACCAGACTTGTCACCTGTCTCCACCCCTGGCCCACCAGCTGGGCTATATGCCTTCCCCCTCCTGGGGCTTGGGACCTGCCCCCTGACAGGTGCTGGGGGCCGGGAGACACTGCGGTGCTGCCGGCTTTCTTTGCCACCGAAGGTTTGCGAGATGAATACTCGCTTGGCCCGAAGTGGCGCTTGGCAGCGGTCCAGGGACATTAGGGATTTGCATGGAGTACACACGTGGGCCGTCCCTCACGGCCGCGGCTTTGTGACAGGGTCACGTGCCTGGGGAAACAAGCTGTGCGCGGCTTTCTGTGTCCTTCCTCTCCGCAAATCCCTTTCAGCGCGGTGGTCTTTTTAAAAGCCGTACTGCCGCGAGGCCTTTCTTTTGTACCACCTGAGCTAAAAGGCCCGCCGGAAAGCAAACGTTTACTATTTCCCATTAAACGTTCATCAGGATTTCTGCTAATGCTGCGATCCGTAACCCCAGTGTTATAATTCAATTACAGTGTTTGGGGAAGGATTACAGGGCTCCTGTCTGGGCTGCGGGCAGACGCAGTGCCTGGCCCTTGCTGCCAGGGGAGCGCTGCTTTGGGCCCTGGGCTGTCCATGGCGTGTGCTGACTTCAGACACTGTGGGGCCCGAAGAGTGCACCCTCCCTGCTCAGGAGTGGACGGGTGGGGGGCATCCCTGGGAGCGTGGCACAGTGGAGGAGGCGCCATCAACCACGTTGTCCGTGCCAGCTTAGAATTTAATGGGAGACATTGGCCCTTGACATATGCAGGCACACAAAGAGCGTGGTTTGTAGATTTTTGGAGGGGCTGGGGGCGCTGTTTTGAGGAGATTCTTAGGAACTGAATGGTTTTCATTCACAGGGAGATGGGGTTTCACAGGGGTCTTTTGGGGATTTGCATGGAGTACACACGGGGGTCCAGGGGAGAGTGCTCCTAACAGATGCTCCAGATGGACCCTCATCAGCCACCTAGTCCTACCCCCACATTTGCATGCAGACCTCAGAGCCCGTCCTGGAAGTGGCTCAGACCCCTGTGCCTGTCTGCTGGGGGTTACTGGAGGCTGATCTCAGAACAAGATGGGGGGTCAGGTCCTGCAACCTTCTAGCCAGCCTCTGCCTCTGTCCTGGGTGGAGGCTGGGGCTGCCCTGACTGTCACAAACACCACGGCCTTTTTTCTTCTAAAGATAGCACCCACATCATATCCCCTGAGACCCTGGGCTGGACAAGAGATTCTGTTAGAGAGAATTTGGTTAAGTGGGACTTGGGGGTGCATTTAGGCCTAGTTAGCTGAATCAGGATAGTCCACAGGCCAGGCTCATGGAAGCGGGCCACAGAAGATAAGACCGCGGTTGAAGACTCCCATCCCCCTTTTCCCTTAGAATAAATTGTAACCCAGTAATCTTAACAGGAAGTGCTTTGTAGAATTCATTTATTTCTGAAGTTGTCAAAAAGCAAACCAGGTGTCAGTGTCTGTAACTTGTATATTTAAACAAGCAGACTCACTGTCATCTGGCTCATAGCCACCCCAAGTGGACTTTCTGAGGCTGTAGATTTCTTTTTCTTTTTTCTTTTTTTTTTGCATCACTGCCCTCTGGTGGTCATGGGAGCTTGCCTTGCTCCTGGAGAGCTGCTGCTGGATTTGAACTGCCAAGCCCATGGGCCGTGTCCCACACTCAACCACCATGCCACTGGGGCTCACTCCGTCTGTAGATTTCTAAGGTAGGAAGTAGCCTCTTCATCTACCTGTTGAGTGGCTGGTGGATTTGAACTGCTGGTATTGGGTTAACAGCTCAATGTTCACCCACCACCACCAGGGCTCATTACCTAAATTCTCAAAACTCACTGTCATCACATTGATGCCAACTTACAGGACCCCAGAGAACAGGGTGGGGCGCCTACTCCATAAGGGACTGTGAAAACCTCAGACCCCAGTGCCCTTTCACCAGCCACCAGGAGACTGGACTGAGAGGCCATCCATGCTTCACTCTGTGGCCTATCAGGTGACCATCAGCCAGAGTGAGCCTTTCTCCCTAGGGAAGACATCTGCTATGCGTGGAGGGGTGGTGTGCAAGGCTGAGGCCTGACACAGTCCCTGGAGCTGGACTGGGGAGGATCTTAGTGCTGTCTCTCCGTGTGGCCTGTCCCCCTCTCACAAGCCCATTCTGCATGCAGCGTCTCCCCCTCTCCTGGTTCCTGATTGGCAGCCTGTTACCTAGCATAGGGAGATGGGACTTCCTGATGTGTTCTGTTCCTCGGATCCCCAGCTCATCCCCGTCTGTAGTCTGCCTATCGCGTCAATGTGGGGGTGAGCCAGGTTGATGAGCCCTTTGTAGCTCATCATTTCAAATGTGAGCATAAATATCTTTATCAAAATGCAATTTCTACATGCTTCTTCGGTGCTCTGAAGCATGCTCTTTTAAGGAGTACCTAAGAGTTTACCCATGGGAACAAATATCTGGATCAGGGAGCTGCTTTCCCAGTGGACCTGGGCCTCCCTGAGGCCCGTGTCGTGCTGCTGGCTTTTCAGGAGGGGAAGGTGCTATTGCAATGTGGAGGGGTGCGTGTGACGGACTCCGTGTCGCTAGAGAACAAAAACAGGTCCAGGAAAGGCAGGTGTCCAATCTACGGGCTGTGGAAGAAAGCTGCAAGCAGTGGGGGCGGGCACCAGCTGTGCCAGGGCCCCATGCAGGCTCGGTGGGCGGAGCTGTAGTAGGGAAGCCTCGGCAGAAAGCGGACCCTTTGACGGGGGTTTGTTTCAGAAAGAGGCTGCCTCCCTGCCAGTTAACCATGCCAGGTAGTAGCAGTGAACCAAATGCTCGGCCATCAAGTCAATTCCAACTCACAGTGACCCGTAGGACAGGAACCCATCAGGCTTCCAGGACGGTTTACATCTTCACAGGAGTAGACAGCCTTGTTTCTGTCCTGCAGAGCAGCCAGGGAACTCGTGGTGAGCAGCGCGGAGCTTTTGAAACTGTGGGTATTAATAAGGAGTGCTTTGCCGATTTTTAATTTTTTTTTATCTTTAGGCATCACTGCCCTCTGGTGGTGGGAGTAGGAGGCCCAGCCTTTGCTCCTGTGGAGCTGGAATTGAACCTCCATCCCAGTGGGCCGCAGTCCCACGCACAACCACTACGCCACCGGGGCTCAGCCCACTTTGTCTATTTTTAAGACATGCTTCTGGAAAGAAAGCTTCGCACATTCTAGCACACATGGGCACTAGTGCTCCAAGATGTAGCCCACTGTGTGCAGTCCCGGGAGCGGGGCTCCAGGCGCAGGGAAAAGGTGTGTGTGTGTGTGTGTGTGTGTGTGTGTGTGTGTACTGGTTCTATAACAGGTACCTGAATGATTTGGAATTGATCATACTTGTTTGAAGACTCCTTCTTCAAATGGGTCTTGGTTATTTCGTTCTCAGGTTCATGTTCAAGTGTGCTTGGGGACCATGTGCGTCTCTGGAAGAAGTAAATCGGCTAACTAATTGCAAGCCTGTCTGCTCATGTTTAATTGACACACTTTTAAGCATTGGTTATAATGGATCGTTTGCCATTTTACTGACACGAATGGCCTCGCCGAACGCATGTTTTTATATCGCACTGCTGTTTACTTGCTGTTAATTTCCTCTTCGGCACCCCACATCCCACACATCACAAGCTTCCCTTTACACACAGACATCTTCTACGCCGTGAATTTCTCACTCTCTATTATTAACACTTTTATACACATTGGGCTTAATTGCGCGCACTTTTTATAGCCTGCAATGTGAACCATATTGATAATAAAACTTAAACATCTGCACTTTGTGGCAAAACTTAGTTCTGTGGGAAAACTCATTGCCAAGCTCCGTGATCATCATGAGAGATTTGACTGCACCCAGACTCCACCCAATCCCTGTGGTGCTAGTCAAGGTGTGTGTGTGTGTGTGTGTGTGTGTGTGTGTGTGTGTGTGTGTGTGTGTGTGGTGGGGGGTGTTGTGTTCCTGTACAGATTTACAGTCTCAGGGACCCACAGGGGCAGTTCTGCCCAGTCCTCTAGGGGCGCTGTAAGTCAGAATTGGCTCCTTGCCTTCGGAAACAGAGCTGGGCAGTTGTTCCAGACTCTTCCCGGTGTTGTGCCAGTGTGGAGCTGGATGTGTGTCTTTTTAAAATCCCAACTTGAGTTTTAGAACTCGGAAGAACGTTGTCATGAATGCATTGTGAGGTCTCAATATTTAAATAAACTTTATTGGGAGCCTAGGGAATCATGAGCATGAACCACAAGCGTAAATTGTTTGAAATGCATTGGATGTTTTTTCCCCACGTCCTTTGTGGGTCCTTCAAAAGTTCTATTGGCATTAGCTGTAGTCTTTGTAAACCACCCTTATTTTGATACACAAATGTAGTTCTTCAAGTATATACTTATAAATTCTTAATCTCAAGAATTGTCCAAAGACACATAATGAATACACCTGTAAAACTAACTCAACACGCTAATACTTGCAAAGCCATCAATAAAGTAATAAAGCTCTACACCTGGACATAGACACTTTTAAAGTTCAGTTTTCTTTCTAGAATTGAAATAAGACTAAGAGGACTCAAGAGTCCACTGCCATAAACTTAGAATTTCAACACAACGTCTCCCTACATAGGCGTTTTAGGGGTATAAATCTTTATGGGACCCTACCACCCCACTCCCGCGCCCCCACCCCTCACAGCAGCTGATGGGCTTTGACCCACTGAAACGTACCCTGAAAGTATGGCTCGTGCACAGCTGGAGGTTCAGCTTCCAGGTTATTTTCCACTGTGAATAATGTGAGGCTGTGCTGTGTAGCCCTTCTTGAGGGACAGCTGTTCATGCCGCTGCCCCTTGGGATGCGTGCAGATTCACAAGAGACAACAACACCACGTGCTGTGCAACCCCTGTGATGGGGCAGGGACAGGGTCCGCCGGGGATTTCGGGGCCCCTCAAGCTCCATGCCACTGTCTGTGTGAGCTTCCCAGGCAGCCCTCTGCCCCCTGCGGGCTTTACTGGATTCCAACTCAGGTGTGAGATCCCCTTCTGGTGCTGTTCCTCAGGTTGCCATCACAACAGGTTCTTCTTTCCATGCAGGAGACGGCTACCTGGGCGTCAGTGAGCCTGCTGCTGTGTGCTAGATGTCCCTGTGTTTCTGGGCCCCTCCGAGAGCTCTGTGGTTTCAGTGAGCAGAGGAGCCAGAGGCGCAGTGCCTGGGCCTTCCCTCAGGAGCTGGGAGTATTCAAATGGGCTTCTGCAGGCTGGCCAGCTTAGAGCTTGGGGCCAGCTTAGAGCTGGCCATTGCTGCTCAGAAGGCTTGGGTCTCCTCGGAAGGGTGGCCCAACTGCAGAGGGTCCCGATAGTACCTGGGCAACTCCTGATGGGTGACACCAAGGTAGCCAGCAGGGGTGGGTCCTGAGCAAGCCCTCAGGTGCAGAAGGTGATGGGCGAGCCTTCCGCCGGGCTGGCTAGGGCTAGTTTGGGGGCTTTCAAAGACGTTCCCACTGTGTTCGTGCACATCGTATCTGGTAAGCTGAAAAGACCTCGACGAACTAGCCTTCAACCCCAGGGCTTCTTGTGGGGAGTAGCATCTTAGTCGTGTGAGTGTAACCATTTAGGTCACAGACTATTGGCCTGATGCAGGTGGTGTCTAGCTCATCCTTAAGAAAAGGTGAAGCATATTTATTTCCTGTGTTTCTTGGGGGGTTTTAGCAGAAGGCTTTCTGTTTCACAGTACAAAGGATGATTCTGATACATTTACTTCCCATTTAACTGTCATCCTTACCAGATTGCTGAGAGACATATGCATGAGTGTAAAGTAGTGTAGACCTTTAAGACTCCAGAATTGTGAGACACACACACACCACACACACACTCCTCCAAAATAGGGATTCTGCAGGGTGGTTCCATGAAGCCCACCACCCAAGGACAGTGCCACTGCCCCCTTGTCATGGGCAACCCCGCTTTGCAAACACTCTTCATGATCCAGAATTGCTCATAGGCATAGGACAGGCCGCCACTTTGCAGGAAGAGCCATACACGACCCATCTACGGGTAACGATCGCAACTGAACGTGCCGTGCCGGGCTGTGCAGGGTTGTGGGCAGACCGTGTTCTGTCGGGTGAGCATCCTTTCGAGCGCCCAAATTGTAGGGCCAGGAGCTAGCCCGGGGGGCCTGGGGCTGGAGCTCCACACAAGATGGGAAGATGGGAAGCCTTCGTGTCCTGCAGGAAGCCTGGCTGGTGTGCGACGGAGCCTGCTGAAGGGGTACCCTTTCCTCCAGTCTCAGAGCTGTGCAACATCCTGAGCGTGTGAGCTGTGAGTATCCTCTTTGGACGTTCCCAGCAGGCAGCTTTCCAGGTAAATACTGGTAAAAAAAATAAAGGCAGATGCAAATAGGGACACGTGCTGGTGGCAGTGCGTGGCCCGCTGCCCACTAGAAGCCTCGCGGGTGGTCTTGCGGTGGGCACGAGGCCTTGAGAGCAGGTGTCCCTGCCTCACCGAGTGCCCGCCTCTGTGCTGCCCAGGACCTTGCTGTCCCATTGGTTCCCGCTCCTGGCCGCACCCGGGGTTGCCCAGCAGGCTGCCGCAGAGCGTGGCTGGACTGCCATTTAACGGAAGCAGACCAGCAGATCTTTGGTTCCTTGTTAGCCCTGAGTGGTCGATTCAAGCCATCCACGTTCTGTCCACAGCCAAGCACAGGCTATTCGTGCCATGCATGCTGACCGCCTGTCTGCGGCGTACCCGTGTGGTTGGGCCACTTGGGTGGAAGCAGAGTTGTTAATGAGACACGGGAACCTCGAATCCAAGGGGCCACATCTGTGGATTCCACCAACTGCAGGCTGAGAATAGCAGTGGGGAAAAAGAACAGTGAGGGGCACGGGGATCAGCGCAGTCCCTTAAAGGCTCAGAGGGAGCATGAAGTGCTGTTTTCAGCGCTTGTGCAATTCATACAACATTTGCATTGCAGTAGGTGTAACAGGTAATCTAGAAACGATTTAAAGTTTTTGGAAGGATGTGCAAAAATTATATGTAAGTGCAATACGGAGTGGTGCGGGTGGTGTGAGCAGCGGAAACCTTGAGGGGTCCTGCAGCCCAGGGCACCCATTTGGCTGTCAAATCTCCCTAGCCCGGCAGCCCTGAGGCTTCTCCCCCTCAGAGACTCAGCTCAGTGGGCCTCTCAGCAACCCCACCCTCCGCCACCTCTAAGCTCTTTAAAAATCAGCGTGAAGAGCGATACCAGGAGGGTCATGGGAAGGTGGGGGGACAAAGAGGAAACTAATCACCATGATCAACATAGAACCCCCTTCCACAGGGATGGACAACAGAAAAGTGGGCCAAGGGAGAGAGAGGTCTGTTTATGACTTGAAAAAAAACAACAACTTATAAATTATGACGGGTTCATGATGGAGAGAAGAAGGGATGAACTGATACCAAGGATTCAAGTAGAAAAAATATTTTGAAAATGATGATGACAACAAATGTACAAACAATGGATGGATGGATGGATGGATGGATGGATGGATGGATGGATGGATGGTGACAAGAGCTGTAAGAGCCCCCAATAAAATGATTTTTTAAAAAGAAAACCAGGATGAAATGGCTCCACCCTGGCAGCAGGCTCAGGACCCATGGCCGCCCCAGAAACCTTAATTTCATTAATTCTGTCTGGCTGACAAGGGGCCATCACCACAATCTCGGTGCTGTTCCCGGTCCTGCTGCCAGTGGAGCCCATGGCCCAGGAAGCTCGGCTTTAGCCCGGACCAGGGGTGGTTTTCTTGCAGTGGGTGGGAGGTGAGGGGAAATGATGGATGTTTCTGTGAGGTTAGGGGCGATAAGAAAATACCAAGTGTTCTCCGAGAATCACATAGACCGCCTGCCATCACCCATTATTCTTGGATAGAGGTGGATGATAAAATGGAAAGAAGGCTGAACTCAACGCTTTCCCTCTGGGGGTGAGATTTTATCCTTGATTCGTTTCTCTGAAAACTGGCCATAATATTTAGCCACAAAGGATTGTTTTGTGGTGGGGGGGGGGGGGAGGCAGGGCAGGAGAGGTCAAAATAAGTAGGTTAAAGAAGTAAAAGCATTTTTTAAGGGAACGTGTTTTAGCCAGAGTTGTTTGATAGAAGTATTCCTACTACTGTTTGCAGCTTATTTATGGAAAGTTTATGTCCCATCCCATCCCACCTCCAAGCAACTGGTCACACCTTGGGCTGAGATCCCAAAGTCAGCAGTTCAAAGTCGCCAGCTGCTCTGAGGGAGAAACTGGGCTTACCACTCCTGCCAAGGGCTCCACTCCCAGAAGCCCACGGGGCAGTGCTCCCTGACCTGTAGGTTGTGGCGAGCTGGCAGCGACTCCATGGCAGTGCTTTGCTCGTTAGTTTTTATAGCAGCTGTGGTGTAGTAGTTAAGGTTTGAGCGGCTTAACCAAAAGGCCAAAAGTTTGAAGCCGCCAGCCTCTTCTCAGGAGAAAGATGTGACTTTCAGTCTCAGATATTCACAGGAGCAGTTCCACTGCGTCCTTCAGGGTAGCTGGCTTTCAGGATCAAATGGACGCCAGTGAAGTTTGCTTTTGGGGGGAAGCAAATATGAATGCTAAGCTTTATCAATACCCGTATTAAATTATATTTCTGCATGGTGGTGGTGAATACAGGAGAGGCCCTGGAATTGCAGGGTTTTTGTTTTTTTTTTTTGGGGGGGGGGTGCATCACTGCCCTCTGGTGGGACTAGGAGGCCCAGCCTTGCTCCTGGAGAGCTGCTACTGGATTTGAAACCGCCAACCCAGTGGGTCGCAGTCCTGCACACAACCACTATGCCACCGAGGCTCAGCCCTGGGATTGTAGTATTACGGTCGCATTAGGGTCCCAGTATACTCTGTGCATGTTCCCCCCACCCCACCCCCTTGACTGGTTTCCCTTGGCGCATTCGCAGAGATGACCACGGCTGTCCACAGCAAAGCGACAGTGTGGTGTTGTGTGTGATGAGCGAACAGGACAGGGGGAGCACAGGCCTCTCCCCTGAAGAGGCTCCAGTGTGTCAGGGTCCCCTCGTGGGCCTGCGCACGCAGACAGTCTCACTGATCACTGCCATTTCCATGGGGTTCTGTGAAATTTGTTGCTCTCGCACGTCCCTTTGTGAATGTGTGGTCCAGTCTTCCCTCTTGGACAGAATTTAGGGAATGCGTAGGAGGTGCACACAGAAACCACAGCCACTGATGGGTCTGTTCTGTGCAGGGACCCTGCCTTCAGGGCCTGCAGCTCAGCCTTCAGGGCCATGGCTTTGCCGTTGGACAGCACGGTGAACCCTTCCCGGTGTTTGCCTGGGCGTCTGGTTAGATGTCTTCACTTGCCGAGAGAGGAAGCTGGCAGGTGTTGGCCACCCCCGTTCTGCGTGCAGGGGTCAGAGCAGATCCTTACTGACACAGCGGAGGCACGCCAGTCTCCGAGTGGAGACTTAACCCCCTGTGTTTTTTCACTTTCTTGTTTCTTAATTTAGACCCTCCTTCTGTATGTTCACACTGCCTTCCACCAACCTTCCCCTCCCATCCTTCAGTACTAGGACTTTATATTTCCCTTTATGCTACATTCACATTAATGTGCCTTTGAAGAGTTAGCAACTGTCTTGTTGAAAATTGGTCTGGAGTCATTGTCCTCTAAATAACAGTCTCCCAGAGTTAGTGGGAAAACTGCAATTATGCAAAACAAACCGTAAGTATAAAGACATCCTTATAGCCCGGGATCATTTGTCTGGAAACATGGATACTACAGAAGTCACCATGAGTGCTATTACCACGGGCGGGACTACGGGCTCCAAGGGAAAGATTTGGAAGTACGCTCCTGCCCCTCTCAGTTTAGTGCTTAAGGGCCCCCTGCCCTCCTTCAGATGGTCACTTGGGTAAACCCGGGGCCACAGAGTACTAGTGACCGTGGATGATGTGGTTGTTTTCACACTGATCCTTCAGGTGGCCAACAGAGTGCTTATTCTGCAAGCGCCTCCTCTCCCTTCGTCGAGACTTCCTGTCTCACACTTTCCCTCTTAACCTCCAGCTTTTCTCTTTGGGAAGAAGTTGGGAGAGCATAGGGTTAGCAGCTGTGTGTGAGTCTGTGGAGGGGCTTGTCGTTTTCAGAGCTGAGATTTGAGACCCGGTGTTTTAACTTCCCTTGGACTGTCAGGGTCACTGCCCCCCACTGTTCCCACCTGAGATGGGCCTCTTGGATTGCAAATCCAGAAACTTGGGGCAGTGGGGTATGCGTATGTGTATGTGCACAGCAGCAACCTGTTGTGCCCCAGTCAACCTGTTTGTTCCTCAAAAACAAGCACAACCACGCAAAGCACGCCCTTGCTGACATCAAGTCCACGGTGACCCCCGAGGGCAGAGGAGAGCTGCTTCTGTGGGTGTCTGGGGCTATAACTCGTGACGGGAGAGAGCGCCCATCTTTCCTGAGGCGCGCCTGGTAGTTTGGAATGCCTGGCCTTGCAGATCCAAGCCCAGCGAATAGCCTCTGTGCCGCCGCCAGAGCCGGCCTGCTGAGTTCCCGGCGTTTCCTCTGCTCTCCTTTGCTGTACACCGGAGGCCGACTTGGTGGCTCTTAGACTGCAGAGGCGCCATCACATGCCCTCATGGCCTCACCCCAGCATCACGCTCGTCATCAGCTCTGAGTCACAGAGTAGTACTGCCCCTGTGGGTTGGGTTTCCAAGCCCGAATCCTTATGGGAGCAGCAAGCCACATCTTTCTCCAGTAGCGTGGCCAGTGCATTCAAACTGCTGACTCTGTAGATGGCAGCCCCAGAAGTCACCACGGTGGCACCGGGGCAGCTTAGCCCATCGCATGCCTCAGCCAAATTCATTGCCAGAGAGTCCTCTAGAGCCGAGCTGTCCCTGTGGCTTTCTGAGACTGGCACACTTGTTTTTAAAATGTTTAGCTTTTATTTCATAATCATGTACTTGTCTGCTTTTCAGCGGGACTTAGAAGGAAAGAAGGAAAGCATGGACCTGCAGAGGTGGAGTGAGAGCCCAAAGATTAGGTGTACTAGGAATGCTCTGGGGCTGAAGAAGAAGCCTGAAACACAGATCTCATTTATTAGAGTTGCCCACCGTCTGCAACAGGGATCTTGCTGGTCTTGGCCAGTCGTGAGCCCCACATACCTCATGGCTTCCACAATCTTCATGCCTTCTTCTTCTTTTTTTTGTTTTTGGCATCACTGCCTCTGGTGGTCATGGGAGCTACCCAGCACTGCTCCTGAGAGCCCCCGCTAGATTTGAACCGCCACGCCCGCGGGCCGCAGTCCTGCACTCAACCACTGACGCCACCAGGGCTCAGCCTTATCTTCATGCCTTCTTTCACCTCGCCAAAGACCACGTCCTGACTATCCCACCATTCAGTCTTAGCGGTGCCAATGGAAAATGGGCACCATTAGTCTTGAGCCCAGCACTTGCCCTGGACAAGTGCCAGGGCTTGTGTGTTTCAGGGTGACGTTCTCATTAAATTTCTCTCCCTATGTGGCATTAGACCCATGCCCTTATAGTATGTGAAGTCATCAACCTGGCACATAAACCCAGGCATGAGTCTTTGAAAGCAGGATGTCACCAGATCCTCTGTCCTCATTGCTCCGAGCACAGAAGTTTTCTGCTGTCATTGAAACTTTGCAAACAGCTTGAAAGAAACTTGCTATTGACAGCTAATGTTGAGATACATAATAGGGTTCACCAGGGCTGGATGTCACAGGACCAGGCAAGAGTACAAATCCAGGTGGTGGCATCTGCAGAGAGAGACTGTAACTCTGGGAGTAGAAAAGCCTCATCGTTGTCCCATGGAGTGGCTGATGGTTTTGTACTACCGACCTGGTGTTTAGCAGCTCATCACGTAACCACTGCCTTGAAGACAGGACACGTTTCTATGATTGTGTGAAATGCATCTTTTGTGATGGCTAGAAAAATATTGGCATGCGAGATACTAGTTGTAGGGTATTTTCCTTTGGTCTGTATGAAGGTAATCACCCCCTCAGAGACTCTTCATTGCTCCCCTGCTGTGCTCACAGTGGAGAAGCCACCGGAACAATCCAGAAAGGGGCCCTGTCCTCCGCTACTTTGTTAGTAACCTAGTGACAGAGATCCACCTGCTGGCAGATCCAGCAGGATACACTGTTGCACCCAGGGGCAGTAAGTATAGGCATCTCCAGAAGAGGGCCTTGATCTTGACTTGGAAAAAGCAAGAAGGGTCCAGGGGCTGAAGGGTGGTCCCAGATCCCGCCGCGGGGGCTGGAGGCTGAGCACCACGCTGTCAGAGGGAGCCTGGTATGCTCAGGAATCGAGAGCAAAGCCCTGCCCGATGGGAAGGGAGTGGGGAAGAGGCTGGGGGCTGGAGTAGGGGGTCAGATGGCAGAGGACTTTCTCATTATAGTGACTGGTGGTCTGGTCCTGAGGACCGTGGAAGCCGCTGAATAAAGATGTGATTGTTACCTGGGCAGGGACTTGTAGGCCGCAGTGTGGACACTGGCTGGGAGGGGCCCAGAGTGGTGCAGGAGCTGCTCTGGGGAGGACAGCTGGTCTGCCGTGTGGCCACTCTGGTCGAACATGGCAGGGCTCGCTGGGAACATAACATTAGTGTCATGTTCGCGAGTGCCATGACAGCTCTGCCAGACAAGGTGTGTTTCCACAGACCTGCGTGCCTTGTGCTCTGGGCAGCGATCTCGAAGCCACAGAAAATGGCCTATTGTTTAAGCAGAACTCAAACCAGAGACTTTCAAGGGCTTGGATGGAGAGAGTGACTCTCAAACTCACTGCCACCCAGTCAATCCTGATGCAGCTACCGCCAGGACAGGGTAGAACCGTTCCTGTGGGTTCCCGTGGTCATGAGTCTTTACAGGAACAGGCAGCCTTGTTTGTCTTTTTCCCATGGTGCACCTGGCGGGTTCAAACTGCTGACCTTGCGGTTGGCAGCCTGGCATGGCGCCACTGCGCCACTAGGGTGAGGAGCGGGGGACGGGGGTCGGGGGGGGGGGTTGGCGGCGGGGGTCAGGAGCCGCCCGGTGTTCCCGCTTGGCTTCTCAGAGTGGACATCGCACACCGGGAAGGCAGAAGTCCATTGCCTGTGCCTGTCTGGTGTATTCACTAAGAACGAGGCCCTCAGCCTCCCGGACCCCAATGAGCTCACAGTCGCAGCAACTCCGGACAGGCCTTTTGTCGAAAGCTCTCCAAATGTAAACGCTCACGGTGGCCTCTGATGTTGCCCAGTAAATTGTCTCCCACTGGGGGAACGAGATTCCTTTAGGAAAGGAGCGTGGGCAGGAGTTCTGGTGAAAGAGGTGTTTCCTGCGTGCATTGCTAAGTGCCCTGTCGCTGGAGACACCTGGCCCTGCTAGCAGGGAGCAAACACCTGCCTCCCTGCATGAAAGGTGATTTCCTGAAATAAAGGCCCAGATGAAACACCGAGGCCAAGTGCAGGAGCAGAGGAAGGGGAGGAGGTTACATTTCAATTTCTCTTTCGTAGATTTTGAAATTTTAAAGCAGGAGTTACAGCATGGTCGGCTTTTCTATAAACTGCCCGGAGGGTTTCGCCTCCTCAGAGCTGCTGGTGCATTGGAAGCACAGAACTCTCCTTTCATGGTGGAGTGATTAACTGCTGCACCACCAGGGCTCCTTATGTGGCACTGCCACCCAGGTGACCCTTTAAGACAGGGTAGAACACCCCCCACCCCCATGACACTGAAACTCTTTGCAGCCCACTCACTACTGCCCCTGTGGGTCTTTACAGGAATAAGTGGACTCACACTGCTGTCCTTGCGAATGGTAACCCAGCGTGGGATCGCTGTGCCCCCTCCAGGACTCCTTTCTCTATGCGGAAATCCTCCTCAGTCAGCACTGCCCACAGAGAAACACGGTTAGGTATTTAAAGATCTGTTGTGTGTTTGAGGTGGGGACGGCACGGGCACACAGTTCTATCCCTCTCTTGGTAGTCCTCCCCCCTGCCCCCAGGAGCTGAGCCCAACAAGGTGGGCAAGAGGGGCTTGGGGGGTATGGCATTTAAGCTAGAGAACCCATGGAAGGAGCTTCAAGAAATTTACGCTTATTCCCATGCATGCTATATGACTAAGGATGATGGTAATGGAAACTTGCAGGAACTCGGAAGAAGGCTTAATTAGCGCCAAGTTTAAAGCAATGTAATTCCACCCAGTGTTCTGACTTTTCTTAGTTGCATAATCCCCAAATGGGTCTTTTTTTCTGCTTTAATCTTTATTTTAAACAAACATTAAAGATTACTACCAGATTAATTAGGGTCAATAATTTTAGACACCATGGCGCTTTTATTTTCTTTAAATACATTAATGGTTTTAGTACATGCTGGAAGTATTTTGTTAATTTTAGAAGCTAATTATTTAGCTTCTGTTATAGAGGGAGGGTGTGTGTGTGTGTGTGTGTGTGTGTGTGTGTGTGTGTGTGTGTTTTCGGACTCTGCCTCCGTGGGCCAGAGCTGACCCCAAAGGGGAATAGCTCACCATCACCTGGTGGCCTGTGGCCGCTGGGATTCACCACGTTGCTTGCTTGCTCCCGCTGGATTCTCTGTTTCCATGGTAGCAGTGGTTTGGGCTCTGTCCCCTTTGTCGTGATCTCTGTACCAAGGCCTCCCTCATTAGCTCTGGGTGTGGAACAGTGACGGAGGGGGCAGTACTCCCAGTTCCAAACCCAGAAGAACCATCTGGCCCTTCGTCTGGGCTTGGTGCCCTGGTCCTTGAGCTCGATGGGCTTCCTGGTTAGGTTGCCACCCACTGCGAGCAGGATTTCGCCAGCCCTGGCGACACTGGGACTGGGTGGTAAGCGGACCTTGTGTTCCGCAGGACGGGCACGGGCTCCCTGTGGACCCGGCTTCAATGGCTGCGACCACACAGAGGTGGGTGCCCCTTGCTCACGCCCGAATGACCTGCGAAAGCTGAAGGGAGGCCTGGTGCCCACAGGCCTCACGTGGACTCTGCCCCCGAGCAATTCCTCCCCTGCTTCTGAGGGTGCAGGTGCCTGGCCTTCAGCGGTGGTGTTTTTCAGACAGGAAGACGGTCAGAATTCACTGCAGGGTACTAATGAATTCAGGTTTATCTTGATTTCAGGCCCACATGACCTGAGTTAAATAATCCCCATATTTATGACTGCACGCACCTGCTCTTCTCCTGGGCTGGCGGTGGCTCTTTGCCCAAGGGGAACGGGGGAAGAGTATGCCTTTGTCTGAACTGAGCAGCCAGGCGGGCAGAGGCGGGGGCGATGTCGTCTTAGCAAGGGCTAGTACCCGCCGCTGTCCAGTCCGTGCTGACCTGTCACCAGCTTGCTTAGGGCTCCAAGGCTGCAGGGTTTTACAGGAGCAAGCACCCTCATGAGCAGCCACTAGAGGGGCTGGCAGCTCTGAACCGCCAACCTTGTGATTACTGCCGCCACTGCTGCCACCACCCCCACCCCCACCCCCACCCCCCTAGTACTTCTTGGCAGTTATTGGTAGGAAAAGCGGTAACTGTTGGAAAGTACATAATGTAGACATCAACTCTGTGGATCCTAACAAGCTATGGATAGCATTGCTAACTGGGAGAGGCCCCCGAACACTTCATTGTGCTCTTGTGGAACCTGTACCCAAACCAAGAGACCATTGTGGCCCTGGTACAAGGGCGGTGATGCTTGGCTTAAATCAAGAAAGGTGTGTGTCAGGGTTGTCTCCTCCGTTTGTGTGCTGAGGTAGGTGATCGGGCCGTTGGATTCTGGGGAGTCACCAAGGCATCGTGAGCAGACAGGGGCTCGGTAAGAGCCTGGGGTAGGCTGAGGGCCCCCCGCCCTTGCTGGCTGATGAAGCCCAAGGTCGGCAGCCTCCGGTGCAGATTCCAACCCCGTAGAAAGCCAGCAGAATCCCCGCAGGTGCCCCAGTAGATGACGTGGTGCTGAACAGGGAACAGACAGACACTGGCAGGCCCTCATATTACCTGGCGCTCCAGTCGGCCCTCAAGTAGCGACTCTCTTATTTTCTACCCACTTAAAACCAGTTGCTGTTGAGTTGAGTCCATGCAGGCCGACCGCAGGTGTGTCCGATGAGACCGCTGCCCCACAGGGCGACCACTGAGTGTTTTTGCAAGAAGATGGCCAGGTCTTTTCGGCAGGGGCACTTCTGGGTGGACCAGAAAGAACCTGCAGGATTTTTGTTAGCAGCCATGCGAACTACGTAACCCTTTGTGTTTTCTGGGACCCCTCGGCCTTCATGTACTTCAGTAGGACAAGGAGAGCCTGTGACCGTGCGCGTGAGCCTCGTTGCCCGGGAAAGCCCCATGACCTTTGTGCTGTAGCAAAGGTTCCCGCCGGCTCAGGCAAAGCCAGGTGTGGGAAGTGAATGATGAGCATGAAGGCGGGGGTGTTCCTTAGGACTTTCACCCAGGGGTGTCAAACTCAATTAAAACGAGCGACTTTGGCTATGAGATTTTTTAACTCATCTTCAGTAGTTAAAGGGTTGACGAGGGAATTGTGTATACGGTATTGCCTCGATCTCCCCTAAGCGCTATTTTCTCCATAACAATTTTTTCTATTTTCGTCTTATTTCAGAGCATTGTAGGCCACAAAAAATTACCTCTCATCCTGCAGGCTGCCAGTTTGACATCCCTGCTATAACTCCTCACTGGAAATGGGACTTCATTTGTTCAGCTGTGGAATTGCTATTTTGTTATTTTGGGTTCCCCAGGAAATCTTTCCATGATTGGTAGTAATATCACCACCACAAGGGACTTACTGACTTGTTTGTTTTGTTTTTTAAGTGGAAGAAGGGGAAAAAACCAGGATGAGCGAGTGTGACTAGTTTTCCTTGTTTTTCAACAGCTTAAAGAAAACCTGAATGTCAGAATACCTGGAGAGTGTTCAGCAGTCCCCTTTAGGGAAGTGTGTGTGTGTGTGTGTGTGTGTGTGTGTGTGTTACACTGAGCTGCAGCTAACCACAAGGTCCGCAGGAGAAAGACGAGGCTATCCACCCCTGTCAGGACTTACAGTCTGAAACTGTCCTGTCCCGGGTTTCCGTCCACTGGAAGAAAGCAGTGCGTTTGGTTTACATTTGCGTGTTACTGTCAAGTGGGGAACTGTGGAGAGGGTGGGGTGCAGGGGAAACCTCTCTCCACACCTTTTCACCTTCACCCCCTCTACTGGACTTCAGGTTTTTCATGCAAGTGCAGAGAGCGCTCGGTGGATTAGCATGTTTGAGGATTTAGGTTTTCTCTTCTTTGAAACTTGTGTGTGTGTTACCAATGGTTCAAGAATTGAAATGAACGTGATTGTAAAAGAATTCGATTGGTAGGTGACCATTTTGCAATTCCTGCAGGTTCTAATTAACTGCATGAAAACGTTGTAGTTCACTGTTTTCGTCGATTACTTTATCGATAACAAAAATATCATGGCGGCTGAGCCCCGGTGGCGTAGTGGTTGTGCGCGGGACTGCGGCCCACTGGGATGGAGGTTCAATTCCAGCTCCACGGAGCGAAGCCTGGGCCTCCTACTCCCACCACCTGAGGGCAGTGATGCCAAAAAAAAACACCCAAGAATATCATGGCATATTATGGAATCCAGAAGACACCAACAATGACCTTCCAAGGGTGTGTTTTGCAAAACTGTCTTCATACTTTAAAGTGCTATTCATTCACCAAGTCTTGTTCCATTTGGAAATCCCTAGATAGGATCACTTGGAGTCACAATGGCAATAAGTTTGCGGTTTTGACCCTGCTCTTAGTCAAGAACTGAGACAGTTGATCACTCCAGGACCTCTAGAGCCACGCCGCCCCCCCCCCCCCAAAAAAAAAAAAAGGACCACCCGAACCCATGCTGATAATGGAGGATGGAGCGGGACACAGAATGGCTCAGATTGGCAAAGCCAGGCATACATGGTATAAGGTCATCATTGTACCTGACATGTGGCATTGAAGGAAAAGAACTGGAATTTTATTCAGGAGGAGACAATAAGCTGGAAATGAGCGTGGGGAAGGACCACCTCAGTCCAACCCCACAGGAAGATTTCGTGTTCTAGAACATGTATGGCTACAACTGCAAGGGGAACCAATGTGAATGACTAGAGTCATCCAGTTCCAGGCTCCTAGTCTGAGAATTATCCTACCACTGTCCCAACGGGTTTTTCTCGATGACCTTAAACCTAACCCCCATTGTGGAAATCTGTAAATGTAATGTGTTAGTCCGGATAGACTAGAGAAACAAATTCATAAACACGCATATGTGTATAAGAAAGAGATTTATGCTGAGCCCCGGTGGCATAGTGGTTGTGCGCGGGACTGCGGCCCACTGGGTTGGAGGTTCAATTCCAGCTCCCAGGAGCAAAGGCTGGGCCTCCTACTCCCACCACCTGAGGGCAATGATGCCTAAAAAAAAAAAAGAAAGAAAGAGATTTATATACAAGAGCAACTGAACACTGAGAAAACATCCCAGTCCAGCCCAAGTCCAATATTAGCCCATATACCCGATACCAATCTATAAGTCATCTTCAGACTCATCAAGTACATGCACTGACGCCAGGACAATCACAGGACAGTGGGTGCAGAGTCTTGTATATCCAGTAGCGGTGGAAGCATCTCAGTGCTGGCAGGGGTCTCCCTGTGGCTCCTCCAGTTTCCAGGGCTCATGGTTTATCAGCATGCTGCCATGTGTCTTGTCAGCTTCATTGTCTCCCAGGAAGTGAACCGAGAGAGAGTGTGTGTCTCTGCCTTCAAAAAGGAATAACCACATTTCCCAAAATTCTCAGGAGAAGGCCATGCCCACACAGAGGTCTCATTGGCTATCTCCAGATTGACAGGCTAGACTCCACCCCTACACTCTTTATCCTCAAATTGACACCAGATTCGGTGACTGCCATATGTAATAACACACTGAACTTTGTAATGGCGAACAACCTTCACAAACTCTGGATCCGGTTACAGTTTGGACCAACTTGAGATGTCATTGCCTTATGGGTAATTCAGAAGCCAGCTTCCCTCCAAGCTCACCCTAGGTTCATAGGCCTGTGCTGTTTTTTTCTTGTGGAAATACACCCCATCATGGACTCCTGGTAGGCACTGAATGCTGGGTGCTCATCCTCTGGTCTGGGTGTCTGGGAGGACGACAGGGAGGCTGGCAGTGTATCTGCCCTGGCCCTGGTGGAAGGACAGGCCCACAACTGCTGCTTCCTTTCCCTGGCCCCATCTGCCTCCTGGGCTGCACGTTGTTCTCTGTCTCTCTGCTGTGAGCGAGTGTTGGTCCCACCTTGTTAAAGGCCTTGGTAGCAACTCAGTGAAAGGCAGGATGATTTTGCCTGCAGCCTCTGTGAGCAAACAGGTGCTACAAACGGTTCGTCTGGCCCAGGTGCCACCCCATACGTCAGGTTTCTGCTGCGCTTTTCTGCTGCAACAGGTCCTGGAAGGGCAGTTTCTGGTGTGTTTTGTTGTTGTTGAAATGATGGCGGTAGGAAGAGTGCTGTTGTTGTTATTCTATGGGCTGCATGTCTTTCTGAGAAGCAGTTCCTTTGTTAGAAGGAGAAAACCCTTGGGTGCTGTGAGGAGAATTTGTTTTCCCAGGGAAGAGCCAGAGGCTCTGTTCTGAGGTGCAGGCCTCCAGCAGGAGACTAAAGGAGGTGTGGCTCAGGTGTCTCTCGGTCACTGTCACCTGGGCTCAGAGGGCAAGCATTTGGGAGATGCATTTTCACTTCAGTCCATGCAAGAAGGAGCCTTCAACCTCTCACCACCCGGCTGGGCAGGGGCCATCTTTTTAGGGGAGAAGGACACGGCTCAGAGCTGGGCTTCGCCGGGGTTGCCCATGGGCAGTGTGATCCAGTCTGCTAAATCTGAGAAGGCCGCAGTGTCAGGCCCCAGCCCTGAGACTCAGAATGAGCTGCCTTCCTCGAGCTCACAGACTTGCTCTCTGCGGGTGGCCTGAGCTTGGAGCCCTTCTCGGGCATTGCAGGAAGCACATTACCACATCCCTGCTGCCCCCCCCCCGGCCCGGCCAGTTCTCCACACCCATCTGTCAGCTTTCCGAAGCTATAGCTCCTTCCAGGTGCAGACAACCTCTCCTTGCTCCTGCAGGCTACGCTGGCAGGGAGGAAAGAATATAAACATATATCCTGAACACAATTGTATCCGTTACCCATTGACATGGTATTTTGTTCAGAGTTAAAAATGAGATTAAATTAAAGGTCGCATGTTTCTTTTTACCTGCCTTAATGTGTCTGCTAGAAAATGCACCATGACCTTCGGTGGACCATAGTGTTGGCTTCAGTTTCACTGGAGGCTGCAGCCCTAACACCCCCCCCCCCACCCCCCACCCAGCTCTTCCCATCGGCAACAGTGCTCCACCTGAGCACAGTGTAGACGTGCCTGGGAGACAGTTACAAGCCGTGACGTCCAGGGGACCCTCCCACTCAATGACATGGGGATTTCCGAAGATGACACCCAGGAAGCAGGCTGCTGGGCTTCTTAAGGCTCCTATAAAAACCATGATAATCCCTCATCCCAGTTTTTGCCTTCCTTTGTTACATTTCGCTTCAACAAACCCTGCTGTGCTCCAGTGTACCCCAATTTCCTTCTGCTGCAGCTTAAACCTCCCTTCTCCCTGGGGGTACCGAGTGCAGAGTGGTCAGAGATGTAGCCCAGGGCGACGGTGGGCTCCGTTTTGTGCAGCAAGAGCCCAGGGAGAGCCAGCAGGGCTGTCTCGGGTAATTCTGCAGGAAGAGGCTCTGGGGGAGGGCCCAGTTGCTCGTGCGTGTAGGGCTGGCCCCTGGCAATAGTCTGAGGCAGTAAGAGGTGGTGGTGATGGGGGGGTCCTAGGTGTGTGGGGGTGTGTCTGGACTTGAACTGGGCTGGGTTCAGGATGGAAAGTAGGAGCTTCATGAGGTGGACTCCTGGGGTTCTCTGTCCTCAGACGGCAGGTGAGGATGGCCAGGATTCTAGCACTGCCGTCTAGTGGAGAGTCAGGATGCCAGAGGCTAGCCAGGGCCATCCTGGGTGTACTCAAGTACAATGTGCCTTGATTGTCACCAGTTAACATGGGTGGGAGGAAGAAGAGGCTTACTACTCCATAGAGAGGTGAGAGGTACAGTCTCAGAAACCCACAGGGTAGTTTGACCCTGCCCTGTAGGGTCCCTCTGAGCCAACTCCATGGCAGTGGGGCTTTGAGAACCCCAGGACCCTTCTGTTTGTACTGGACTTCGCCAACCATGCGTAGAGGACATTGTTGGGATAGTAGAACAGCCACCTGCAATTGAGTGGGATTCACCTGAGTGGCCTGAGACAAGTCTTTTATAAACCCGTTTGGCTTCCATTTCCTTCAACTGCAGGACAAGAGGTTGTGTACTCTTGTAACATCCGGGATGCCTTTCCGACCTGTGCCTGTCCCTGCACAGTGATGCCTAGACCAGTATATGTACCCAAGTAAATGCAGTACCCGGCCTCCCGGGATTGCAGGTGTCCTCACGGGGCGGTGATGGGTTTGAGGCGGGCACGGTGCCTGGCATGCAGCCACATCAGGAACTCTTCGTCAGTGCCTCCAGGAGGAGTTCCACTCCCCGGAGCCAGCCAGCCACCCCGAGACCCAGGACTCTGCTGCACCCTGGCACAGGGCGATTCACTCACTGTGGAGCAAAGGCAACCAGAGGATTCCCTTTCAAAACTATTGGCCCTCAAGTTGGGGCTCAGTCGCGGCTGGTGATAAAGAAATTGTCCAAAAGCATGTTGCGACCACGGTGACTGCTGCTGCACAGCAGAGTCGGCGGCCTGGTTGGGAGCCACTTCCCGGTTATGTAACCTCGCAGAAGGCCGCCTTATCCTGAGCCAGAGTGACAGCCGGGCGTGGGACATTCACATGGAGTTCCAGCGGGAGGGTTTGGGTGCAGTGTGTGTTGAGGGCTAGGCAGTGCTTACTCACTGTTTCATGAACTTTTTTTTGTCTTCCTGTACTGACTAGTAACTGGTTGCATCAAAGCCAAAAGAGATGTCAGCAAAGCAAGAATTCGGTGGCAGCCCCGAACAGAATAGAAGCCACTAGTGAAGTCAGGGAGAGGCTCAGCCACCTGGATGCATCCCAATAGCCAGGCTGATGCCGTAGGAATCGACCCCACTGCCAGCCAGTAGAATCTGTGCCCTGCCAAGTGTAGGGGCTCGGGGTGGCTTGTTTTCAATTGGTTGTTTTTTAGCTGTTTGTTGGTGTCTGGGCATATAAATGTGCCGGGGTTGGGGGTGCATTACACAAAGGTCTAACTCAGACGTAGTGAAAGACAGCACTGTAGTTTCCATCACCGGATCCAAGGAGATCAGCTATTTAGGGAGCGTGTAACTAAGTCTTGGCCGGCCCTAAAGTCTTGCTTGATGAAACCACACAGGCATTTGTGAGTCTAGCAATATTGGCAGCAGTGTATGTCCAATATTGGAAACGCTGATGGTGACATTCTGGACAAATGACATGCCTCCCTTGGTTCTTACCTCTTTTCCAATCCTGGGTCTCCAGCACCTAGTCAGTGGACTCAGCCAGTATTATTCAGTGAAATGACCTTCCAAGGTAACTTAGCTCACCTCGGTTTCTGTTCTAAGAGCCCTACTTCACATGGGAGTGAATAGGTTACCGTGTGAGGTAGGAAGTAGAGGTATGTGAGTTGGGTCCTTAGAGGTAAATGATAAAAGGGTTCATAATCTGTCTCAATTATGTGGCACTTATTTGCAATTTTGATACTATAGAACATGTGCATTTTTCAGTCTTGCCTAGTCTTATTCGAATATAAAAGCCTTTAGACTAGTGGTTCTCAACTTTCTTAATGTCCCAACCCTTTAATATAGTTCCTCATGTTGCGGTGATCCCCCCAACCATAAAATTTTTTCCTTCCTACTCCATAACTATCATTGTGCTACTGTTATGATTTGGGCTACCCTTGTGAAAGGGTCATTGGACTCCCAAAGGGGTCAGGACTCAAAGGTTGAGAACACTGCTTTAGACTATAAAGTTTTACAGGAGTCTCTTGATTTCTGATACAGTTGCTATGTTTAGTAGTCTTGGTTAACTAAATCCAGTGATACTAGTAAATATAAATAAAAGAGCTGTATATCAAGAAGTAATTATATATCAGTAAAGCATCTCACCCGAGTCCAATTCAAGTCTGTAAGTCTGTTACTAGTTCAAAAGCCCCATGCAATGATGCAGGATGCAGGAAGTCACAGGCTGGTGCCCACAAAGTCTTGTGGACCCAACAGTGGTAGAAGTATCAAGGCACTCTGGAAGGTGTTCTCATCAAAAGGAAGGTGAAGGCAGAGATGCAGAGGGGAGGTTTCCAGATACCTCCTCATGAGAGGGCCATGCACATAAGGAGGTACCATCAGACTAGACTCCACCCTATGCTTCTGTAACGACCAGTTGACACGAAATTATGAAACTACCACACCATGTGTAGCATAATATGAGAGATCATCCACTCCACTGAGCTCGTTTTTTTGATAAAAGAGTGACCATGTGAATTCCCACTTAGTCTTCCCTTCAGTGTGAACCTTGAGGTGGCCTGGGTGTTGCCACTGGAACCATGAATCTTTTGCATACTTGGGACAAGTTGTAAACCCAATGTCATTTTACTCCACAAAATGTACTGATTGCTGTCTCCCCACCAATTAGTGCTTTAGTCTCTGCATTAAGATGGGGATTGAAAATGAGCAGCATTTATCTAGGACCATGCCTTCTGGGATCGTGCAGGCCAACTCAACTGCCACCAGATCTTCCTGACAGAGGCCATGCCAGCGGGACTGAGGGGCTGGATTGGGAGGATCAGATGACCTCTGACAGCAGATCCATCTTGGATAGCCAGCATATTTCCCACGGTGCATGGCGCCTGCTACCACCACTTGGACGGCATCTGCAGAGCAAGCAGGACCTGCCCTTAAAGTCTGAAGAGTTGGCGAGAGCTTGAACTAGCACCGAGAAAGTGTTGGGTTCCCAGGTTGGTGAGGCCCAGCCCTCAGAGGAGACAGGACGCTGTGCCCTCTGCCAGGGTAGGATGGGAGCCGCTGTCATTAACTGTCAACGAGAGTGCTGAAACCTGACTGATTTTGACTTGAAACCTGCGGATTTTGAAGCCCCCTGCCCCCCAATCCAGCAGTTGCAGAAGTCTGGTTGGCTCCTGAGTTCAGCTGGAGGAAAGAAAGGAAAGATGTTGGCCTCAGGAGAAGATGTGATCCTTTGAATCACTGCTTCAAGGAGATTATGATCGAGGACAGTGGTAGGGAGTGTCTTTCAGTCCTAGCCGTGGGAAAGGATCCCTTTTAAAAACTGGAAATTTCTAGAGCAGAGGAGATTTGGTCTACAGAAGGCCTGCCCTCGTTAGAGCCAGGCACTTCACCAGCTTGTCCTCCCACTGGAGTCTGCAGGCTCTCCTGCCAGCACTGAGGACACACTGTGGTTCACTCTCCCTGTCACGCTGCTGTCCTTCCTGGGGGGACGGTCCAGCTGTTGGAAATGGTGACAGTCAGTGCTGGACGCCATCCCACTGCTGTGTACACCAGCCCTTCGGGAAGAAGACAGGACCCAGAGTGGGTCCTAAAGGCAGCAGAGGGGACCTGAGGCCAGCCTAGACCAACCCAGAGTCCCCTCCCCCGCTGGTAGTAGGTGAACCCTGGAGATTCCTCCTCGTCTCACCAGGGAGCACTTTGCCAGCCCAGGAGAGTTGGCCGGAAATGCTGTTTCATGACTGTTTGCCACACAGTGCCTGAGCCTGCGGGGCACACACAGTACCCAGCCACGCTTGAATCTTAACACGCCAGTATCCGTCTCTTCTAGGTGAGTCCCCAAATGCTGGGGTCATATCAAGTAGGGCTCACCTATGGAAACCCTTGTTGCGGCGAAAAATTTAAAAGTCCCGCTCAGTCTAAATGTAACACACACACACACACACACACACACACACACATATGCCTTTACATAGGCGGTCCTTTCTATCTTGGGCTCTTGAACTCTGCCCTGTCGGAACAGAGATGTGCTGGAAGTAAAACAAATACTATTTTGGGTATGGTGGACCTCATGAATCATCTTGGCCTCAGTCCCCCTCATTTCCATCCTCTTTTCTGAACGCAGCTATTTAAAAAGCCCTAAGTTACCTGCGCGGTTGCATTCTGCTTCTGTTGGCTTGATAAACCCACATCCAGAGGGAGCCGTCTCCTTCCCCCCTCTTTGGGTTGCTCGGCCTGTGGATCTGTCAGCGATCCATTGCTTTGTAAGTAAGATCAGCCCAGTGTCTCTGCTGGTTGTAGAGATTTCTGCAGGGGCAGATTGGGGAAGGCGTTTGAAGGGATGGAGCCACTCCGAGGAATTCTTTCAACCAGGAAGATGGTTATCGGGGACTCCTTGGAGCTGTGCTTGCCATTAAAATGACCCTCAGAGCTTATAAAATATGTGCTTTCTTTCTACTTTGTTCTAAGAATGGGCTGCCCTTTGTAATGCAGTTGGCTGGTATCTTTTTAGGAATTCTTTGGTAGTACAGCAAAATCTGCTATTTAGAAAGTGAATGAGTCAGAATTCCAGGAAAAAGAAAAAAAATCCAAGTTTCTCCAGAATGTTGGCTAAGTGGTGGTTTCTTCTATTTTTCTTTTCCTTTTTTTATTTTTAACCATTTTTTTGAGGGGGGGCTCATACATCGTTTCTCATAGTACATAAACACATATATTGTGCTACGCTTCTTCGCTTGCCTGCTGCTGTCATCATTCTCCAAACCTCCACCTTTCCACCCAAGCCCCTGACATCAGCCTCCCATCCCTTCCCCTCCATCCTTGCTCCCCACTCCCCCACCAACCCTCAATACTCTATAAATTATTATTGTTTTGTCATAACTTACACTGCCTGATGTCTCCCCTCGCCCTGCCCACCAGTGTCTGTTCCCCCGCCAGGAGGTTATGTGTAGGTCCCTGAAGTTGGCTCCCCCTCTACCCCACTTTTCCTCCACCCATCCAGTAGCTCCACTCCTTTGGTCTCTCCCTGGAGACCAGTCCTCACCCACCTTCGAGCAAAGTCCCGCCCCTCTGCTTGAAGTGCAGTCGGAGGGAGGACCCCCCATTGGAAATGCCACCCAGCCCTCAATTGTGCCTCAGTGTGAAATGGAGCACCCAGCTCCTGCCGCGGGGGCGCACGGGTCTAGAGACAAAAAACGGAAGCTGACCTTTGGTAACACGTAACGTTTTAAATCACTGCCTCCTTCCTGTGATAAAAGAAAGCTCACCACTTCTTATTCAGGGACGGCTTCTGACCTTTGACACTCATCTGAGCCCTGGCCTCACCCATAGAGGAATCTTTCTGGCTTGTGGGGTAGCTATTTAAGTCAGTGCAGTGGGTGCCTTTTGTGGGTTCCTAGGAGTTTCGTGGGCGGTGGCCTATGCAAAAATAGACCATAGGTGGGGCCTTGCCTTCAAAGATGGACGAAAGAAAAGAGGAACCACACCGGTCCTGTCCAGGAGACAGAACGTGAAACATGGTTATGAAGGGGACCCAGAAAGGCTTCTTGGGAGGAAACGGACTTCAGAAGGGTAGAACTATGGAGACGGTACAGACTCTCTGTGAACAGAGAGCAGGAAAAGGCCAGCTGCTAGAGCCAGCACATGAGTCTCCAAGAGATGAATACGAGCAAGGAGGGTTACAGACTGGGACTAGGTGGTCCAGGCAAAGAGGACTGCAGTGTGCAGTGTGACTCACCCAAGGCGGCATTTATAGACCTCTTGAAAGGTTCTAGGCAGGGAAGAGGAGGGAGTGTGTCCAGAAAACGGGTGCCTTCCTATTCCAAATTGAGAGTGGCCGTGGTGGCAGGAATAGATGCTAGGTTGGAATTTCCAGGCAAGATTTAGGGAATGCTTGCTTGATGAGTTGGACCTTTTTTTCCATTAGAGTTCAGGAGAAAGAAAAAGTGACCACCTTGGAAGCACACCAGGGCAGTCCTCCTCAGCCTGTGGGGTTGCTGAGTCAGAATGGCCTCAGTGGCAGGAGTGAGCTTGGCTGAGGATCACAGCTAGCACTTAGTAAGTGCTCATTTAATGATCCTGACAGCCAGGT
This sequence comes from Nesogale talazaci, assembly GCA_004026705.1. NCBI lineage: Eukaryota > Metazoa > Chordata > Mammalia > Afrosoricida > Tenrecidae > Nesogale > Nesogale talazaci. The sequence continues at coordinate 153,489 of PVJH01001718.1, read as the reverse complement.
GAGGGAGGTCTCATCATAGTGAGATTATATAAGCACAAGGAGGCTGAGGCACAGCTCACCGACAGGCAGGCACCGGTACATGCTGGACTTAAATTCGGGCCAGGCCAGTCTTGCCTCTTGGGTTGACAAGGTGGCTGCAAGAGTGGACTCGGACATGAGAAAAGCCGTGAGGCTGGCACAGAGCCAGGGCGCTGGTCCATCCTTGAGTGGCCGCTGGGTCCGCCCTTCATATGCTAACGCTCAGAAGAGCCAGCAGAGGCCCCAAACAAGTGCTCATCCACTCCCATGAACCCCATGCCCCCTCCCAGGACCGTTAAGTCTTGGCTGGAGGCTCTCCGGGAGAACCTTTCTGTTGCTGTGAAGATTTGCAGCCGCCGACCCATGAAGGGGCCGGTTCCACACTGCGCTTACGGTTGCTGTGAGTCACGATGGACTCCTCCCGACTCAAAGGCTGCGAGGTTGGTGTGAGGTTTTAGTCTCCCCTGTAACCTTGTACCCGGTCCTCTCTTTCCCAGCTGTCACCTGGCCTGGCCAGCTGTCACCTCCACCTTGGATGTACAGTCCACAGGCCAGCCAAACCAAACAGCCCCCACACCAATTAAGCGCCTTCCTTGTTAGGGACATGAGCGCACCGCTCTTCAGTCCACTGCGTTGCAAACTTGGGTGGCAGCTTGGACTCCTGAGCTTTACTACTGGGCGATCCAATTAGACCTGAGATGCCAGACCTCATTAAGTGCTTTCGTCCTTGGTTTGCAGCTGTCCTCTAAGGGTGAAAACAAAACCCAAAGCTTTCCCCTCGACTCAATAGTAGTCAGCCCAATTGGAGGATTTGGATCCCAGCAGCAAAACACTGCCCGGTAGCCAACATAGATAAAATTTTGAAAGGGAACATATCAAGAGAAATACACTTAAGGAAATATTATGATCTCCAAAAATTACTTTTGTGAAATAAAAGCAGTAAGTGGAATAAAGTATTGTTGGGCAAGTCATATTTAAAAAGTAGATTGATGGAGATGTAGTTTTAACACCTAAATCCAGCATTTTTATAAGAGATTGAACTTAGCATTAAAAACAGGACTTGGAACAAATTATTTTTACTGGGGAAATTTTGTATACCAGGTAACTGTAAATTAGAGCCCCTCACAAGTTAACTAATTTAAGATAAATTTAAGAAGTATTAGCTTTTTAAAACTGAAGCTTAAACGTTTTTGAGGGTTTCTACCTTGGTTGATTGTTGGTGTGCTTTCCTGACAATCTTGTTCTTATTATAAAGGGTTGGGATCAGATGGGTAGAGTCTTACAGTGTAAACAGCCATGAAGCTTAATCTTGGCCATTCTGGGTCCTAAAATTGCCATGTAAAATATTAAATGGGGCTGCAAGACTGCATTTTAACAATATCTTGAAACATTTGCCATTGCTCTCATGCAGCAATCCACCGTCAGAGACATTTTCTTTGGTTATCTATTTGATTCGTTTTCTTCCTGGAAGGAATCATGTGGGAGTTGTGACTGAAGTGATACACACCTCATCTTAGTGAAACGATGTTGCTCATTTGTAAAAAGAGATGAACTAGTTCGTAGGGAGGAAGTTGCCGCCGCTGCCTTGAGGGGTGCCTCTGGCTGCTCCCCTTCACTTCCCCTGCTTTCTTGCAGGCCTGCCTATCATCCTGACAAGTCGCCATCTTTCTTGGTTGTCAAAGACCAGCTTGAGAGGAAGGACTACGGGAAGGCGAGGACAAGCCCTTCTCAGCATCTGCTTTATTGTGACTAGTGTTTGTTTTTCCGTACATTTCCGAAGAGTTCAGCTTTCTGTCCTTTGTTTTCATTGATCAAGATTCGTGGAACGATTTACCCCCCCCCCCCCCCCCCGCGCTCTGTGGGCTGAGCTGTAGGCTCGGCGGACACCTCGCCGGCCCGGGCCGCGCTGCCCACGCCCACGCGGGCCGGACGGCGGCGTCCCCCGAGCCGCAGCTCTGGTCGGGCCTCGGGCCGCGAGGCCGCCCTGCGTGCTGGGGGTGGGCTAGGAAAGCCGGCCCGAGCGCGGCAGAACTTTCTGCCCCCCGCGCCGCCGGAGGCCTCGGTGCCACGTCCGCCCGGCAGCGTGTCCTCGGGTCTGGACCCCTCCGGCTGGGGCGCGCGTGGTTTTGACTCCGTCTCTGTTCGGGTGCCATCCTTCCGACACCCCGCCCCGGAACAGAAAAGAAAGCGCGGGGGCGGGGGCGGGCGCGGGAGAAGCCACCACCCAACTTCCAGTTGCAACTCGCTCTGCGCAATTCCGAGCGGCTGACGCTGGAAAGCCGGGCGGGCGCCGGCGGGAGGAAGCCGGGGCGGGCTGAGCGGAAGCTGGAGCGCGGGCGGGGCGGGGCCGAGTGGCGAGGCTGGTGGTGCGAGGTGGAGGGGCGGGGCGGGGCCTGGTCTGCTGGGGGCGGGGCTTACCGGCGGGGGCGCGGCTGGCGGGGCGGAGCCGCCACGGTGGGGCTAGCAGGGCGGGGCCGGGCGGCCCCCCTCTCATTGGCTGCCTTCGGGCTCCGAACAGGGCGCTGAGGCCAGCGCGAGCGTTCCAATATTTAATAGCTGCTGCTTTTATGCGCCAAGTGCTCGCCCCTCAGCCTACCCTGGCGGAAAGCGCCGAGAAGCCTGCACTTGGACAGGTTCCTCCTGCCTGTGCTGTCCAGCCTTTCCTTAAATCCCGAAAAGCCTTTTCGGAATGCTGTTTGGGGTTTTTCTGTTCACCCCTTTCTCCTTTACGATCTCAGGGCCATTAGATGCTGCCATTGGTCACCAGAGGACGTTTTAGTTGAACGTTGTAATCTACGGTTTTGACTGTAATTTAAACAATAGGGAAACGACCCCGGATTAATCAAGATGTGCATTTAATCTGACTGGTTAATGCTTAAGCACAGCATGCCGGTGTTTACCTTGTTTCCAGTGTAAGCGCACCTGCCAGCATGGTCTCTGAAAAGCAGCCGAAAGATTTGAGGTTTTGTATAGTTTGCTCTGTCGGAGGTACTACTTATGCAATTAGCCGGCCACTACTAAGTACACGTGTGTTCTGTTGCCTCTTAACCACCGCCAGTTTCCGGTTCAGTTAAGAGATTCTGGAAATTCAATAGCTGATCGATTATGGGAATACAATTTTCAGTGCATATCGATCTAAAGGAAGAAAGTAAGCAGCAGGTGCTTAGAAACATAGCAGTGAAAGTGAGAAGTTCTCACTCAGAAGACGTTCTGAACACTCAAAATTTTACGCATGTGTTTGTCTTCATGCCTGAGAATCTTTGCAGGAAATGTGGCCCCACGGCCGTAATTGTGAGATGACGTGGTGTTGAAACAAGAAGGTGCCTGTTACAAGGGGCAGCCGGTTACAAGTTGGGGTACTCATTAACCCCACGGCGGGCTGGTGTTATGAAAACACCAGCCCCTCCTGAGGAGAAAGACCCGGTTTTCTGCTGCTGTAAAGAGTTATAATCTCAGAAAATGTAGAGTTACAGTCTCAGAAACGCACAGGGCAGTTCTGCACTGCCCTCATAAAGTCATCATGAGTCAGCATGGACTCCAGGGCAGTGAGTGTATTGGAATTCATGCCAACAGACGTACAGTGAGTGTAAAATTCTACACTCCACTCCCAGGGTTCTCAAAGAGGCCCTTGAAGTCAATACATGTCAGTGGAATGTCAAACAAATGTGCGACTCGAGCAGTTTTGCATGTAGATTATACACAGGGCTGGGAGACACACGTGTGTGTAGTACATACACACACAATCTTACTGGAAATATTTAACAGGTGGCCATCAGGACTCCTTTTGTCTCTTTTGCTTTCATTGATTTCCCTTATTTTTAAATTGGGAGCCTGGGTCTGTTGGGTAACTCCAATACTACCACTAGCACCACCCCATGCCCCCGGTGTTTGCTTTTTAAAAAATAACGAGCTGCAAGGAATTTGTAATTGGATGAACCTGTAAGAGCAGCAATCGCATTTCCGCCCTGCGGGCTGAGCAGAGTTGTCAGCGAACCCCTGCAGAACTCCGTGGAGGGAAGGGGGGTTCACAGTGTGCTCCCCAGGAGCAGAACTGCCTGGGCCCTCCTGCCAGGGACACGGTGCCTCCGAACTGAAGCCAGCTCCGTCCCACGCGGGGGCCTGGTGGTTACAACATGGTTATGTTCCTGTCCTCGTGGTGATTGACTCTAGATCTTTCTGTGCCTGTGCTTTTTTGAATAGCACTTGCTGGGATTTCTCAGGTCCAGACCAGTTTCTCCACCTTCTAAAGAGCGGTCTCTGGAGCCCCTCATTCCCTTGTGTGGATTTTTGAGTATTGTCAGACCCGCCCACTTGATGCCAGCTGGAACCCCTACTCCCCCTGTGGCAATCAAAACCAGAGCCCACAAACCCATCACCTCTGGGTTGATTCAGACACAGAGCACCCCTGTATGGTACAAAGCCCCGCCGTGCTGTCTGGGGTTTTCTTGGTGGAAATCCTTAAGGAAACAACTCTCCGGGTCTTTCTTACCTTGTGATGGATGATTCACACTGCTCACTTCCTTATTAATCATCACCCCAAAAGGTCCCCAGACATCATCAACCTAGAAATAGTGCTGGCCACACAAGCTCCCCTGGTTGCGAATCACTGGTCTAGACAGAAATTAAATCCACTGAAAATGTCTGGAGTCACAGTTTATACACTCTTAATAAAACATGACAGAAATGAAGGGGCCTGCCAAAGTGGCCGGACACTGGCTTCTTTTTAAGTCTGAATTTATAACGTTGATTTCAAAGGCCTCTCATTCTGTTCAGAGTGCTGTGAAACATTTGTGCAGACAAAGCTGAGAGACCAGCCAGGAAGGATCCTTCCCGCTCTGAAAGTCTACCTTGATGGCCCTGTTCGAGCTTCCAGGTACAAGCTCAGATCGGCCAACGTTTTCTAGTGTGTGGGAGCCGACTGAGGGAATGTAAGTGTGTCAGCCGTCCTTCTAGAACTTTCCGTAAGGCTTACCATTTTAAAAAGCAAAGTGTAAAACCTCTGAGCCCTCCCAAGAGGGAAGGGCCCCGCTTGCGGGTTGTATAACAGTCTCATGTTGAAACTTGCACACGCCTCCACAACCAGTCCTGTGTGTACTTTGGCTTGAAAGTGGATTTGCTAGTTTTCAGGTTAGAGTTGAAATGTATGCACAGTTGCATAAATAAAGGCAGCTGGTGGCACCTGGCTGACCCAAAGGGCCCTCCACTCTGTGGGCAAAAGACAAGAGAGCCTGCTTCTGTGGAAATGGACAGTCTTGGAACCCTGGGTGTGACTCTCCCCTTCAGAGCGCTGGGTTCCAGGACAGTGGGTTTTGTCTTTACCTCAAAGCAGGCCCTGAAACAAATTATCCCTCACTAGCTTTAAAAAGCAAGCTCCCCTTCTTGCTACCTGAACAACAACAACAACAACAAAACTGCTTCCTTTCTAGAAGGAAAATCTAGCAATGCCCAAATCATCTAGAAATCTCTAGATATTATCAATGAGCCGAAAATGCCAACTCTACATTCTGAAGCACCTTCCCTGCCTCTTTCTGCCACAAATCAACCAAAAAGAGGTGTGCCAGAATAGGAAAGGCAAAGACACTTTGAAGAACAAAGTCTGTGAGATTTTGTCTTAATTCTTTTTTTCGGGGGGGGGGGGGGGGGTGTAATATTGTGAAAAAGTCCCGTTCCTGAGCAATGGGGGACCCGTCTGCAGGCCACAGACTGTTTTTGGATTATCACTGAGGTGTAGAATGCAGTCCAGTAGGGAATGAATAGGATAGTCCTTGGCCCTTCATCCTCTCCTCAGCCGGGTTGAGTGTAGAGAGTGCTTTAGATTCGGATAAGCACACCCCGTTGAGCGCTGCCTCCCACAACTGAGACACGGCATTTCAAACAGCCACACGGTGGGGAAATGGTGAATCTGGTTGCATTCACTGAACCTGCTGCGTCAGCGACCCCACCTGGGCAGTGTCTCATAGGAACACATCAAACTGCTATCAACCTGATGCTGGCTCACGGCACCCGTATCATCCATCACTTTGTGGCCTTCTGAATCTGTAACTCTTTCCGGGAATAGAAAGCCTCATCTTTCTGCGCCAGAGAAGCTGGAGGATTCGAACTGCTGATCCTGCAGGTAGCAGCCCACTTTGCAACCACCGCACCACCAGGGTGCAGTTCCTTAGAGCCGTTGTTGGTACCTTTTTTATCGAAGAGGAGTAACCTGTATGGCTAATCCACACTGTGTTTACCTATCCATCGGGGGGCGGGGGGGGGTTGGCGCATTTTAGTGAACCTGCATTGTGCTTCTCTTGCTGAAATAGAGTTTTTGTTGTTTTTAACCTGTTAATCTTCTTTTTAGAATGGAAATAAATATATAACGCCTGCCAAGTAGTACCACCCCCCAAGGTGGACCACCATACCATGCTTGGTTAGAGGGAGGGCCTGCAAAAAATGACGAAACCCTTTGATAAGATGATTGACGCATGACAGCAGCAAAGGGCCAGCTCCAGGCTCTAGCGTAACTCGGCCTGTCTCATCAGCAAGCCTGCCTCACTGGGAGTGAGCGTGTGCCCTGCCTCCAGAGAGCTAGGAGAGCTAGGAGGTCATCAAGCTGCGACCTGATCCACAGGCCAATCTCCACCCCTTCTCTCTTCAGAGTCTCAAATTGACAACAGATTATGTAACTGCCATGGGCCCCCGGCTTGGCCAACCACAGTGAGGATGGTACAGTGTCCTGTTTGGTTGTACATGGTGCTTATGAGTCGGAGCTGGCTCTGACACCCCAGTAACCACAAAAAAAGTCCTCTTCTTTCCATGTTGGGGTCATTTTTTTCTTCAAGCACTACCGTGATCATATCACTGGCATTTTTGAAAGGGCCCTTATGATTCAGTATTAGGCAAACTCCTTAAAGTAAAAAAAAAAATTAAAAAGACAAGCCCCTTCATGTGAAGTCATTTTTCTCAACCAGGTGTGACAGGTCAAGAGCACCTACTGCTTAGTGAGCAAGTTGACCAGGAAGGTGCCTTTTCCGGCTGCCAGTCTTGGCCCTGTGGGCACTAGGCTTTCAGGCCTCTCTTCACAGGTCCTCGTTAACCTTCATAGATGCCCAGTGAACAGGTAAAGCTTTTTGATTACCTCCCTGAGTCTTCTTTGTGTTAAAATAACCAACAATCTCTTGGTTTATCAGGATTTCTAGAACATTCATGAGTCTTTGGATAGGGGGTGTTTCAAGGCCCCTTGGGTGGAGCACAGGGTTAATGTTCTCAGCTGCCCACTGAAAGACCTTCCAGAGGCACCTGGAAGAAAGGCCTGGACTCCAACACACATGGGGTCACTGAGTCCATGCCAACTGGAGGGTCTTTGTCTCGAAGGTCAATATTGATTATCCCTTGCACTCAACCTGATTATGATCATCAGCTGGGTTGCAAGCCATCCTTGGACTACGTATGGCTCTCTTGGAGTCTCCCAGGCTTCTCGTGTGTGTGTGTGTGTTTATCTTCTTACGTGGACCGGCTGGCGTGGGTTGGCGGGGTGGCAGAGTGGAGAGGTGGGGTGGCAGACAGACACCTGTGCATTGGACAGCCTGACAGCTGCCTAAGCCCAGCAGTTCCTCTTTGCCAACGTCCACTGCTCTCAGACCTTGTCTACCCTTCCGGACCCCGTGGTTTTGGTTTTGTTCTTTTGTTGCCTTTGGCAGTGGTTGGAGAAGGCAGGAGGGGCACGTTGGGGTGGGAAAATGCAGTGAAGGCTCTCTGAAGGAGACTCTAAAGAGGACCAGGATCCCATTGTCGTCCTGGAGACGTCATCCTCACCCTTGCAGTTGCCAGTTTGCCTAAGCAAAAAGGTTTACATCTAAAGCAAGACAAAGCTCACTGCCAGGGAGCTGGTTCCGACTTGGTGCAACCCGGGGGTCGGCAAACTCTTGAGCAGGTAGTCTCGATCTTTCTCCCTCACTGTAGCGCCTAGATTCCAACCACCAACTTTGGGGCTCGTGGTCCAGGAGTTAACCTCACAGCCACCAGGGCGCCTAATGAAATCGGTTGATTCTTCAAAGTAAGTTCCATCGAAGATCATCTGGCTGACGGTAAAAGGTGCAGTCTCGTGGTCACGTTGGTAGTGCCGTGGTCATGCACTGGCCTGGTGACCACAAAGCCAGCAGTTTGAAACCATCGGCCGCTCCACAGGAAGGAGGTGAGACTTTCTACGCCCATAAAGGAGTTACGGTTCCTACGGTGTCTCTGTGAGTTAGGTGTTTGGGGGGGGGGGGTAGGGGGGAGTCTTTTGTCATGTCTCGTATTTAGGTGAAGATCTAGATAGTCTACGCAATATTTTTTCAGCTTTGAAAAAAAGACATGCCTCAAGATGCCCTTTTTGGGTAGGACTGTGATAAGTGGGGCTGTTGGGACCATCAGTCATTTCTCTTTATGGTGACAGGGAGGGAGGGTCCAGCCTGCTTGGAATGGGTGGGGGTGGGGTGGACAACAGAAAAGAAAACCAGTGCACCTGATGAAAATCAAAAGAGACAACCGTTTTCTGACACTAATAGAAGATTAATGTGTTGATCTAAAATTACACTTAAAGAAAAGAGATCATCTTTGCACCTAGTGACACTGCGTGACGTGCTTGGCATAGCTTTTCCTGCTTAGGAGTCATGGTGGTGGTGGTGCAGGGGGGGGTAAACTTTGGGCTCTAGCCCCCAGGGTCCACTGTTCAAACCCACTAGCAGCTGCCTTTAAGAGCCTCAGAAACCCACAGGGCCGGTCGGCTTGGCCCACGTCCCTATGAGATACATGCACCCAGGAGCAGTGGGGTTTGGTTTTTATAGATTTGAGCACGGGTTGGTGGCTCCCGCGATCTCATCGACGGGGATGTCATCACGGCGGTGAGCTGGCTAATGGAGACCCTGAGCTCGGACCGCTCACCTCCCAGCCCGGCAGCTCCCAACCTCCCACCTCTTGGGAGGAGAGACTTTCTGCTCCTGTAAAGAGTCGCAGGCCTAAAACCTTCCGGGAGGCCGTTCCGCCCTGCCCGGTCGGGTCGCTGTGAGCTGGGATGGACTCGAGGGCAGCGAGTGGAGAACCTCGGGCACTTGACCCCAGGTACTTTGGAAACACCAAGTGTGTAGTCTCCAGCCTCCCTCTCGGGAGCCCTGGTGGCAGAGCGCTCACAGGCCGGGCTGCTCACCGCAGGGTCCGCCCGGGGCACTGCTGTGAGTCGGGCCGTGAGCTTGAGTGTAGCCGCAATTTTAAAAACCTGGAAATAAATAAATCAATCACCTGGAAAGAAAATATCTTCCTTTTTATGAAATCTACATGAAAGGAAAGTTTGTATCAGCAGCTAATGTTTTCAGAACAATCGGAATGTATCAAACCCGAGCCTCCTCACTGTGGTTAGCAAACTTTGCCTAGTGTTATCAAAACGAGTAAACACTGGCTGAAAGGGAGGTGTTGCTTAACATAACTTTGGACAGCCACAGGCCAAATAGTGGAAGATCAGTATTTAGAAAATGATTAAACATTATCTTAATTCTTAGGTTTTGATAGATGACGACTTAACGTTCTAAAGAGTTTTAAAAAAAATCTCTCACCACTGAGGGCACCTGCAACTTTCACTTTCTTCCAGGAGGCCCTCTAGAATTTATGACTCCTGATAAGAAACAAAGGTTAATTTGAGTTATGGGGAAAAGCAAGCGGAGAGCAATACTATGACAAATAAATACCAATGTTTTCCCATACACATGTTGTCAACTCTAATAAAATACAATTTACAAAAGGTAAATATGAACGTATTTATTGCTTTTATTTAAACTATGGTTCTCTCCGCCACAGTTATTTACAAGCTTGCATTATTTATGTGCACGTGTTTCGCTGTACAAGGAGCCCGGGGGTGGGGGCTTTCTAACCTCCAGCTGCTCTCCGGAGACGCTGCAGTCGGCCCTGTACCAATTTACAGCCTTGGAAATCCTCTGTCCAAGAGGGTCACTAAGAATCGAATCAGCTCTAAGGTAGTGGCTTTTACCATTATAAAGGTCCAGTGGAGTCTTGAGTAGATAACACATTGCACCACTGCCACAGTGCCTGGTAAACAGGCAAACTCCAGAGGTGGGTAACGCTGTGGTGCCCCGCAGTTCTTTGGGCGCAGCTTTCTGAATGGTCTACCAGGGCTGTAAATAACAGCTACGCCTTCTTTGATGGGCTCCTCAATCGCTGTGTCCGGGAGACCCTTCCTGAGTGCCGTCCCCGTCTCGTCTCAGCTCCTTCCGATGCACAGGGCCTGGGCATGCTCAGCCAGCCGAAATTGCAGAGCTGCGAGTCAGTGAAATTCACTTTCAAAAAAGGAAGCTTGGAAGCATATAGGCGTTCTTTATAAAATATCATTTACTCTTGTCCAAGTGAGGTCACTTCCTGTTATGGTACGTGGGAGAATGGTCTATGGTAATACCAGATAGGTAAAGAAGTCCCATTTTGATAGGTAGACGCAAAAGCTCCTCTTTATTGTCTTCCGTTTAAAGGGCCTAACCCTTTTAAAGGCATTTAAACTAAGATCTGGTGGCGGAAGGTCAAGGTGGGGGCTGGAGGAGGTGGGGGGGGGGGTCTTCAGGTGAGGACTTTATACAGCAGCTGAAGCAAGGCCTGGGGGCTCCAGAAAGTCCACAGGGCTCAAGTTGTGTTGCTACCTGTGGGCGGCAACACCAAAGGACTTAAGCTTTGCCCTTTGGGCCGGGGAGGGGAGGGGAGGGAAGGGAAGCGCCTGTGTGGAGTGCCAGTGAGGATGGAGACGGAGGCGGGGCTGGCCACTTGGAGGCTACAGGTGTGTTCAGAGCTGCCAGCGCTGTGGTTTCCCATCTGGAAGCTGCTGGGCAAGGTTGCCATGTGGAACTGCTTCCCCTAGAGTTGCGCGCTGCATCCGTGACTCCTGTGTAACTTTGACCCGTGCTTCGGCGGCGAATTCCTTTTTTGAGCTCGTGCATCGTTTGGCCCTTTGGACTGGGCTCAGCCAGGTCTTGTTGTTGTGTCCTCCTGCTGACTAGCTGAGTGACTCTCCTGTCCTTCCAGAGCCCGATGGTTCTTGGACCAGGTGATGGGTGGAGTCGCCCAGCTCAGCTGAAGTTGTTCCTGTGGCAACAGGGCTGAGTTTCAGGGGGCATGGCAGAAGTGGACATGGCCTTGTCAGTCCTAGACGCAGAAAATGGCCCATTCTGACTGCTCCACTGCATTTCACTGACCCAGAGCAAAGGGGTAGAGAACTTACACCCCACCTTCTGAAGGAGGAAGCCAGTTCTGCAGTCACATTGGCTAGTCGCGGTAGGTGTGACTGCATCAGTGCTCACCCACCACCTGGGGTGGAATCTCTTTCCATATGATCCACAGAAGGAACCGAACCTCATTCAGAGAGAGACCAGTTAGTGGTGCCCACACTGCTGGCTGACAGCTGGTGTTTCCTGGGTAACCGATGAGGATGTGACGGCACCGGGGCCTTGTGAACCAGGAGATAAAGCGGACAGAACACGTGTGATAAAGAGCATAAGTAAAATAACATGGCATTTGTCTTAAACCATGTTGAACAGCGTCAAGCATAGCAGCATTATGTTTGATGGTTGCAGAGATAGATTTTATGGCTGCATCAGTATCTGTAAGACATCTTGAAGGTGGGCGAGTTTTAGGCTGGTAGCTCTCACCCACCAGCTGCTGGGCCGGGGAGGGGGGTGGGGGCAGGTGCTGGCCGCAACTGCTGTCATCGAGGTTTTCCGCCTCAGAAACCGACAGAGCAATTCCGCTTGATGACAGGCATGTGTGTGAGAGGGGAGGGGCCCCTCAAATTCCACGGAAAATGCCATTCCCCTCCAGTTCCACTTTCCCATGACCTTTCTGAATCACCCACCCACCCCCAGCCCCGGGATAGAACCCGTACCTGTGGGGACCCTGCATAGAGGCTGGCGTTCAGTTGATTTTAAACATACCCAGAGTCTGCCTGTAGAAGGGGGGCGGGGGGCGGCCTCCTTGTCTGCCTTGCTACCGGCTCACCCAACACTCCGCAGCTTAGGCAGTGTCCTTGAGCCTCTGTGCCTTCTGCGCATGCTAATGAGGAGAGCTGGGAGAATTAATCAGTGCAAGGGGGAGGCTGGCAAGGCTGTATGCACACGTTTTAAAGCTTTCCCGTTCGTACGGATTGCAAAAAAATTAAAAGGCAAGTAAAATGATAATAGATTTCTCAAAAGACAAAACGCCTCCCTTTTCTGAATTAAAACTTTGCAACCTAGTTTGAATTAAGTGTGTGTGTGTGTGTGTGTACGCGCGCACGTATATGTCTGGAGGCGTCCAAGAGAGGGTGATGATCGTTTTGTAGTTTTAAATTACCGTAAATCCTGGGCCAGTTCATCAGAGTCCACATTCCCTGCTTAGGCTAGGTGAGAGCGTGCGTAACACAGCACGTGCTAGTCAGTGTGTTGGTCTTTGTGGCCCAACCAGGCCAGACGCAGCACACATTGTAAGTAGAATAATAATTCTTTCCCTTGGACATCAGTGTAGGCTTTTCTCCTATTAGCATGCAAATTTTCAGCAGTCATTAGAATATTTTTATTGTGACTGCAAATTCAGTCACGTTCATGTTGATTATTGCTAATTCTCTTCACCTTACCTCCCCCCCCCCCGCCCCCACTCCCCCTTTTGAGGTAAATACCTCATTTAGCTAATTTTGGCTTTCCCATCCCTGCCTGGAATTGGAGGCAAAATTGATATCATTTTAATGTTTAATTATGGTACAGATACGGTAGCACTAATCACTGGAGAAAATAATAATTCTCCATCACAGTTATTTGAATGAAAATGGAATCATCTCCTTACCTTGCTATTTTAAAATAAATTACAGGTGCTTCAAATATTTAGGTGTAGAAAAAAATAGGTGCATTGCATAGAAAGCTCAAATGAATGTTTTTAAAATCACGGTTTGGGGTAGGCCTTTGGCATCATGGCATGAAACGTCTTCTGTTTCGTATCCTCCTTTGGGATTGATCACATTACCGGCAACTTCCTGAGGCGCGGCGGCATTAGTGGTTACACGCTGCACGGCTAGCCCTGAGGGTAACAGTTCAAAACCTCCAGCCGCCCCACAGGAAGACAAGGCTTTCTACTCCCATAAACCACAGGGGCGGTTCTACCCGGTCCAGTTGAGCTATGAGGGAATCGACAGCGACTCGATCGCAGTGAGAATTACTTGCCCATGTGAGGCTCTATGTGGGTAGGTGGGCTTATTTATTTATTTTGAGTGAGGTTTTTCAAGCTCTCGTGATGGTTTGTTTGTTTGTTTCTTTTGCATCACTGCCCTGGTGGGAGTAGGAGGCCCAGTCTTGCTCCTGGAGAGCTACTGCTGGATTTGAACCGCCAACCCAGTGGGCCGCGGTCCCGCACACAACCACTACGCCACCGGGGCTCAGCCCTCATAATGGTCTATCATATGGCTAAACTTAAACCAACGGGAAGACCCCTGCTGCCCTCTGGGTGGCTCTGATCCACAGAGACAGGGCAGAGCTGCCCAGGAGGGTCTCCCAGGCTATCCGCCTTTCCCGGAGCAGAGAGCCCCCGCTTTACCCTGCCAAGCTGCCGGTGACTTCCATCTGGCCTACCTTTCCCTTAGCAACCATGCTCTTTAACCACCGAGCGGTCAGGGTGCCTCCCAACGCGTCTGCCGTTCTGCATTTAGCCATTGGTTATTTTTGTATACGAAGTCTTTGGCTGAGCTGTCATTATTTCACATACTACCAATTACTTTCTTGTGATCGAGCTCTCTAGAAACTCGGGGGCTCTGAAAATGGGCTGTGGCTAACGGAGTCTGTGGGTGTGCCCTTCCCCTGTACACGCCATGGCCCACGGGCTCTCTGCAGACAGAACACGGTGTGCGCCCCCGGGATGGTGACTGATCGCCGCCTTCGTCTGATAACTCTGTACCTGTGCTTGAACGGGAGACGCATGGGCTGTGCTGCCTAAAGTCAGTCAGGCGGCGTAGAATCACTTGAAGGCTGTGTGTGGAAGTTGAAATACTCCCTCGCTCCCACTAGAGGGGGGATTCCGTCCAAATCAGCTCCCCCGGGAATCCTGCTGTATGTCATTGATCTTTCCAAGCCAGGGTGTGTGTGTGTGTGTGTGTGAAGTCGGCTGCCTTCCAGCAGGCCTCGAGAAGGAAACAGTGTGAAGGAGAACAGAAAGGGGGTTGACCTCCTGTGCATAGGTTATTTAAGCCATCGTGCTTTTGACCCAAACAAATGAAGATGTTTTCCTTTCCAATTGAATTCATTCAAAATGTCGTACTTAGAAATCTCAGAATACCTCTGCTGCCCGCCCCCTGTCTGTGGACCATCGTTGTTGTTGTGGTCGTTGGGCCAGGTTGGGGGGCTTCAGTCAGTTCCAATCACAGAGACCCTGTGTCTACCAAGCCCCACCCTGCTGGACCTGCACCATTCTCACACTCGTGGCTGTGTCTCAGCCCAGGGTTGGGGCCACAAGGACCGTCCTGAATCTTCTGGAGGGGTCGGTCTCCCCTTGGCACGGACTCTGCCTGACCAAACTTCCTGCCCCAGACTGGTCCCTCCTGACGGACGACAGGTCTGATTTTCCTTATGGTCCTCCCTTCTGAGGGGCACCTGGCTATACCTCAGCCAAGTCCAGTTGGTTGGTTCTTCTGGTCGTCTGCAGCAGTGGGGAGATCCTTGGCCGTCAGCACACCTCAAGAGTTGATGCGATTTGTGGGTGGGGGTGGGGCTTTCCCAGTTGTTGTGCAGCCTTCCACATCTACCTACAACAGACCCCAAGTTGAATAAGGTTAAAGTGCTTGGTGAAACTCTCTGCCAGCCGAGTATCCCCCACCTGCGGCCTTCCAGGAACTCGGGGGTCCCATGTCCTCCATTCATGTATCGGTATACTTCCTAGTCATCAAGGTCAAGAGCTTATATCTGAGTCATTATGTTTTAAAAACCAGTAGCTGTCGATGCATGCCTTCTTCCACCCAGCTCGGACCACCCCCCCCCCTCCTTTTCCCGGCTGAGCTGTGTCTCCCATTAAATAGACTAGTGGGCACTCCTGGGACTCTGCCTGGCCACTTCTCCAGCCAGGCAGCCCTTGCCTGCAGCGTCCCAGCGAGCCAGGCTTTTCCAGTTCTGAGCTAAGCAGGCCATTTTAGCTGCAGGTCACTTTCAGGCTTCATGACACCGCTCTCTGAAGCAGGACTTGCCCCCTGCACTGTCAGAGGAAGATCAAAGACTGCCCACTGCCTCTTGTGACATCAGTGTGTCAGACAGACTCACGTGACTCCTTGCTCCCACTGAAGCCGGGGGCGCTGACCTGGGCCGACTGTGTCCCTGGCTGCTGCCCTTAAGTAGTAGCCCAGCCTGGACCCTGGCTTCCGCAGCTCTATACCTTAGCATCTCGGCGTGGTCTTGGAGGGGGTGTGCGGTTTTCGCCGTGGGCCATGTGGTCTCGTCAGCTCTCCTCAGTAGGCTAGAGGACCAGCAGAGAGGATTTGGGTTTCAGTCGGATGTTGAACCTCTAGACTCTTTTGGGAATGTGTCAGTTCCCCTCCTGTGATGGAGCAAGCTGCAGTGGTGCTTCCTGAACCGGCTTTCTTCATTGTAGAGGACTGAAATTGTGAGTGTGTTAGGGGGCTGAGGTTCGAGAGTCTGGATTTCAGTTAGCTGAGAGTTCTTTCTTGTAAGGGGCAGCCATTAGAACATCAGCAGAACCTACAGGAACTGGGAGTCCTTGACACATGTCACACTCATGCTACGGGGGCCACACTTAGAACCCTCCGTTTTCTTTCTTCCTCCAGCTTTTCATCGTTAGTGAGAATCCTGTATACATTGTTTTCATTGTGACATGCTACTGTCTTCTTATCTGTAAGTTTATATGTTATGTTTCCAGCCCCCAAAGGCAAACAAACAGCAGATTTGTAAAAAGCACTGATAATAACAAGCAGTAGTATGTAAACGAGGGAGAGAGAGAGAGAGAATTGGATTATGTCTTGACTTTCAGTGGGATAGTGTGAATGGAACCCCATGGTAAATTCAGTGGGTGTGGGGTGGAGAAATTAAAGGCTTAGCTCTGGTTCCACAGGAAATGGGAAGCTGTTCACAGGCGTCATCACCAGCCCAGAGCAGTTGAGCAGACAGATGACCGGGACCTGAAGGAACGTGTCATGACAGAGGCAGAAAGGAGGGGGGGCTTTGGGAGAGGAGAAATGCTTGGGGTCTGCCGAGGAGGAGGCAGGGAGGCTGAGACCATAGGGACATGGTGCCACTTGGGATTGAGAGCGTGAACACACTCATGCCAGCCAGCTGTTGGTCTTGTCCCTGACTTGCCTTTTGCGTGACTCGATGGTCGCGTTCAAAACATGAGTGAGTGGGAAGGAGGCCCTGACTGGGGACATCCAATTTCACGTTCATAGCACGGTAGAGAGCCGGTGCCATGAGGCAATTTGAAAGTCGGAAATTCCCAAGAGCGGGATGTGGGTGGACTCTGGAGAGGGTTCCAGATGCAGCATTGGCCTTTGCCCATGCCGTCTGTCCCACCTCGTGCGGGCACAACACTGCAAAGCCATCACTGACCACCTTCCCCTCTGCACTCTACATGTTAGACATTTTACGAACACAGCCTGGCATCTGTGCTTTCCTTATGGGCAAGATGGCATTGTAATGCTCCCCTACCCCAAACTCTGCTGAGGCAGTCAATTTTCCAAAGGTTGACAACATAACAAAGAGACAACCCACCCCCCCACTGCCAAGCGTCGACTCGCTCCCCTGGGTTTCCAGCCCGCACGTTTGTACGGGAGCAGACAGCCTCATCTCTCTCCCTGGACCTGCATGGTGAGCTTGAGCTGGCCACCTTGCCGTTAGTAGCCAGACACTTAATCCCCTATGCCAGGGGGGCCCTGTCAGTCAATGAAAAGAAAAAAAAAAACGGATACTTTATAAATCTTTGTTAGCCAAACTCTAATTCATCCCATTAAATTTTTTTTCATGTTCCTGCCAAAAATTTCCGAAATAAATGATGCTATGTAAATAATGTTCATTCAGTACTCTTTGCAGTATTTAGCATATGGTCATCTTCTGCATTTTGCATATTTTATGTAGTGCCCAGCGTGTGTCCAGAGTCTGCACTGAATGTTTAATTGAGCCGGAGGGTCAGCTTTGGTGGGCTCCCCGCCATAATCCTCCCCACACCCTCCTGGGACAGCCGGCACCAGCTCTCAGGGCAGCCCCCTTGGGTGAAGCCTCCCTGTTTGTTTTCTGCTTAACCTCGCAGATTGTTTTTGTAGCCTTACATTCAATTTGTTAAGACAACAATTTGACTTTTTCCATTTATCCAATCATGTGATGATTTTCAAAAGATTAGGTCCCTTTCATGTTAGCCCATCTATACCAACATGTTTACACATATAATGAAAAGGGAGATTTTAGACAGCCCCCAGGCCCCTTCATTATCACAAAGACTGCAAATATTATTTTTGTCTTGTCTTTTTAAAAAAGTGTGGTAAATATATGCATAAGGCACCTCGGGTTTGGATTACTAAATATTCATCTCGTGCCTTGGGAGTTCTCATTGGTTATGTAGCCTCGGTCAGCACTGGGACTGTGTCTCCACCAGGCCATCTTGTGTAGCCCACTGCCCACGAGGAGGGAGAGAGACATGTGTGCCACGGCTGTCAGGAGGTCTGGTCTGGAACCCATCGGGCAGCTAGTTCTGCCTCTCTCTCCCACTGGGTCAGCGGGAGTCTGGCTGGACTCAGGGGCAGGGAGTGGGATTTGCTTTGCTTACAGGAGTGTGTGTGTCTCCTCTGGGGTCTGTAAGGAGCGTTCCTTTCCTTCTGGACCACTGTGTGCTTTCCCTTCTAAGCTAATGCAACCAGATTTTAAGTGGGACACCATTGACCGGGAGTGGAGTGGGGGATGGGGGGTGGTGGCTCTTGATTAAACATTTGGTCTATATGAAGCAACAAAAATGTTCAAAGAATGCAAAAATATTATTGTAACATATGTTTTAATTTTAAAACACCACGGGACATTGTTGTTAAAAAGCAGGATGTCTAGTCACCTTATTCTAAGCCGAACTAAACCTGCAGCCCAGCCATGACGGAACTGTGGTCGCCTCGAGTTAGTCTCTGGAAAATGCCTCCGACATGTCAGGACTCATAGGTACAGACAACCTCCTTGGGAGAGCACGGGGCAAAGCGCCCCACCAGGGAAATCGCTCCGCGCTGCCCGGGGCCGGGAGGGGGGCGGGTGTTTTGTTTGTTTTACACTTATCTAATGGAAAGTGTGTTCTCTGTCTCTCTCTCAGCTGAAGCACGCAGGCCTATCCCGAGTCAAAGGTAGCCTGTGATTTGAAATACCACTAGCTGTGTTGCAGTTAGTTGACCTCCAGCTGTTTCCCATTGATCCCAAAGGTGCCCGCAGGTAAATGGGGTGTTCTTTCAGCTATCTCTGTAATGGCCCTCGGAAGTTCCAAGACTTGAGGGGAATACGTGGCTGTCCGAAATAAGAGAATACAAGTTTGCCAAAACTGTAGGCCACTTGGCCTCAGACTCAACGTACTAGGAAGTTGATAATTCCCCGGAAAAGAAGGAGTTCCTAAGGGAGCAGGCACCTGTTTGTCCTTCCTCAAGGCAAGCCTGCCCTCAACGAGGCGGTCAATCAACAAAGCAGACCTGGGGACACGCATGCGGTTCGGCAATGGCAAGGTGGGGATTTTGACTGTGCTGCTGGTGCAATTCATCGTTGGGAAGTGAAGGTTAGCCACGTGGACAAACTACTCCTGATCTATTAAAACCCAAAGACTGGATCAGCCTAGTTCCCCCTTACATTTCTAAAGAGGTTTTATCAAAAGCGGAATAAGTTACTTTCCAGTTTCATGATCCTCGACGAGTACTTTTTGCCTTCTCATTTTTCATCATTTATATCTAAGTCGAAAACTTTAAAAAAAAAAAGTTTTACTTTAACACTCTCTCCTTGAGCTGGAAAACCATTGCGATAAACCCAGACGGCCTCAGGTGCCCCTGTCATCTCTGGAAGTGCCCCCTCTGGGCGGTTCCAGCCGCTCACCCTCCTTTCCAGCCAGGGACCCGCACTCCCCTTCTCCCACGCTCCACCCCCCTCCTCTGTGTGCGGTCCTTGCAGCCCGGGGTGTCTTCAGTAGCTCGCTCACATCCACACATCAGTCTGTGTCAGAAGCGGGACTTAGACTCCGAGGGCCCAAGGACAGCCTGTTCTTGTTTCTGGATGTCCTGACGTGCTGCACAGCCAAGGTCGCTTCTGCCCGAAAGTGACACCTGGCCCAAAGTCTAGAGGGCTTCTTCATACCCAAAGTCTTGAGGGCCTCTTCTTCATACCCAAAGTCTTGAGGGCCTCTTCATACCCAAAGTCTAGAGGGCCTCTTCAGTGCTGGCTTTGTGCTGGCCTGTGGGCAGCATTTGACCTCCTTGGCCAGGTCTGCCCTGGAGCACTGGCTCCGGCCGTCGTCTGACTCTCCTGCTGCAGCTCTCCCTTTGTCTCCTGAGACTCCGCCGCAGCCCCAAGTCTGCTCTGCGCCCACTGCATGTCCCTGACCTGTTCTGGGGCTTGCTCTTAAATATCTTGTTGAAAGAATAAAATGTTGTAAGACAAGACAACATATTTCTGAGCGAAATTCTTGATTCTGACTCAATTGACCATCATCTAGTAATTGGGTTACACGTCTTGCACTTTTGGGAGGAGAAATACTCATTTCATTTCATTCATTTCCACCCCTGCCTTCTAATTCGAAGTGGGCATTAGAATGTCGCTCCATAATATCTTAATACACTAATTTGGCTGGTGTGTTTCTTTGAAAGAAGAAAGCTAGTCTTACTTTTAGCCCCCATTAATAATCTTTAATAGAGACAATTTCCCAAACTGTGTATGTGGCGGTGCTCCCTTAAAAATGGATTGTCAAGGTTTATAGGAGAGTGGTATGTTCTTTGGGCATTTGCTAGCAATCCTGAAAAAACTTTGTAGCCCATCTCCACTGACAGCCTTTCTCTCAAACATTTCCACAACAAACCCAGTGCATGTCATGAAATAAACGTGAGCTGTGAGGAAAACTAAGGGCCCAAGGTCAGGTTGTTGAACGCTAGAACAGGAAAAGGAGAATGGCATTCATTTAGGTCCGTGCAGCATCCACAGAAGACCCTGCTCCTGAGCTCCCAACCCCTGTGGCCCTCGAGGGCTCCAGAGTGGTGCTCCCTCATGACTTTGCAACACACACACAGAAGCATGCACACAAACACACATAGATATGCACACGCATGCACACATATGTGAGCACATGCATGGACATACATGCATGCAGATGTATACACATATGCAAACATACATGGACATAAATGCACACACATGTACAAACATGCATACTAACAAACACCACATGTGTACACATAAACACCCATATGCACATACACACATACATATAAGCACATTGCACACACATGCATATACACATGCACGTGCACATACGCACCTTTGTACACAGACACACACAAGCACACACACACACACACACGCATTTTGTTGTTTTGTCTCTTAGCTAGACCTGAAAGATCCCTGTTGGGGAGTCGTTGAGTGTTTGGCTGCTAATCGAAAGGTCCCTTCTCCCGCCCCCCCCCCCGCCCCCCCCCAGCAAGTGGCTCTGGAGGAGGACGAGGCGGGCGATCTGCACAGGGCAAGAACGATCCCTGGCAGTCCTGTGTGTCTTCCAGGGCCTCTGTGCCTCGGGATCACCTGGAAGTCAGAGGCAGGGAGTCTCGAGGAGAATGACACCCAGGCAGGCATTTTCTGGCACACCGTGTCATCCCCTCCTACTCCCATTCCTAACATCTTCTCTCCATGAGAGCCAGACTTCCCCCATGCTAGCCAGGGAGGCAGCCGAGGGCCCAGGGCTCCTGGTTTCCAGGGTCACGCCGCTCATTACTGGCAGTGTGGGATTCGAAGGGAGAATTTCCGGAGCTCATTATTTTTCCTCTCCGTATTTCAAAGTCTGGATACAGCCTCCACTGTTACATTTCTGTGCTGGTTTCTTTCTCTTGGGTTTTTCCTCTTTTTTGGCAGTGATTCTTGGTATTTAGGCACGACAGTGTGTTTCTGTTGGTGGGAAAAGCTCAGCTAAGCCTTAAAGAATTGGAAAATAAGAGTTGATAAAGAATTGGAAAATAAGAGTTGAATGTAAATGGTCCCTGTGTTGACTTGGGTCTGTGCGTGTATTTTTACGTGTACTGGTGGAGAATCAGAGGAGAGAGATTTCCCCTCTCAGAAACCTTCCGAGGAGCAGTGCTGTCTCGTTGGGTCTCGGAGAGCCAGGAGGGACTCCGGCCGTGAGTTGGCCGTGCAGTGGGTGGGAGGGATCTTCAGGGACAGTGACGTCACGCCAGCCCTCCTGCCCTCCTGGAGCAGCACGACCTCACTCCGAAGCACTAGATCGCCACCCGTTAGAAGCAGCGAACTAACTGTCTGCTGCTGTTTCCCGGTGGCAATCGTCTCCATGGCATCAGTGTGCTGTGGTCTGCAAAATGAAATGAAATCCCAACTGGACTTGAAAAACTCTGAATAGCAAAGGGAGTCATCACCTGTGAATATACTTCCTACTGAAATTAAATGGACATTCCCCCCCCCCCTTTATTTTGTTTTTATGTAAGAGATTTTTTTAATTACGGAAAAATTGGACGTTGTGGTCGGCAGTGACATGAAGCCTATTTGGACTAGGTTTTGAAATCAGCTAGGGAAACGCTCGGTTTCTGTCCTGCCCTCCTAAAGCACGTGTGTCCTAAGGGGACGGAGGAGGACCTGAGTAGCTGAGGACGGCCGACACTAACTCTTGACAGGAGCAGAACGTATCCATCTCACTCATCTCTGGGTTTTGCAGCTACACTACCGAACAACAGGCCGCCCACTCTGCAGTGACCACTGGGCAACACTGTAGATAAACCAGCCCTCAGGAAGAATGGGGAGGGCTCGTTTTCTAGCTGGGTCTTTTCTGACTCACAGAATTCCAGCTTGAAGTGTGTTGAAAGTCTGTTTTGCTTTCGCCCGTCTGGAACGTCAAGCAGATTTTCTGCTGTTCTGCGGTCCCACTGTGCATTTTGCTCACCTAGAACTGTGCTGTTTAGCGTGATAGTCACCAGCCACGTGTGGCTATTTAAATCGCGATGTAGTAAAGTGAATTGAGAACCTCGTTTCTTCCCATAGAACCAGCCACATCTAGGGTGCCCTGGGTGACGACATTGCACACATTAAACATCCCTGTCCTTGCTGGAGTTCTCCTGGGTAGCCCTGATGTGGAAAATCAAGGATTCGGGCCTGGCTGAGGATGTGTGAGTCTACCCTAATGTCATGATTAAAGCAGCCTTCATTTTAATTACTGAGGAAACCGAGGATTAGAACAAGAAGGCGTTTGCTTGTCTAATAAAATACTCCAAAGAAAAGAGAATACTCGTGACGTTAAAAAACATCTATCTTTATTATATAAAGATGGCATTTCTCACTAGGTTTTGAGAGGCAGACAATTGTGTAAGTGTCTTTCTAATAAAGTCTTTGCAAGCGGACCAGTGATTCGTTCATTTGCCTGGGGTCATGCTTAGGTAGGGTCACCCCAGCATCTCAGTGTTGGAATGTTATTTTGGCCTGGTGCGGTGGGGCTGGTGAAGATGCCTGTCCTTTATGAAGCTCACCGCATGGAAGGCAGCATGTGTATCTAGCACTGGGGAACACCGAGTGGATGTTCCTAGGTGTCATCAAGCCAGTTCCTCCTCCTAGGACGCCTGTCTACAGCAGAACGGACCACACCCAGCCCTGCTCCCACCCAACACTGTCATGCAGGAGCCCTTGCAGCCACTGTGTCCGTCTGGCTTGGCGAGGGGCGGCGTCTTTCTGCTGCCAAGTGTGATGTCTTTTTCCAGGGGCAGGTGTCTCCTCCTGACATGTCCAACGAATGTAAGACAGAGAGTCTCACTGATCCTTGCTTCTGGGGAGCATTCATGCTGTGCTTTGCACAATTTGTTCTTCTGGCAACTCGTGGGGGAGGAAGACAGGCAGGCAGGCCAGGCAGACAGGTGCACAAACCTCCTCCTCTCCCCTAACCCCCCCAGTAAAACTAACTTAACGGTGGTTCTCTCACTATCTCTCATGAATTTACTTGGTTAACTCTGTCAGTGGGTGTGAACATAACTATGTTTTAAAAGGAACTAGGCCCCCTGGTGGCCCAGTGGGCTGTGATTTGGGCTGCTAGCCCCAAGGTCAGCGGTTTGAACCCACCAGCTGCCCCGAGGGAGAAGATGAGGTCTTCCACTTCTGTATAGACATACCGTCATGTCACCCCACAGAGATCCTTCTCTGTCCTGTAGGAAATTGACTCCAGGCCTGGGAATTAGGGGTAGTGCCTGGTTGAACAGAAAACTGGCAAACATTTTTTCCTTTCTTTTTGGAGTCGATAGTCTTGGGAACTCATATCTTTTTGTAATGTCAAGACTTTATCTTTGACTGCATGAATTTTAGATTGAGTGAAAACTCCAGTAGAAAATCTTTAAGGGGGGAGAAGACTTTATTCTTGTTGGTCTCGGTCACTGGCTCCACAATGAAAGCAATGGGGCATTGCTTCTTGAAGGAACGCTCCAGGAGGCAAAAGCAAACACCCACTCCACAGTGGTTTTCCAGTTCCATTTGGGAATCCATGTGGAGTCCTGTCCTCCTTTTGTTAGTGAATTCCCGGCCTCCGCTGCTGCCATCTGGTGGTGGCTCACACACAGAGATGCTGGGTTTTAGCAAATTTGTTTTCCTCTCACTTAGGAAAGATTTATGGGGGAAATGCCCCATTTATGTTCACCTGTAATATTTTGATAGCGTTTGGTTTATTATGCTGAGGGAATCTTACAAAAGGGTATTTTAGCTTCTCTTCCAACTCAGTCCAAAGAAGAATCTGTGACTGTCAGCACCAGACAAGGCCAAGAAACTGAAGGTCAAACAGAGTACGCGTAGTTATGAGAGAAGGAGGAAGACTGAGTGGCCGGGGCCCTCAGTGGTCAGCGAGGGGAGTTAGCGCAGAGCTGGCCCGGTCTGGCCCAACTTCCGACCTTCTGCATGAGCGTGGAGTCAAATTCTGCCCGGTCGTTCTATAAGGAAGAGCCCGGGTGACGGTGAGAACATCCCTCCAACACGCTGGCGGGCTTGTAATCTTCCTCATGTCCAGTTGCAAAAGGGATCTCGGGGTGTCACTACGGTTCTTGTCAGTCTTCCACCTGCATTCACTCCCCCAAGCCTTGCCCTCATCTGCCGTTCTGCCCACATCCTGTGCTCAGCGACCCTGTGCTTCTCTCACATCTTCTGGAAAGAGAGAAAAAGAGGAATTGGGGACTTCGCTTGCCCCTGACTCCACCCTCCTTTTGAAGAGAATCTGCCCCGAAGCCCATGAGAGAGAGACAGGTTTTGGCATTGTGCTTGTTTGTTCTCCGTGGCCTGTCCCCTGCTTTTCCAGTTCCCGTCGGAGCTGCCTGGACTGGTATGAGGGCCACGGCTACATGGGTCCAAATTCTTTCCAAGAGGAGCGGGTGTCCTGGCGTGCCGCCCTGGGCTCTGCTCACGGTGAAGGAGGCGCAGCTTTGTGGCAGGGTCGAAGAACTCACTACCCAGTCCCTGCCCCCCCTGTCGTGCTCTTTATCCAGCCTGGCAAGCACTGCTGGCCAGGGCCACATCGCCACACCTCTCACACGGTGCGTTAGGTCGAGTCTGGTGAACGAACTGCCATTTCTGCATCTCCAAACAAGGGCCCACAGCTGGGAACGGCGCCTGGCTGTTCCACTCCATGTGCGTGGATCCCTGGCCCACCGTTTTCCATCAGGAGTCGATCATGAGAACTGCGTCTTCCCCCCAGAATGTTGTCTGTTCTTGTGGGAGTGTGTGCATTATTGGGGGGGGGGGGGGCACCCGGTGTTTGTTGGACTGAGCTGGCACGGAGGTACCTACCAGGCCACATGACCACCCCAAGGAGGAGTGGGGCCGTAGTTCTAGAATGTGGGTCTGGTGAAAGAGGGGATCCAGGTCCCCACAGCAGTTGGGGTCTCGGGACAAGCCACCCTTAGATGGTGTGCCATCTGCCCGCCCTCCGTCCGTCCCACTTCCAGGGAATGTTTACATAGAAGCTCTTTACATGACAGTGAAGACGGCAACGTGACAAATGACCCCAAAACCCGAGTCCACTGCCACAAAGTCCAGTTCTGACAGACGGGTGGCCCTACATAGGATTCCTGAGGCTGTCACTGTTCACGGGACAGGCAGATGATGGGCTTGAACCGCCGGCCTTGGGACTCACAGCCCAGAGCTCCCTGCATTGCCCCACCAGGGCTCCAATGCAGAGGGGTCAGACGGGAGCATAATGCATTGGCCGTGTGTGTGTGTGTGTAAAGGCCTTAGGAGCGGAGCATCTCAAAGGTGGCCTTTTGAAGTGCAGGAGAACCCTCCCAAAAGAGCGCGTCTGGACTGGTGTGTGCCGCGTCTGATGACTCCACTGGTCCCTGGGGACATTATCCTGGCATGCGGTTTGAGGACTTAATTTTCCAGCGGTAATAAGAATGCATAGACTCTCCTCTCCCGCCCCCCTCAAGCACCTGCTCATTGGGATGTGCACATGTAATGAGAGGCCCGGCTCAGGGCTGGCCTGGAAGATTCCTGAGCAGAGAGTTTGTGCGGCCTCATCCCCCGTCGCTGCTAAGCTGCTGAAGAACTTACTGGGGGCCGGGGGGGTGTGGGGGGAGAGACGGGACAGCAGAGAGAATCTGGGGCGGGTGTTTGGGACACGCTCACCGGTAGTGAAAGTCCTCCTCCTGCCTTAACGCTGGCATCTCCCCCGGCCACACCCACGTTTGCGTGTCTGTGGGGACTGTCCTGGGGCTGGTTCTGAGAGCGCCAGAGTGTTGGAAGCCGCTTATAGCCAAGTGGGGCATTTGTACAAATTAAAGAATGTGTATTAGGAGATGACAGCTAAAAATATCAGATTTCTGGGGAAAGGGGAGGGGCGGACCTGTTGCATCAACCCTCACAGACCAGATGCATCACCGATAAATACCTGGTACAGATATTCCCCAAAAAGCAATAAGATTGCCATTTTACAAGGGAGGTAATGGATCCTGTGGGTATGTTTGCAAAGATTCGCCAACAGAAAGACACGTGGCGTTCTTGGGAGTACTCAGGCAAACGAAGCCTTCCATAGTTTCACTCAGCCGCGGCAAGATTTGAAAGCCAGAACCTGGCTGGCAGACGGTGTGTTATGTCTACACCCAGCGCTTTTGACGCCGGTCTTGAATGCTTGACTTTTGAACTCGGTCGTCAGACTGTCAGGACCATGGTTTCCTCAGCGATTCTGAAGAGGCCTGTGGTAGTTCCATCATCTGTTGTCAATTTGAGATGATGAAGAGTGAAGGGGTAGCGGCTAGCCTGTCAATCAGGTCGCAGGTTCATGATCTCCTTTAGAGGTGCTAAGGAGATCAATAGTTCCCTGGGGGATGGGACACACACTCCCTCCCTCCCTTTGAGGTGTTCCTGCTGACAAGACACATGGAGTTGTGCTAGAACCCGGAAACCGGGGGAGCCACGTGGAGACCCACGCCAGCGCTGAGATGCTTCTACCACCGCTGAATCTACAGGACTTCCCATCCACTGGCCTGTGACCCTCCTACCTTCAGCGTCATTGCATGTGACTGCATGAGTCTGAAGAGGAATTTATCGGTTGGAATCGGGCATCTGGGCTAATACCGGACTTACGAACGTGCTCTGGACAGGGCTGGGACGTTAGTCAATTTTTCTCTGCTCTTGTATATAAAGCTCTTTCTTCTACACAGCTGAATGTCTCTGGATTTGTTGCTCTGGTCTACCCAGACTGACACAGGGCCACGTTGTCTGGCAGAGCTGGGCTTGAAATCCGGCGGACTCCTGAAGACCACAGATGCCTCTTAGGGATGAGCTCCCTCCCTAGTGGCAGGGATGCCTCCTCCCTTCCGCACCCCCAAAGCTTCCCTGCTGCCTTGACCACTGTTGAGTCACCGGGCAGAGGTAGGTGGTGTATAATCGGTCCATTTCCATCCAGCCCTGGTGCCCACACCTGCCGGCCCACTGGAACTTGCCCCTGGAAATTGCTGGGTCCTATGGGGGGGTGTGGGGGGGAGGTGAGGACCTTGCAGCTGTGGAGTGGCTGTGCAATGCTGAGGGGCACAGCACCCCTTCCTGACCTAACGGAAGTTCTGGGTGCTGGTCTCCACAGGTTGCTGGGCAGTTTTCAACCGGCAGCAGAACTCTTCACAGATGGGGGCATGAGGAAGGGTAGGGAAGTCTTGGGATTTATAGCCCTGGTGCCTGAGATTGTAGAGACGCAGCAAGTTACAGCCTATGGCAGGGGTCCTCAGATTATAGCCCAGGGGCCACATGTGGCCCGCCAAGCACATTTATCTGGCATGCAGGGTGTTTTTTGCCACCGCTACTGTGCTGCTTAGCAGCCAACTCATCCTGGGCCCACAATGAATTTGTTCATAGGGTTTAAAACAAACAAACAAACTTTAGTCTGACCCTCCAATGGTCTGAGGGACAGTGAACTGGCCCCCTGTTTAAAAAGTTGGAGGCCTCCCTACAGGAACTCTGACTCCATTCTGGCCACCTGTGGCATTTCATGGCCTGCACCCTCAGAAGCTGCCACCAGTCCTGTAAGACCTCTTCTAAGTGAGATTTCCACTCCATGTGGGAGTCAACTGCTGTGTGGGTCTCAGGAGGAACCGGTGACCAGGGGCATTTGGGGGAGCAGTTGGGGGCACCTGGTTTTTACAACTCAGAGGTATTTATTTCTATACCACGGGGCCTTTTAAGGACATGGGTGGTGAGAAGACAAGTCCTCTCCGTGCAGGGCCGGCCGGTGTGGGAGTGTTGGATTCCGTCAGGTCGCTGTAGTCGGGGCACAAGCATGCCAACGTGCCCAATGTTCCCTGTGCCTCCCCTCACTCTCGGGCTCAGGAGGGGGCAGCAGCTCCACAAAATGACTTGCTGCTCGCCGACGGGCGGTGGCTCCCCAGGCATGCCACGACCCCACAGTGTGCACAGACACACGTGTGCACAGGGCCGCCCACAGCTGACCTCCGGACCGCAGGACTGGTCCGAGGAGGGAAGTGGGGGGTGGGGGGGGGCGGGCGCTGACCAGGGGCACGGGCGAGAGCGCGGCCCTTCCGAACTGCCACTCGGTTCTTATGCCTGGTGTTCGCAGGGCTGGTGATTAGAGTGGCTTTCGCCCAATTATGCTGTGATTATTCTGCTGCACTGTAATTGACTGGGGAGATATGCTAATACCTGTCATTTGGGATGATAAAAGATGAGCGGGGGACGCGATGCATTATTTAGCTGGCTGTGTGATAGATGAGGGATGTGAAGAGTGCTTTAATTGCCGAGAAGAGAGGTTAAGCTGAACGAACGGATGAATTAGAAATGAGGTTTCTTTCTTTTTTTTTTTTTGGTCTGCCTATGGAAAAGGCGAAATAAAGGGAAACGTGCCCCTAACTGGAGCAGCGGCCAGAAACAAACACCACGGAGGCCCGCGGCGCCCGTTTAAGTCGTAGCGGAGAGCACGGGTCGGCGCTCAGCAAACAATAGTAGGACAGAACCGTGCATAGCAGATGCTCGTGAGAGGGCACTGTTTCTCCCCGCCCTCCCCCGGGGTGTGAGTGTGTGTGTGTGTGTGCTCGCACGCGCGGGCTTCAAAGGCGTTGTTTTTATTTACAGAAACCATTGGTGATGACATGCTGCCTCTTAAATGCTGACTCCATCCCAGGCAGCAGCGTCACGGCAGCAGTTCTGACCGTCCCCGTTTCGTGTCTGTGAGCAGCAGCCGACAGGCCTCCTCGGTCCCTCCCCGCGCGTGTGTCTTGCACTCAGTGTGGTCAAGAGGGGCAGGCCAAGGTGACTGTGGACGACTGTGAGACCACGGTCATGTGGAGAGCTAAGAGGACACGCTGGAGGACAGGATCCATGCACACCATTCCGTGGGGCAGCCTTCCCACACGGCGCCCGCGGTGCTGGCGGCCTTTTATGGCTGGTGCTGAGGGTCCGTCCTGGGTCTGTTTCCTCCACGCCTGTCCAGACCCTTAAGTGGACATTGCACGGACGCGTGCCCACATTATGATCTGCACGGTCTGCGCCCAGGGCTCGAGTGTATTTCTGATCAGGAGGCCGCAGAGAGACGCAGCGGCAGTTGGTGGAAGGAGCCATTTGCAGGTCTTGACCTCTCCCACTCGTGGGTTCTGAGGACCGTGACACCTCTCCTGGGGTCCCGGGGTGCCCCCGTAACCGCCAGGCAGGGCGGACTGCAGAGCCTGTATCAGCGTTGTCCTCAGCGTCGTCTTGTGAGCTGTAGGGAACGCCCCTCCTAGATTGCTGCGTGATCTTCAGATTGTCCCGCTTCTCAGAGCCTGGCGGCTGCTCCAGGAGAACAGGACTCATTGGGGATAGCCTTCCTTCTTCGCAATGCCTGCGTGGCAGTGGCTCTGTCCAGAACAGGGCATGCCAATTGGACGGACTGGCAGGTGTGGACAGATGCTGCACTCTGAGGCTCAAATTTTATTAGAGCTGATGGCTCTCCCCCACCCTCCCTGTCATTGGCACCCCATTGCCGATTCCTCCTGGAACCAAGTGAAGTCTCCTTGTGGGTGTTTTACCCCAGGGCCCTTGGAATTCCAAGCCAGATTCTGGCTGGTAGTTAAAACAGTGGGAGCTGCTTTGTCTACTGAACGTCTCCCTAAAACCTCACATTAAATGGACAGAGACAGGGCAAGACCAGCAACCCGTAATCACCTGGAACATGCAGGCTGTCCATCCCAGCCTCACACAGTGCACAGACGTGGTGGTGACTCCATGATCAAAGGCAGTGGGGACCGCCCCTTGGCCATGGGGTAACTTGACTTCTTCTCATCAGTGGTGTAAAGGGACCACGATACAGAAGTCGATTCACGTCTCTATAGCATTGTTTTATAGTTTTCATATTAGTAGGTTATTATTTTTGTCTCCTGAGGTAGTCACTGGAAAAAAGACACAACCTTCTGCTCCCATAAGGAGTGACAGTCCCAGAATGCAGTGGGAACCATTTGGCTCCATGCTGTGGGGTCGCCACGATTCCATATGAGGCCGTGAGTCTGGGCTTGGGGTTGAGCGACCATCCCATGAGGCTGCCTGTGTGACTGAATCTTAGCTGCAGTTGTTCACATGAAAGCAAAAACAATTCTCCTGTTAAAGCCTTAGCTTGGAAACTTTGTATAGAGTTAGGAAGAAGGGAAAAAACATGTCCCTTGGCGTTACATTGCTTCCGTGCTGTAATAGGTCTTAGAGTAAATTTGAGTTACGATACTGGGAATTGTTCCAGAACCTTCCTAGATAACTGAGAGCTGTAAGGCCACCACCATTCTGGACCTTAGATGAAGTTCTCCTGCCTGGATTTCTTAACACTGACAGGTGTCATTGGAAGCGGCATAAACCCAACTTCGTTAAATTTCCTTAGCATCTTCAGCTACCACTGGTGGCACGTACTTTTGTTTTTGTTTTTTTTCCGCATCACTGCCCTGGTGGGAGTAGGAAGCCCAGCCTTGCTCCTAGAGAGCTGCTGCTGGATTTGAACCGCCAACCCCGTGGGCCGCAGTCCCGCACACAACCACTGCGCCACCAGGGCTCAGCCATACTTAAGTTTTAAAAATCTTACTCACTGCCTCTCAGAGGCACTCACAGTTGATTGGGTGCCTGCCATCTTACCCAACAACTCTCACCTGCCCATGTGGGGGCACCAACGAGCTTTCGAGCCTGGCGCCAGTCTCGAAGCAATTAGATTGAAAAATAAAGGAGAAGTTAGCTAATTAGATCCTGGCCCTACCACTTTTCCATATAGAACCCCACTTTTGTTTCTTAAGCTATTCTAGTTCAATGGAAAAATCCGCATGTAGCTTTCTTAATCATGCCCGCTGTTGTCATGTTCCCGGCAACCACCACACAAGGATGCCTGGTGACGGGTAGAGACCGATGCCTGAGACTGCTCAGCATAAGGTCAAAGCCACCAGCGACCTTGAGGGAGAAAGAGGAGGCTTCCTACTCCCAAGAGTTACTATGACCTGGAACCAGATAAAGCTGTTGGTGGACAGTGCCCCAAAGGTAAAGTGACCAGATTTTAAGTGGGAAACCATTGACCAGGAGGAGGAGAGGGGGTTCTTGATTAAAAATTTGGTCTGTAGGCCGTGTTGTAAAACCTTTGGGGCAGTTCTGCTGTTTCGCACGGGCTCCCTGTGGGTTAGAATCGACACAACGGCTCCCAAGAGCAAACAGGAAGAGACCGAGACAGACGGTGGGTGACAGGGAGCCAGCGACGGCCACGTGTGCCGCCAGTGCTGGGAGATCGCTCGATGGGGGACAGACCGTCGAGAGGGAGCACCCATGGGTGCTTGCCCAGAACCGCAGGTGCAGAGCTCCAGGAGCAAATCAAAAACCAGCGCTTCTTCCCCTTCAGCAAGATGCTTTGTCGCCAGGGCCGTTCTGTTCTCTGTTAACGAGATTTCGGGTGATGGTGGCCTCCCTTGGTTTGCCTCCACCACGTTAACCGAGCTGTCCATCATCTCGCAGGCCTGAGGATCAGGCTGTCAGAGGGCGGTATATTACTCATCAGGCGTGTGAGAGTTAACAAGATGAGTATAAAATGTGCCGCTTTTATTAAATGTACTCCTGATGACGTCAGACTTAATAATTTTACTTATTGGTTGGTTGTGCATGAAGTTATCTACACTTGCTCTTAGCCACAAGGCATGCATGGAGTTAGCATCAGTGGGTAGGTCTCACAAAGTATTCCTTTCAGAACTTCCCAATGGCCAGGGCGTTGCCACAGAGAATTTCAATCCTTCATGATCCACCACAGGACGACACAGCTTTAGCAAACGAGCTCCCATGCAGGCTGGACTCGGTTCTGTGAGGCTCAGAAAGCTGGGTTGTCAGAAGACGACCAAGAGGTGGGGAGCCGTTTTTCTGGAGATGTATGTGTGGCCACATGGATGTCTTCCTGAAAGCAGGCCTCCCTCGGAGAAGGGTGCCTTTGCCAGTGCGGTGTCAGGATCTGGGGTGGTGAACCCAGACCCTTGCTGGCTGTGGTATTCAGACTAGCTGGCCTGACACCTCCCTCTCCCTCCACAATCAGGGCACCACGCTAGACTGTTCATCTGTGATGTCTGTTGGCCTGGCTTCTCTCCTCAATGGACTTTGTCATGTACACCAATCTTTCTCCATGCTTCTCTGCCCATCCACTCTTGTTTGGTGGATACAGTTTGTCATGAGCGAGACCAGTACATCGGCTCTGGCTGTAGAAAGATCTGCTTAGCCTAGGAGCTGGCCTTGGTCTTTACGAGAACCTCTTACTTCTTCTGAGCAGTACCATCAATGTGTCAGCCTAGTCTTCTTATCCATAGTCATGTTACTTGTTTACTTTGTATTGTTTAGTGAGAGAGGTCCCTTCTGTTTCGTCACAGCCTCCAACGCTCATGTCTCTAGAAAGCTAGTTGAGCAGTGTTCCCCTGGGGAGGACTCACTGCTGCTCTGACGACGTAGAAATGGCCCTCTGTGTCCAGCAGTGGGTGTTTCCAACAGTCAGCGGTGAAGGGAGATGTCTCTTTGTTTTAGACGACGCGCTTCCAACCTTCTCGTTCTCGAGGACTTGTCCAGCCAACGCTGGCCCAGCAGAGCGTGCCCACTGTTGACCAGGCTCGTGAAGACCTCCACATGCTGCTCTTTCTATCAGTGGGCGCAAGGGCATCGGGCCCCACACAGTCTCCTGTCCACTCAGCTGGCTGTGACTCCGGCACCTGCTCTCCGCTCCCCTTTCTGGCTCGTCTGGCCGGTCAGCTCTCCAGGGGACCCATACTATTTTCACCAGACCTGGGCCATATCATCTGACTCACTCTCCTTCCATTTTATAATTCTTCCCTCTCCTCTTCATCCTCCTCACCCTCCTCTCCCTTTTCTCCACTTCCTACTCCCATTGTGTCCAGTTCTCATTTTTGTTGTCCAGTTTGGACTGACACCTGTGTCAGTCTGTCTGTCTGTCTCTCTCCTCCTTTTCTTTAGAAATAATCGGGTCAGACTTTGTCTCACATACTTTCGGGCAAGTTTCAGGTGGGAAAGACCCACCTCTGGTAAAGGAGCAGGGCGGTGAAAAGGTGGAATCCCCCCCCCCCCCCGCCCCAAGAAGGACAGCACCGATGGTGGCGACTGCGCTGATGGACTCAGGAGGCATCAGAACAGCTGTGAGGACAGCATGGCACCGGGCGTCTTTGGGTTCCTTGTGTATAAGGTCGCTGTTTGTTGGACTTACCTTGATGGCGCCTAACGTTGACAACAACGACCAAGTCAGAGGAAAATACTGTCTTGTCTTCTTTTCTGAGGAGACAGATGCAGTTCTTGAAAGGACTCTGTCTCCCAATCCAAGTAAAGGGCACCAACTTCAGCGTCTGCTCTGTGGGGGACTTGGCCTGCCTCTGACTCAGAGCACCCTTCTGTGTCAGAACAAAGCAACGCCTGGGTCTGGGCCAGCCTCACTCTCTGCCCTCAAGTCGATTCTAATCCACGACCCTCATGGCACGGGGAAGAACTACCTCCGTGGGCATCCTAGATGGGAACTCTTTACGGTCGTGAAAGCCTCATTCGTCTGCCACAGAGTGACTGGTGGTTTCGAACTGCTCACCTCAGGTGATAACCCATGTGCCACTAGCAGTCACTGCCATGTTTGGGCTGACTCAACTTTTATCAAGCATCTTTTTCTCCTCCAGGTATTGACCTTACTTAATCCTGCCCAAAGTAAAAGAGACAAACTCTCACCGCCCATTCTTCCAAGGCTGTACTTGGTTCATTCTTCTGGCACTTCGTCAGCTACTCACTCTTCTTTACCAGACCCA
Organism: Nesogale talazaci; assembly: GCA_004026705.1. NCBI lineage: Eukaryota > Metazoa > Chordata > Mammalia > Afrosoricida > Tenrecidae > Nesogale > Nesogale talazaci. Next base: position 119,504 of record PVJH01001718.1, on the reverse strand, counting down.
CATTTTGAAAATGTCGCTTCTTCAGTCTTCCATTCTCGCTGTCCAGCTTTTCCACAACTCTGAGCTGATTGGAAATATAAGGGCTTGAGTCAGGGACACCATCCTCATCAAAAGAACATCGTTGAAGGACTCTTAATAGCGGAATGTATCTCTTTCAGTGCATCATTTGGACGTTTTGACGGCAGCTTTCTTATTGGTTATTCATCCAAGGGGAACGAAATCCTTGGTTCACTGTGTCTTCTTCTAAGAATTGGCTCAGTTGTAAGAATTTACATTTTCTTATTGGGTAGCTCAAACGACCAAACAAAAAAAGGGGGAGGTGGAATCATTTGCAAGTAGGTCTGTTACACCATTGAAAAGCGCAAAGTTAGTTTTAAATGAAAAATTGTTTCTTAAACTAAAACAAAACAGAAATGACTGAACGACTTTGGTTGCGAGTATTCCAGCTTATTCTCCGTCGTAATGAACCAACTTGATGCCATGAGTCGTTGAGTCGTCCTTTTGGTTTGGGTACACGAAGATCACATGGCATCGTCCCATGCATCTGTCCCCTGCAGACTTGGTCATGGGAATGACAATACTGTGCTGCACACTTCCTGTCCTGCAGGATGCAGAGACCGCATCTCACATGGTGACAGGGACTGTTCTGCTACAGTTCGGTTCAAGCCCTGCGTGTGTCGGCCGGGACTTCCTAGGCATGTGGGTCTTTGACTCAGAACTGGTCAGTGAACCCTGCAGGGAGATCATTAGCGAACTGGACCGATTGAGAGAAGAGGGTGAGGGGCCCATCTATCAGTTGAAACTCTGTTTAAATTGGACTTCTTCTTACTCTGACAGCAGGTAGCATATTCAGGGAGAAGACTTGTGCTGACTTCATGGATTGAAGCCTGCAGGCCCTTGGAAGATGGTTAGCCATCCTGCTTTTATCCTCCCTTGTCACACCAAATGCCTCCCTTGTGCCACCCTTGTCTTGAGGTCAAAAGGAGCCCTGATGGCATAATGGGATATTATGCACGGAACTGCCAGGCACAGGGTCAGTAGTTAGAGCCCACCAGCGGCTCTGCAGGAGAAAGACAAGTCTGTCTACTCTTGTAAAAATTTAAATTATTTGTAACCCCCAGGGGTAGTTCTACTTTGCCTTACAGCAGCAGTTCTCAACCTGTGGGTCGCAATCCCTTTGGGAATAGAACGGACCCTATCACAGGGGTCACCTCAGACCATCAGAAAAAAATGTATTTTCAGTGGTCGTAGGGACAGGCAGGTGTGCCCACATGCAGATACACCCATATGCAAGGAAACGGCGTGAAGACTGTTACTACACCAACTTCAAGACAAAATGTCATAGAAATATTTCACAACTTATAATTGCATATTGTTTTTATGATTCATCACTATGCTTTGTGTTTCATTTGTAACGATGAAAATATATCCTGCATATCAGACATTTACATGAAATTCATAACAGCAGCAAAATTGCAGTTATGAAGTAGCAACGAAAATAATTGTTTGGTCAGGGGTCACTACAGCATAAGAAAATGTATTAAAGGGTCTGGACATGAGGAAGGTTGAGAACCACTGCCTTCCAGAGTCTCTGGGCAGAGAAGTGGACTCTGTGGGAGTGTGTGTGTATGAAGAGCCTGCCCTACCAGCATCCAGGTGGCTGCATGTCCGTCCCCGTTGGTAGATCAGTTCAGAAGGTGCCCCGTGCCCTCTTGGGCCCTTTCCAGTGGTACCTGCTCACCCCCCATCCTTTGACCCCAGTCCCCGGGAAAAGTCTGTAGTGCTTCAAATAAGCACAAGTCCTTACGGGAAACCACATTCTATTTACCTCACGGCAGGAAACAAATCTTTCCGCTCCATTTTACAACCTTGGGAGTTTTGCACAGAGAAGACATAAACCTTGTTTCTGGGTCTTGTGCGCGTAACGTGAGTCTTCGTTCTTTCCCGTAGCTGGCTATCAAAGGTGCACTAGAAACAATAGTACCATGGAAGAAATTGTTGTTCTGCTTGTTTTGTTTTTCCCCTCTCCATCGAAAATCAATTACCCAGGCTTTCCTCCAGAAATTCCAGCGAGGAGGGAGCCTTCAGACCCCAGTTCCTTTCCTATGCGACTGCTGTTCGTTCCTCCCCCGTAGTTTGCTTCTGTTTTCTAATGGCTGGAGACAGTTTCTGAAATTTCACGTGCCTGTCCTGATGACTAGCTGTCACGTAAGGGCACACACATCAGTCTTGAAGTGTAACTCACGAAGTTTCCAAGTGAAGAGTTTCCATGGCATTTCTAGGCCCGGCGCTGGACTGCTTGCATGGCGGTGTCACCGGTGGTACGGGGAGCTGCTGTCTGGGTTGTGGTGGTCTTCCCTTCCCGCCTCGTCTGCTGGATGTTTTTCTACTTGTAGTTCCACAGAGGTTCTGGACGGGAATTGCCAGGGGGAGACTCTCATTTTCTATCCAGGCAGACCTAAGGCTTTGCCAAGAGAGGAAACAGACGCACGTGGATGGATGAGTGAGTCTTCTTGTAGAAAAGCAGTGACTCTCTTAATAAGAAGACATGGAACTGGGACTCCCCCTTGTTCTTCGTCTTTGTGGTGTGGGCGGGTGGTGTGCTGCGCTCTTCATGGTGCTGTTCAAGAGTGGCTCGATGCCAGTAAGTCTGGTTTTGATTTGGCCTCTGCTGTTGCCATAGGCATTGTGGCGCCCAGGAGGGGACTGCATGATGACGACTTCTCTGTGAGGTCAGGGCCACCTGCCCCTCTGAGCCTCCTACCTCTGTGTACAATGGGACACGGACAGCAGCTCTCTGGACGCAGTGGCCTAAGGAAAGGCTCTGGGGATTAGTAGGGTATCAGCTGTAGTCCTGGTGGGGTGTTGACTCTGGGTCAGCCGCTGAGCTGTTCGCACCCGATCAGCAAAAGCAGGGGAACATTCGCACCGGGATCAGTGGAGACGTGCCAGGTCGTCACTTGGAGCAGACACAGGGTGCCTGATAATCCGTGAAATAAGAGGTGGCCCCGAGTGCAGACCCCAGACGTTTCTCGGACCTGCTCCTCACCACCCAGCTGCTCTGGGCCTCTCATGGAGCATGGAGGGCCTGGCTGGTTACCGGGCTCGCGCAGACTGTGGGGTGTGGTGGTGTCTTCTTGTCCCTTCTCATTCCTGAGAAAGGGGTTCCTGCCCACCACTACCCCCACCCCAGGCTCCATGGGCTGCATCTGCCCAGGTAGGGGGTACCTTGGGTTTCCTCTCACAAAGGTGGCCCCTCCCTAAGACGTGTGTGTGTGTGTGTGTGTGTGTGTGTGTGTGTGTGTGTGTGTGTGTCTGCAGTGCCCTCTCCTTGTGCTCAGCAGTGGCGGGCTAGAATCTGACCGCGTGCCCCTCGGGTGTCAATCTGCAGTTCTTGCAGGCTTCCCAGCGGTCACGAATGACTGGGTCAATCATGCCTCTCCTAGAACACGCACTCCCAAACGCACTTGGTCTATCAGCTGCTTTTCATAGGAGAGAACATGTCTTGAAGCCCCCCCCGCCCCCCCGCCTTGCAGTTGAATACTTTTGCACTACAGCCTGTCGTCCAGGGTAGAGTGTAGGTGTCTGCTTTCTCAGGCCTGCCGGGGCTTTCCAGTCCAGAAGATAGAGTAGTGAATGCTTCTTGTACATATTATGTAGCGCCTCTGCCCCCTTCAAGGAGTTCTGGTGGGATGGTGGGTGGTGCCCAGGGTCAGCGGTTCAAACTCACTAGTTTCCCCAGTGGGAGGATAAAGTTGTCTGCACCCCTAAAGATGTCGGGTCTCTGTGAGTTGAAATCCGTGGCTGCCCGTTCGGTTGTCCCCTGTGGTTTTCTATTCCTCTCCCCCACCGTCCATTGTTGTTCGTTTTGGGCCATTCCTCACCCCCACCGTCCACCCCTTCTTCCGTGTCTGTAGGTGGACATCATCCTTGGCGACTTTTCCTTACCCAAAATAAGTAAACGCATACCCAGCAGGTTGATGGGGACTCGCAGTGGCTCCATACGGCGGAGCTGAACTGCTCCCGTGGATTTCTGAGGCGGTGGGAGTAGCCGGCCTCGTCTTGGCCAGAGAAGACCCTGGGGGTTACAAATCGCATCACCGCGGTGCTACCAGGCTCCCCTGAGCATTTCCACGGTTAGTTCCACAGTCAACTGCTTGAGGGATTTAAATCCGGTTGTGCCGGTCCAAATGTGCTTAAGACCTAACGTAATCAATCAAAGGCACTGTAGACCTCAGAACGCTGTGAGACGAGTGACTTATCCGAGCCCATTGCAAGAGGGGTTTGTTGGTGGTGGAGCACGGTGCTCGATCGCAGATGCCCGGCTTCGTGGGTTACGATTTCCCTGAGCAGCCCGCCTGCACAGTGGGCCTCTCCACAGCTTCCTTCTTGTGGATCCCGGGCTCATCCGCAGACAAGCAAGAGCAAATCCAGTGCTTTCTCGGGGTAAGCCTCCCACAGCGTTCTTCACCCGCGCCGCTCACTGGATCTCTCTGGCTGGCTTTGAGTCCGTGACCCTTGGCCGAATTGGAAGCAAGCTTCCCGAGCAGTCATGTGGCCCCGGGGAGGCTGTGTGTGCTCAGGGTGCCACGTGAGCTGGTTGTCCTCTGGGCCTGCGCACCACAGCTGCTGGCACTCAGCCACAGGGAGACGGAGGAATCGTGTTTCTGCACGTCCCAGAAATAGAGAAAGCAGTGGGGGTCGTCCCAAGCCAGAGGTTAGGTATTTAAAAGTGGAAGATCCATTTGGAAATCTCCAAAGACTATTCAACTGTGCCGACATCCGTCATTTCGTCTTTCCACTAGTTACACAGAAGCAGAGGTTTTGAGATTGAAATGCATGATGATGTCATGCAAGGCCTTTCCCTCACTGCCATCCAGTCGTTTCCAGCTCCCAGAGACCAGACAGGACAGGGTGTCTAGACAGGAACTCGTCAGGAGAAAGCCTCATCCTTGTCCCACAGGGCAGTCGATGATCTCAAACTGCCGACTCTGAGGTGAGCAGCTCTAAGATAAGGAGCTCGTTAATAGAAATAGGGTTTGGCGTGCATGTTTGTTCTCTCTCTCTCTCTCTCTCTCTCTCTCTCACACACACACACACACACACACACACACACACACCCCAGGAGGCTGGTCACTATGGCTTCTTTGTAGTTGGCGTGTGTTCATCTTCCAGGGGGCCCATGCTGGCCTGTAAACTCCCTTCATATGCGCTCCTGTCTTCATTGAAAGGCTGTGCGTTGTATCCATACTCGGGTCTGCAACCCCTTGACATCCACTATGCAGCCAGCGCTAACCCGTGATGGTATTGTGTTTAGTTAAAACCTGCCTTCTGGACTTCTCAGAACCAGCATAACTCTGGTTTTAGCCCTCTAAGACCTAAAATGGACACATTGCAGGCTGTTAAGCTACTAATCAAATTAGAATGAATATGACGTTGGCAGAATTTGGCAAATTCCACACCATCCATTCCGTATGTTGGCCACCGTGCGTGTGCGGCTGCTTAGCTGCTTCTGAAACGTTCTCTAGCAAAGTCCCCTTGCCCCATCCACGCAAAGTGAGATTCTTCTCCATTCCCTCCAGCTTCCAAGCCTCCCCCTTCCCGCCCCCCTTCTCCATGCGCTCACGGGCCTCATTCCAGTGATGCTCCATTGTTCAAGGGCAGTCCAGTGCGAATGCAAGAACACAGACCAATTGCCAGTGTCTGCAGCAAACAGGGGGCATTTTCTCCATGAAGAGTCCGACATCAGCTTGACACTAATAGTCACAAGTGGTGGGTAAGGAGAGGCTGCAGGCCAGTGCAAAGTAATTCTGCCAGTACACCTTGCTTTCGAACACATCGGCGCCTACCCGCTCAGCTTCGGAGGCCGACTGAATAACCGCACAGGATGCGTGTCTGTCTCTCTGAATGTTGCACTTCTCTCTGCAAATCTTACTCGAAGGTTTCAAAAAGAAAGTTCCATTTACAAATATATATGTATATGTATGTGTGTGTGTATATACATATATATGTGTGTGCAAATGAAATTCACCATCAGCTGAGCCCCCAAAGTGTTTATTTCCTTGGTAGAGGATGGCAGGGAGCTGAGCTGACGCCAGGTGGTTTTTGTGCACACATGTTCCTGCTCGTCTGTTAACGATCCTTAAGAAAAGAGACTAGAAGGAGGTGTGGCCCTAGCAAAGATTTCCTCTGCCCCCTCCCCAACATTGTTTTCTGCTGTGTTTGCCTTGCTTGTTGTTGAGAACCACGGACTGTATTTGTTTTACATTTTAATTTTAACCACTTTGAAAGGAGAGAGGTAAAGTTCTTTGCTTTTGGGTGTGCAGAAAATGGAATCGAGTGTCAGGGCTTTTTGGAATTGATACCTGATTATTAGATGTGTCAATTCTCTGCTCCTCATAGGCTGGAGGACATGAAATTAAGACATCATTGAAATCCTAATTACTTCATTAGGAAATCTATTTCATTCATAGGCACTGGCCCAAACGCAGAGGGAGCTCTGTTGCCTTACACGAAGGGTGTGCTCCCTTTAAAGATCAGAATCATTCCTTTTCCGTAATGGCCAAAACTCAGCATCCCTTCCCATCACTATTGCCCTGTGTTGTTGCTACTAGTTCACAACTGTGCTAGTCTGCGTAGACTAGAGAAACTAGACCACAGACATTCCTATGTGTATAGGAAAGAGGTTTATGTACACGAGCAATTGAACACCGAGCCAACAGTCCAGTCCCAGGTCATACGTGCGCTATGAGCCCATATGTCTGATGGCAATCTATAGCATTCTCTTCATACTGCCAAAGCACATGCAATGACACCAGGACAGTCACAGGCTAGTGGGTGCACCGTCTTGTGTATCCAGTGGCGGTAGAAGCGTCTCAGCATTGGCAGGGGTCTCCGAATGGCTCCTCCAGTTTCCAGGGTTCAGGGTCTGTCAGCATGCTGCCTGCCATGTGTCTTGTCACCTGCAACGTCTCCCAGAACGTCATCAGCCTTGTGTCTTGTCAGTGGAGTGTCTCCAAGGGGATGGGTTGTGAGTTTTTCGCCTCTAAGAGGGAAATAGGGCCAGATTTCCCAGAATTCTCCGAGAAAGCCAGGCCCACACAGAGGTCTCATAGACCGTCTCCAGACTTCACGCCTACACTCTTAATCCTCAAATTGTCACAAGATTACATGACTGCCACGACAACTCTGAACAAACCGAGTTGACTGCAGCTGTCACCTCCTGGTTGCTGTACCAGTGGCACAGTCGCCCCCTGCCTGGTTTCTCACGTGGCCTCATTTCCTACCCGGGCCTGTGTGGTGGGAGCACAGCCTCCCAGTGGTCACTGTGCGGCGCACCAGCCCAGGGTGTTGCCTGTCCAGTTCTGGGAAATGCCAAGTCTGCTTTGCCCTGACCTTGTCCCCAGTCCCCTTTATTACCTGCCCCTCACGCGCTTACTTTTCCCGTCTTTTCTCTAACACTACAGGAACCTGTGAGAACCCACACCCTAGCCTGTAGTGCTCATAATGAGAACTGACCAAGCAGTCCTGCTGGGCTTATTTATGACCTTCTGCCTTTGTTAGCTCTTGTGAGAAATTCCTCTCTAACCCTGACAATATTGTTGGAGTTTGGCACCGAACAGAGCAATCCTGCTAGCCCCGCCCTGGCCCTCATACAGCTCGGGACAGATGGACGTGTTTGTTTCCACCTTTTCTCTCTGATTTCATTGCAGGCCCATTCTCACCGACCTCTCCCCGCTATTGTTAGGTGACCCCCGTCCATGGTGACTCACAACAACCCCGCAGACACAACAGGACTGACTCCACCTGCACCTCCCTCCCGGTCCTCGGGGATAGGAAGTCCGTAGAAGTGGGGGATTAAAAAGCACAGGGATCATTGCACTGGTTTTTGAGGCCTCCTTGGAGATGAAGCCTGTGTCATAGCCACTGGGTCCGTCCATCTCCCTGCGGTCCTCCCTCTCTTTCACTGACCCTCCTCTTTCCCAGGAAGGATGTCCTCCTCTAGGGACCAGTCCTTCCTGACATCCTGTCCAGCGTCCATCAGACAGCCCCACCTGGTTCATTGGTGGATTGTTGCAGAAATTGAAATGCCCTGGGCTTGAGTCGGGCGCACCTCCTCCTCATCGTGGCACCTGAGGGGTCTTTCTGCAGGGCTGTTGCCCATGGGGACCCATAGGTATGCTTTGAACATTTGTTTCTTTCCTGCCCTGTCTTACCTAACAGGAGTCCCAATAACACTGCTGGGTCCATGGAGGGATACTAGCCCAAAGATCAGCCGTTCAAACCTACCAGCCTCTCCTGTGTGAAAGGAGAATGGTCAGTCTGTTCAACGATTGACAGCTTTGGAAGCCCTCCCTAGATGGGGTTGGGATTGATTCGATGGTGGTGGGTTTGGGGGGTTTGGTTTGCTTTTGTCTGACTTAGGTCCTTAGCAGAAAAGTCGAAGCGAATAGGATTCAGAAAGGCAAGAAGAGGTAGGTGCAGTCCGCACGAGGACAAATCTATCGAACCCCGTAGAGGCCTGAAATTGGATTTTAAACTTTTCTTCCCAGCCATCATCGTCAGTATGCACAGGCTTACTGCCAGAGACCAAGAAGGAAGACTGATTTACAACCATAGCTTAGTAAAAATGTGTGTACCGTGTGTGTGTGTAAGTACATTTTTCCCACGTCCAACTTTTTCATTTCTTTTCCATATGCCTTCTCATGAAGCTTTATTGTCTATTCTGAAAATACTGATATAAGATACTATTATTTCTCTTCCTTTTAAATGGGCTCTTAGTTAAAGTTCATTTTTTGTTTGCCTCAGAATGGGCATGAATTAATGTTTTTACTCTTAAACTCTATCTGTTGGGTGGAGAATACTGCAACTTCCACTGCTGTTCTAGTTCTTTCAGACACAAAGCTTCAGTCGTTTTGTAAAATGGTAACTGTCCGTCGTGCAGGACAGCATGTAAAGTATTCCCAGATAGTGTCTCTCAAAGTGCTATTGGCAGATTTTATTAAAGCCAGGTGGATCCCTCTCCGCTATCGTGTGTGTGTGTGTGTGCGCGCGCGCACATGCACGGATGTGTTTGTATGTCATGTGGTGGTGGTGTCCCATGCCCCTGAGTCAGGGCCCACTCATCGCACATCAGTGTGTACCAGACAGTGCAGCATTGCCCAACCTCACAGTCCTCCTTCTGTCTGTGCCCACCCGCATCCACTTGTGTGTACATGTGTGCATGCCTTTTGTATCTGTGTGTGTGTGTGTGTGTGTAGAGGTACCAACCAGTTTGTGGGGAAATTCCACAATTCCTTTTAAATTTCGTTTTAGTTCCATCTTTTCATGAACGTTCTGATGCCCTCTCTTATACATATGTATATGTGAAAATACACACACAGTATCTCTACATATACAAACCTGTCTATGTAAATATGTATTTATATAATACATACTTCTACCGTAAAATATATCACAGCATTTAACCTTTTCTTTGATCAGTTTTCACAGCACACCGTGATCTTTACTTAATATTATTGTACCTTTATTATATTGTAAAGGAGGGTCCCTGCTGACATAGTAGTTATACCTTGGGCTGTTTTAGCTGCAAGATCAGCAGTTCGGAGCCTGCACCCGCTCCAAGGGAGGAACACAACACTTGCTGCTCCTGAGCAGATTGTTAGGAACTGGGATACATTTGATGGCCGTGGTTCTGGTTTGGAGTTGAGAAGAAGGGAAAGGAGGAAGAGGGGGGAGGGAGGGGTAAGCCCAGGCTGATGGCACTACTGAACCAGCATCCTCTCTGGCAAGCAGTGTTTTTATTTATTTATTTTAATCATCTTATTGGGGGCTCATACAGCTCTTAACACAATCCATATATACATCCATTGTGTCAAGCACATTTGTATGTTTGTTGTCCTCATGATTCTGAAAACATACGCCTTCTACTTGAGCTCCTCATTTCCCCCTTCCCTCCCCACTCCCCTCTCCCTCATGACCCTTGCTATAAATAATTATTATTTTGTCATATCTTACACTGTCCAATGTCTCCCTTCACCCCATTTTCTGTTGTCCATATCTCAGAGAGAGGGTTATACGTAGATCCTTGTAATCAGTTGCCCCTTCCTGCTCCACCCTCCCGGTATCTCCACTCTCAGCACTGGTCCTGAGGGTTCATCTGTCCTGCATTCCCTGCATTTCCAGATCCTGTGCGTACCAGTGCACATCCTCTGGTCTAGCACGATTTGGAAGATAGAACTGGGATGATGATCGGGGAGGGCATGGGGAGGGGAAGCATTTAAGAGAGGAAAGTTGTATGTTTCTTCGTTGCTCCACTGCACCCTGACTGGCTTGTCTTCTCCCTGAGACCCTTCTGTTAGAGGTGGATCTATGTTTGTCTCGTGCATGAGGAGCTGGTGGATGTTGGTCAGGCACGGTAAGGCGCATCCATGTCTGCGCTGTGTGTGCACCCACATTGAAAGTGAGATACCTTCCCGCAGACTTCATTTGCGTTTTTCTTACACTGTACATGAGATGTGTTCATGTCCCAAGCAATGTCAGAGAATGAACTTGAAGTGTGTGTGTGTGTGTGTGTGTGTGTGTGTGTGTGTCTGTCTGTCTACCTGTCTGCGTCTGTGCAGTGACTGGTGGTTGAACTCATCCTCTGTGCTTAGTGCTTCTCATATTGGGACAGGATAGTCTCACTGTGGCGCGTGGCTGTGTCCATGATTTGTGTGATGCTCGTGGAGCCCAGGGAAGCTACGTGACTCGCCCAAGATCATGTGCAGAAATGACAATGGAGCCAGGACTCGGAGCCAGTCTGTCTGGCCTTCGGGCATCTCTGCTGCTGCCTGCCTGGAACACTCCCATCGCAGCGCAGATTGAACGGGCACCAACCGTGGTGCCAGGCCCCCTGCTCAGTGCTTTACATTCAGCAACTCCCTTAACAACCCCGAGAGACGCAGCCGGGGACTGATGGTGGCTTCTGGGTTGGGTGATGGGTCTGAGTCCCCGTTTAGGAACCAGGAGCTAGGTTTTGCATACGGCTGCTTGGTTCTGGCATTAGAACCACCGTCCCTTCCACAGTAGGGACGGGCTGCAGCTCAACTGTAGCGGCTGCATGGTGAGCAGTGGCTTAGTGAGCGGAGGGGACGCCGTCGTGCGCCTGGAGACTCTGAGCTGGGATGGAAGCGCCCCCGGGGTGTCCAGGGCTGTTGTGGCTATGAGGGAAGATTGGCAGGTCTTCCCCACGGAGCCGCTGGCAGTCTGGGTCTGCCATCTCTTTGGTGAGCAGCTGAGTGCTTCACTACCGTGCCACCAGGTGCCCGCCGTGGAGAATCAGACGCATGTGTTTTGGAAAGTAGGTGTCACCGTGTTTTTCATCCCAGGGACGTACAGATTGGTGACTAGACTTTGAATCCAACCTCCCGGGAGGAAGAGGAAATAGTCAAGGGATAGGCTTGGGAGCCACGTTAGCTGGCTCCCACGCCGGTCCACGGAAATGTGGGCCTCTGCCTGCCAGTCTCCGGAGTCTCACGCCTTCCCTGGCGTGTGCTGGCTCTGGACTGAGCCAGGGGACAGCGGCGTGGGCATCAGAGAAAGCTCTCGGTTCTCCTCCAGAGCCTGGCTTCAAGCTCCAGGCCACAGGAGACCACTGCCAGTTGGAGGCACTGTCCTGCCTTGTGCCGTCTGGCCAGGGCTCGGGAAGAGGCCTGAGAAACAGGCGGAACTCTGGGCCTCAGCCAGGCCCCAGCTGGAGAGCTGTTGATTGTGTCATCGTCCCGATCCCTATGGGTTCTGGAAGCTTCTGTCTGAAACCCTGAATAGGTTTATGACCACCTCCCTGTGAGAAGTACTGCGTGAAGTGTTATAGCTTCAAACCTTTAGATGCTCTTGGGAAAAATTAGGTGAAATTGCACTTGAGTGTTTGCACTTGGGGTCAAGGGACCCACTGCCCCTGTACCCACACAGACCCCCGCTGGTTCTAAAAACAATTGGGATTGAAAATAAGCCTGCCTGCCAGGGTTTTGAGTGTGACGTGAATGGAGTGCTACATAGGCTATCTGCAGGGTTTTATTTGTTTGTGTGAATACATAAAGATCTTCACAATGCGTTTCATCTACAGTCTAGTTAATGTTCTTGTTTTTAGTTGTTTTCATTTTTAAGGAGGGGTTTTCAGAATGTCCTGTTTTTTAATGGACTCAGAAGATATTTCAGGTGATTTTCATCAAAATTTCAGCCTTCTGTTCGTAACAGCCATTTGACTTTTGCCTTTTTTTTTGACTTTTGCCTTGTTTTTAACGAGATGATATGAAGCAGTTTAGTTTGCATTTGTAAAAACTGAAGAAATCAAGTGAATCTTACAGGTTTTTAGGCATCATTTTTTACAAAGAGATACATTTGTGGGAGGGTATTTGGATTTAAAATTTTGATCTGGATAGCGATTTCATTTTCCATCTCCTCAGCACAGTCTTTAAAATGAGCCATTTGTATTCCATGTCTAATCCATAATTAGCATCAGGAAATGCGATCATCCCATATGTTAAAGGTGGTGTTCTTCACCATGACCACGTCATTTGTACGTTCACTTACACTGACTGGTTGACAGAATGTGCATCATGATCCCCAATTCTCAGTTGACTGAAATGTTAGATTGTCTTACCCAGCGCTGATCCATAGGGGTCCCCAGCCCAGACCCCACCTGCTTCCAATGAAGGTTCTATTACAGCGTGATGCACTGACCTGGTAACCTTTTCGTAGGTGTTCACCTTGAACAGTGGGTCATTCGGATGTGTTTTTCTTACCTTTCTGTTGGCCAATCTCCAGTGCTAGAATATTTGCTATTAGTCCTTTTGGATTGAAATATTGTTGAAAAATCTGTGTGTGTCAACCAAGGGCAAGCGTGTTTATTTTACTCTCTAGAGAATTTATGAATAATTCATCTCGATCACTTTACAATGTGAAAGAGCAGTCTGTGTCTTCTAGTAAAATGTGCCTCCTCTGCTGTGTGGTGGTGGTGGCGGCGGAGGTAGAGGAGGAGGTGGAGGTAAAGGTGGAGGAGATAGAGGTAGAGGAGGAGGTGATGGTGGCGGTGGTGGTAGAGGTAGTGGTGGAGGTAGAGGTGGAGGAGGAGGAGGAGGTGGTGGTGGAGGTAGAGGTGGAGGAGGAGGTGGTGGAGGAGGAGGGGGTGGAGGAGGAGGTGGTGGTGGTGGTGGTGGTGGTGGTGGTGGAGGTGCCACTGAGTCGATTTCAGCCCCTTGTCACCGTGTGCACAGCAGAACACAGCACTTCTCTGCACCTGCACCCCGCAATCGTTCCTGTGTTTGAACCCGCTGTCCCAGCCACCACGCCAGCCCGTCTCCCTGGGCGCCTTTTTGTTGTCCCTCTATTCTGCCAAGCGTGATGTTCCTCTCCAGGCACCGGTCTCTTCTGACAACAGGTCAGATGAAGTCTCGCCATCCTTGCTGTCTGGGCTGCCTTCTTTTCCAGCCTGGTTCTCACTCCTTGTTTGACTTGTTCTGGTCGAGCTGCAAAGTTTCTGTCATTGCAGTAGGTCTGCACACATGCCCCCACCCCTCTCCTCTCTCCCCTGCACTCGGCTCTTCCTGGGGAGTCTGCATCCTCTCCGGCTGCTCTCAGCACCCCATCGCCTCATCGCCCCCTGTCCTGCAAGCTCAGTTCAAAACCACCGGTCCCCCCGCAGGACAAACTTGGAGACTTTCCACTCCCTGAAGTGTTAGTCCTCTGAAAGAGTTTGTCTGAAAGACCAACCACAAAGCCAGTGGTTCAAACCTAGCAGCCACTCCATGGGAGAAAGATGAGGTACTTTCAGTGGGACTTGCTGTGGTGGCAGGGTCATAGGAAACGCCCTCACCCATGTTCCAGATGGGAAGGGAAGCTTCGCAAGATCAAGCACTTCATCCGTGGAAGGCCAGAGTTAGAATGTTGTCTTCCTCCAGACACCCTCAATGCGAGGCAGTCCCTCCAAGATCCACACAGCTGGTCTGGGATCGTGGTAGAAGAGCTGCCTCTCATCCTGGGGGGGGGGTCGAGATGTGCGGGAAGGCCTGCAAACGGCCTGGATAGCTGGCTCCAGGTGGGAAGTCAGCCTCCATCGATGTGCCGGGGGTCACAGTGCCCTGCCAGTGTGGAGCCTATGAGAGAAGGCAGTGGGGATTGTCTTGCCTTCTCCTCTCTCGTGTTTCCTGGCTCCCTGCTAACCCACGGTGCTGTCCTGTGTTGGGGAGGGTGTTCTCCTCTGAGCTGGGGGCCTGTTGCTTCTGCTCTCGCTGTCTTGCCTCTCCAGCAGCCCCGTGCATGTGCATGGCCCACGGCTCCTCCAGGCCCCTGCCCGCAGGTCACCAGGCTTGGTGCCAGACCCAAGATCACCATCTCTGTTCTAACTGGTTTCCTTTCACCGGATAATATGCCATTTCTGAACACACCTCCTCCTGCGTGTCCGACATGGGAAAATTAGATGGTCTCTGTGCTTCGGTGGTTGTGTGAACCACAGCATCTCTGTGAAGCACAGCATCAACCCTGGACCAGATCACTGACCCCCTGCTTGCGCGCCCCTTAGGCTGGCACGCTGTTGTCGGACAGGGGGCTGTGCACACTCGGAGTCCCATGGGAGCGGTGGGTGGCAGAGTGGGCTCTGGGGGCTTCCCTCTGGCACTCTCACCCTGAGATGTCAGTGGGAGTATAGCTGCTGTAGTGTAAGGCCTCTAGTCCTCTTGCAAAGGAGCTCCGGTTGTGTACACACCTGCAGACTACACAGAACGGACCCACGTGTCTGGGGCTGACTTTGTAAAATGAACGTGGCAGGGACAACTTTCCCGGACGAAGGCTCTCAGATAATGTAGACGAGATGAGGCATTATTAGAGGACCAGGGAAATGATGGCTGCCGGCAAGATCCACAGATGATCGCCTACTCGGATGGACAGAGCTTTCAGGAAAAATAAGACACTTGCATATCGTAGCTTCCCAGTGCCTGCCATCACATAGGGTTTAACTTAGGCCCTCAGATCCTTGGGGACTTCTCAAGATGGTGAGTTTGGGCTGGACTTGATACTCTCTTCCCATTGAAAAGAGTCTGCCTGATAGTGGGACACCTGGCGCACCCCACCTTATCCGAGTGCTCAAGGTGACCTTCAGTGACAGGGATTTCCGTTTGGTGATGTTCTTCCTCCAAATCCCTCCCTGAAGCTTAAACAGAAGGACAATGTACAACATACCTTATGAGGAATTGTCAAAACTCACCATCTTGGAAAACCAGACATGGTTGTCAGAGTCACAAATAGGACTGATCAGTGCCACATGTGTTGGGTACTGGAATGGGTCAAGGGTCTTAAGTGTCAACTGGTAAAAATAAGAATTGAGTTTAGTTAATGGTTTGTGCCTGCAGTAGTTCATAGTCCTGAGGGACGTGTGGAGGTTTACAAGGTTAGCATCAAGGGAGATGGGAACTCCCCGTCGGGTGGCGGCCACCTCTCTGACAGCCGCTTTCACTGTCAGCTCTTCACAGTGGGACGATATCTCACACTGTGGGGGTGTTCCTGTGGTCGACCTGTGAAAGGGGAAAATGTCAAAATAACTAAGGTTTACTGTTGTTCCACAAATAAAACGTCCCTGTACTCCACATAGACTCAGTACGATTTGTGAGTTGTGGGGTATTTTTTTTTTGTTTTTGTTCTTTTAAAGTTGTTAATTTATTTGCAGTTCCTATAGGTCTTGCTGCTTTAAAATATTTCACTGCTGCACTACAGAAGAAATAAATGTCTCCTGAGGGTTCATGCCTTTCCGTTTTTAAGTTGTATTTTCTGAATTTGTACGTGCAAAGCATTGCAGTTCTCGGAATCAACAGTAAAGTTTTTTTTGCCACAAGAGACGCAAGAGGCAGAGTTGATTGCTTTTCTGTCCTAAAGATTTACGAGACGTTTTCAGTGATAAAACACCGGGTTCTGTAGGCAAACTCTAAATCTTACATATTTACAGATCTTGTTAGTTTGTCAATTTACTTTCAAAGCACATGGGTCATTAATATTTATAGGTTCATACCTGGCATTGATAGTTGCAAAGCACCAACCCATAAACCCGTTCCCCCCACTCCGAGTCATTAGCTGACCCCCTCCCTTATAGCAGATTACCTTGGGAGTCATCCCCAGAAGTTTGAGTAGAAGGGACTAGAAATCAGGGAAAAGTGGGTGTGTACTTCTTCCTATTTTCAGGTATACAGCTCTCAACTCATCTTATTCACTGAGTCTTACACCAAAGTGAAAAGAGTAGGATGCCACTGCAGACTTAAAGCATTTGCTGTAATCTAGAAACTATGAAGGCGATTTCTGAATACTGCTTTGTAACCTGGGCTGTAGTTAGGCAGTTTATATATTATTTTTCACCTGTGTGTGTGTGTGTACCCCCACAAAAGATGCTCATTTGTTTTATTCTGTTGTTTTATGATGAGATAGTACATTTGAAGTTTGTTGCACCAGGTCAGACTGTTCATCAAGGTTCTATTTAGAGGTTCTGAAAAGATAGCCTCACAGTGCACCACAAAAAAAGGCCTGATGCATGGTAGGCATCAGACTGGTTTTGCCACCACGATAGTGCACCTGTTCATGCAGACATCTCAGTGCACCAGTTTAGAGCCAAATAACAAAGCAAAGCAACAACCAAACAAACATTCCTTTCCTGCCTCATGTACCTTACTCACCTGACCTTGCTCCGTGTGACTTCTTTTTGTTACCTTGGATAATGAGGAAGATGGAAGGACAGCAATTTGACAATATACAAGAGGTGAAGAAAACTGAGGGAGGTGCTGTCAGCCGTCCAAACAGATGAGTTTGAAAAATGTTTCCAAGAATGGAATCACAGATTTGACAAATGTGTTATTAAGTGTAATGGGAAGTGATAAGATTGTTTTGTAAAAAAAAAAAAAAATTAAATATCTTATTTTTTTGGACCATAAGACACACCCAGTTTTTAAAGCATGAAAACAAAAAATATTCTGAACCAAATAGTACCAGTATACGAAAATGTTTTGGGGTACCACACATTCGGACCAGAAGATACACCCTTGTTTCCCCCCCCCCCCCACTTTGGAGGGGGGGAAGTGTGTCTTATGGTCTGAAAAATACAGTACATAGCTTTATGGGGGGGGAAACCCCAAATTTTGGGGGTGCCCCCTTGTATGTGTGACTTATTTTATTTTATAAATTCTTAAGTGGAGTCTGTCACATTCATCATGCTGAAATATCCCTTTACTCAGAAACACTTGTCATACATAGGTAAACACACACACACACTTTAGAGCCAGATTAGCCGAATTCAGATGAAGTAATACCAGAATGGGCTTGAATTTTTAAATACAATCGAACCAGAACACTACTTGAAATGGGTGAAATTATGGGTCAGCTTCCTGCACACAGCTATTTCCCAAATTTCCTTGTCAGCTGAGTCACACCCAGTGATGCCCCGCTCAAAAAACCGCAGCTTACTGCACCATCTGAGATGGCCGCTCGCTGCTCCTCTTTGACTGTGTGTCACCCACCGCCAGCTGCCCCGACAGTAATCAGTCCCCTGGGAGAGCTGGCCCGGCTTCACCCTCTTTCTAGTTAGCACACCACATCACTCAAATTCCTAGACTTTAGATCTCGTCTGGCTTTGTGTGTTCAGTCATGACTGAAACAGCTCCAATCTTTTCAAAGCCCCACTGCTGTTACACGCTATCTGGTGGGGATATTGGAACAGGTTCCTGCAAACTCTGTGGACTCCCTGGCCACTAACAATTTCTTTTTCTTGATATAAGGGAAAGGTTTATATACAAGAGGAATGGAACATTGAGAAAGCATCCTAGTCCAGTCCAAGGTCATCCCATATATCCGATACCAGTCTATAAAGTCTCCTTCCAACTTACAAAGCATGTGCAATGGTACCCGGACAATCACAGGCCAGTGGATGCAGAGTCTTGTGTATCCAGCGGCAGTAGAAGCTTCCCTGCACTGGCAGGGGTCTCCCCATGGCTCCTCGTTTCCAGGGCTCAGGGTCCATCAGCAGTATCCATTGGCAGTAGAAGCATCTCAGCGCTGGCAGGAGTTTCTCTGTGGCTTTTCCAGCTTCAGAGGTCTGGTTCCATCAGGGTAAGCCTGTGTGGCTTCTCCTCCGACTCCTCCAGTTCCTAGGACTCAGAATCTATGCTGCCATCTTGTCAGTTGCGTGTCTCTACAGAACTCGCCACTAACCATTTAAGTCCATCTTCCTTAGAGAGTGGGCACATGAGGTCATCCTTGCCTGATCTCTGGCTGTCTTCTTGGCCTCGACACCCTTGGCCCTGTTCCAGCTGCCCGGAGCACCTCCCTGGAGCACCTCTCTGCTCCCCAAGTGGACCTGCCTCCCGAACTTCTTGCCCTTTCCCCTTTGTCTTCTCAGCCTTGGGTCTCACCTTTACTGTCAGGTACCCCTCCATGCCACCATTTGTTCAAAGGCCACACCCTGCTTCGTACCTGGGCTAAGAGCTCCTTGACCCCAGGCCTTCGTGCTCCACAGTGCTTGACGGTCCGCTCCTCCCGCACAGCGCTGTCTGCTTGGTATTGTGTCATCTGTTCTGTCCTTTGTTTCTCATCCTTGGTACTCACGATCGGTGGGGGGTGGGGGGGGAAGGGGGGGAAAGAGTATATGTGCCCATGCTGTGTTACATTCCAGGTAGACTTAGGTACACAACCTCTTCCACAGGTGCAAACTGCCTTCTCTCCACCTTCTCTCCATCTCCACCCAGCCGCCTAGGGAGTCCATTTGCAAACTCGTTAATCCACTCCTGCTGAAGAGTATATATTAGCACAAGTTTCTCTTTCCGTTATTCGAGAGCTAGCTTTACTGTATTACACAACTTCAGTTTCCCCAGGTTGGCCTTTGTCTTAATAAGAATATTCTCTGGGACGCGCAGTGCTCTTGGGATATTGAAGGGTGGTAGTTATATACTCTTGGGCCTTTCTTAATGTTGTCAGCACTGAGAAGTCAGGAAGGGTCCTGACTGGTTGGACAGTGAAATTCAGTGTTAAAAATACATCGTAGGACTGCTAGGACCAGTGTGGGAAACAAAGATTTCCCCCAGGTTACCCCCCAAAATATTATGCCAAACCTAAGCCACTTGCTATTCGGGGCATGTGATTGCACCTGGAGGTCAACTGAAGCAGGTCAGAAACTATCCTTAGGGTCATTAGCTGTTCACCACGATCAGAGTACAGATGGTCCCTCCACGAAGGAGATCCTCTCACTTCTGATGAGCTTACCTACATAGTTCTTCCTTGTGGGAGACGGGGAGACCCCAACCTTGGGGAGTTAACCTCCCTAATGGCTCAGCCATCAGAGGCCTTGGTTTCTATCACCCTAAAGAGAGAAACAATCACCTACAGTTAATGGGACCCTCCCCCTGAAAGCTTTAGCTGATCCCACCCCCAACTCAAGGACACGAGGTCAGGTGCAACTATCAAGAATCTATCCCATCCTGACTTTCCTCTCCCATTACATCTACTCATTACTGTTTGACCTGTGGGATAGACCCTCCTGATGACGTGTACTTATCTGTAACTACGGGGTTCAGATGTCCCCCCAAAAAGGTTATTTAAGCTTGATAAAGTGTAAATCTCGTTCTCACCTCCTCGCCCCCTTACCCTCTTACCTTCTCTCACGCAGACCACCAGACGGAGCTGGGGTGCGCATGCTACCACCATATGGTTCTGACTCGTATTCTTTCCTTCTCTCTCAGGCTCTCTGTAACTTGACTATAATAAATAGTAATTATTGCTGTACAACTTCCCCTACCGAACCCGTGATGTGTGTATATCAGAGGCTGGCTTCGTCAGATAGTCCAGACCCGTGGACTGGGACAAAGCAGATCCCGTCCCTGTTTCCTCCATGGAAATGTCCATCAGAGACCTGGCCCTTCGAAGGTGCTAGAAAAGTGACAAGAGTGGTTGTCCTCGTCACTGACATCGCCGTGATCTTGATCAGCAGAGCCATTCCAGGACTCAGAACCAAAGGTCAAACCAAAACCAAACTCCCTGCTATCCAGTCCACGCCAGCTCACAACCACCCTCCAGGACAGGGTAGACTGCCCCTTCTGAGACGTGGAAAGCCGCCTCTCCTGAACGATGGACCCTCCACACCACCGGCCTCCTCGTAACCAAAGGAGGTATTGTTCCCCGGTGGAAGTGCACGGCCTCATGTTCTCACCGAGTAGTTTTATATCCTAGACTGCCCATTCTGTGTCGTGTTCTTCCCGGCCTAAGTGCCCTCTGCGGGGTGCTGTCCTTAGTGCAGAAGCCACAGCCCTCCCTCCCTGGCCGAGCTCCAACACCGAGAATGTGGTGGGAGACCCCTGAGGCCTGGGCCGTGGGGGAGGTTCCCTGGTGTGATGCATATTTCCTACCCATGCTTTTACCATTTCCCAGTGTAAACAGGGAGAGTGTTTCATACCAGGGACCACTGTCACTTTCGATGCTGCTGGTGCTGCCGACTTCGTGCCCCCTCGCAGCCACCTGTGTTCCACGGAAGGACTCCCAGCTCAGGAGCGCTGCTCTGTTGAGCCCATCCTGGCAGCCACAGTGTCGTTCTGTCTGCGTGGGGGGCTTCCTCTTTCTCCCACGCTCAAGTTTCCCCAGCATGACGCTGGCTTCCAGGGACTGGTCCCTCCTGACGCCATGAGACAAAGTCACGCCGTCCTTGCTTCCAAAGAACATTCTGACTGCACGATGAGACTTCAAGGCGTCCATAGCAAAATGCCCTTATCTTTTCAGTCCGTTTTACCCAGTCTTTGAAACCCCGGTAACTTCTTCCCAGACGGGATTTGTTGGCTCTTCCGTTGGCTCGAGGTTTATTGAGTCCAGGGGTCGGCAACCTGACCCTCGTGATCTACACAGCGCTTTCAGGGAGTACCTGCGGCTTGGGAATAAAACGGGGGGAGGGGCTTTCTTTTTAAAGGATATTATTCAGATAATGGTGCTTTCATTTGTTTGTAAGATATGCTTATGGTTCTTGAATAATTTTTGAATTATGTGAGGGACAGGATTGCCTCTAATTCTGTCTCAAAAGTTGGCCGGCCCCAGTCTAGTCCCTCCTATTTGCCCCCCTCATTTCGAAAGCGTCCGTCTGTCCATTTGCCAGCCTGCCTTGTTTGCCAGCTTCCCCGTGCCTGTGCGTCGATTAAACATGCTATGCGTTGGGCCAGGCACACCTCCTCTGTTTCCCTTTCAAGGAGGTCATTGGCCACGGCCCTGCCATCCGCCCCTTCCTTCCCTAACTGCTGTTGCTCAGGATGTCCCCGGAAGCCAGCAAGGATTTCATGAGATGTAGGTCCACAATCTTCCTCCAGCACCATGTTGACTCCCTGGTCCGCTTCTGAGAATTGCCATCTTTTCATTGAAATGTCATCCGTGCGGAGAGTGTCGTCTTGGCGTAAGTCCCCTGTGAACACATTCTTCACCATCACTGTCTGTAATTTGTCAAATGCCTGTTTTAAAAAGGCTTTTTTAAGATCAAAGCAAACATCATCATAACAATGATATTTACCTAGGTGGTGCACTGAGATCGCAGTGGTGTTACTTTCAGCCGCTTATCCTAGCACTGTTTCCAGAAGGAGAGTTAGCTGTAATGGAATCTTCTCTTGAGAAGGAATGCCAATGTGCTAGACAGCAGTCCTTCACCCCCCAGTGGATCCTGGCTGATCCTCGTGGAATCCACGCTAATTGTCCTTGGGTCACCCCCAGTTTTCGACACAGGTTTATCATTTGTGGTATTTGTAACTGATGTTAATTTCCAGTGAGTTCCTACATCCTAAGACCATACAATGTATATATTCCCACATACAATGGAGACACATTGTTGGGTGGGGGTGGGGGCTCTTCAAGCAGTCTGTGGAACAGTTCCGCTGTACTTTCATTCCTTGTCCCCACCAGCCTTGCAGCCCCCTCCTGTGTGTGATTTGAACATGTGTAAGCAGGAAGCAAGCCGTGTGCTGCTTGGAATGAAGATGCTGTTAAGATCTGAAAATCACCGCTTGAAAGGATTATTCTTCCTGGGTTCTGCCTGCTGTTGCCTGTGCAGTTTTTCGACAGGAAGTCTACATTTCTGCCTCATTTGCTGTCTAGACAAATGAGAGCCATGGGGACTTTGAGGGGTACTTTGAAGTTAGCGACAATACCCAGGTCTGTGCTTAAAAGAATCCTGTCAGTGTCAGGGGAATTAAACCATCACTGTGAGGTGTGGGTTGAGTGTGTGTGTGTGTGTGTGTGTGTGTGTGTGCGCGCCAAGTTAACTGCCTCAATTGTGATGTCCATTTAAAAGGTGGATTTGTATCAGATACCCAAAAAGGTGTTCCCAAATATGACTGGAAGGCGGGCGGGCATGAAGTCATTTTACAGGGGGGTTCTGAAGAACGGAGGTTTTAATGAGGCCTGGGCACCTGACCTAAGGGTACTAATTGGAAGCCGAGGGCTGCATTTTCTACGGGAAGCAGATGGTTTTCAGTAAAGCAGGGACGGTGAAGGTGGAGAACAATTTGCAGGTGCTGGGGGTTCCTCTGGTGGCCTCGAGGTGACACATGAGCAGTGCTCACTTGCAAGGTCAGCGGTTTGAAACCACTGGCAGCTCCATGGGAGACAGCAGAGCCTTCTCCTCTGCCCAAGAGTCACAGTCTTGGAAACTCACAGAGGCAGTTTTCTCCTCTGCCTCCTGGCCGCTGTGCGGCGCTCTGGCTTCCCCAGGGCAGTGAGTTCGGCTGGGGTGCTTCTCTGCCATTAGCAGCCTAAGGCTGCAACCACGATGCCACCAGGCCTCTGAGGGGTGCTTCTCCATACTGCTTGCACAGCCCTGTTTTGCTGCATGGAGCGATTGTCTACTCTGACTCTGGTTCCCATCACAGGGACCTCAGAGGAAAGCCAGCGTGGAACTGCCTCTGTGAGTGTACAGGACTCTAACGCTATATGGGGGCAGAAAGCCTCATTTTTCTCCTGCAGAGCAAGTGATGGTTGAGAACCGCTGAACTGGCAGTTTGCAGCCCAACACTTAATGGCCAAGGTCACCAGGGCTTTCTCAAGTTGGTTCTGACAGCTGGCTACCCCAGATGTGTGGAGCAGAACACAGGCTGTGAACTCTGGGAAACATGTTTGCCACATCTTGCTGCTGCAGCGCTGTTGGGTGGGTATGAACCAACTCCCTTAGGTGAGCCGCCCAACACACAACCCGTGGTACCACCAGTGGATGGCCAAACCCACCCTATCCCTGTCACCACACCCTGGTACCTGGAGACTTTACCCTTCCGCAACAGGGGAGTGAGGAAAGCAAACTGCTCACCTATATGTCATACTACGCCCCCCAAGGATTCAAGTTCTGCTTAGTCAAAGACACAGAGGTTTTGCGGTTAGACCCCTGCACTGGCATTTGCCCCCCTGGCAGTTGTGTCTGCACTGCCAATCAACCACAAGGTCAGTGGTTCAAACCCCCTGGCTATTTCAAAGTCCTGAGACTCTGTCCCCGAAAAGAGAAACAGCCTCGGAAACCTATGTAGGATTGCCGGGAGTGCAGCTGACTGGATGGCAGGGGTGTTTTATGTTCTTTTTAATCCTGGGAAAGTCACAGGGAGGAATCATTAACTGCACCCTTTCACAATCCTTCATGAGTCCTCAGCTAGTGTCATGGATGGAAATACCTTCTCTTCATCCAGGGTTTGTCCCTGCGATCTCTGCGGATGCTTCTGTCACGGCAATGCCCTCGTGTTTGCGATGCCTCGTCTCTGTGGTGACTGATCCGATACGATCAGCTAGTCATAGTGAGAACCAGGCCTTAGAGTCTGGAACTGGGCCAGCTTCTGAAGACACACACACACACACACACACACACACACACACACACACACACAACCAAGCAAGCAAGCAACGGAGTGAGGTTTTCTTATTTACTCTGTTGTTTTGGTTTCCTTTTCAGATAGTCAGTACTGCCCATGTAGACGGAATATGTCCTCTAGTAAGCCTACATAGACTGGTCGGTGTCTCCCTTATCTTGCACACAGACCTGCTGTGAGTTGGACCCACCTTGATAAATCACAGGGCGTCCAAGCCAAAGGCGCCTCTGGATACGTTTGGGGGGGGGGGGGGGGGGGGCAGGTGCCATTGATGTGCTTGCGGCTTATCATGGCCCCCAGGGTGGTAGAGAATTGCACCTGACGGTTTTCTTGGTCCTCGGCCTCTGAAGCACACGACCAAGATGCCATGGCTCCTCTGGGTGGATTCTTAGGCAAACTTTTAGGTTAGTAGTCAAGAGGAGACCATTTTTTGATCTTTCAAGCCATAGTATATCAATAGGAAGTATATTTGGCGGTGAACATGAATGACCGTGAGAGTGTTTATATTTCATGTTGTATGTGTCATTTTGAACAGAAAGATTCAGTGGGCAGCTGGAAAAGACAGAGTCAAATATGACCAGGAAATGTACAGAGTTCTAGAGTGCGGAAGCCAAAAGGGAAGAACCCGTGTAGCGTACCAGGAACTGGAAGGACTCAAGAAGAAATAGATGACTTGCATTCCAATCTTGAGAGATTCTATGTCCAAAATAAGGAATGGTGCAGGCAGTATCAAAGGAGAGGGACAGAACACAGAGTTCGCTGTCCCTGCAAGAACTCTGGTCGGTGGGGGGGGGGGGGGGGGGGGGGGGGGGGGGAGACGAACAAATGTCCTTGACATGATGGATGGATTGTGGTAAGAGTTGTATGAGCCCCCAATAAAATGATTTTTAAGAACCCTGGTGGTCATTCTGGAGGAAGAAGTTCAAGCTGCGCTGAAAACATTAGCCATAAATAAGCCTCCAGGAATACCAAGTGAAATGTTCCAACAAGCTGACGAAGGCCTGCAAGCACGTGCTCACTGTGCCATGCCAAGAAATTTGGGAGCAGTTACTTGGACAGCTGACCTGAAGAGACCCACGTGTGTGCCCATTGCAAAGAAAAGCGACCCAGCAGAATGCTCAGATTGCTGAACGACGTTATCGATGCCACTTGCAAGTAAAATTTTGCTGATATCCTGGCTGATGCCAAATGCATGGTGGTTTAAAGCCAAGGCTACCAGAAAGATGCTAACTTAGGTTTCCTGGGCCATGCCAAGGCATTTGACTGTGTGAATCCTAAGAAACTTTGGATGGTCTTGAGAAGACTGGGAGTTGCAGAGCATGTCCTTATGCTCATTTGAATCCTGCACACAGATCATGAGGCAGTGGTGGGACCAGATCAAGGGAAAATACTGCACGGTTGACGTGTGTGCCTCGATCCGTATGCTGACCAAAGTCCTTGGAGAAGCTGGGTTATCTGCAGAAGGTGGTGATAGCAGGACCAGAGCCTTCTTAACAACCTGGATGCGCAGGTGACCCAACCTTGCTTGCAAAGTGAGGAAGACTTGAAGCACTTCCCGATGAAGATCAGGCGTTGTAGCCCTCTATTTGGATCACAACTCGCTGTAAAGACAGCACACCTTCTCCCAACTGGTAGCATCATAAAAAATGGAGAAAAGGTAGCCGTCAAGGGTTTCATCTTGCTTGAATCCACAGGCACTCTTCAGGGCCCAGAAGATGTCCTGCAGTAGGTAAATGTGCTGTGCACGACCTCTTTAAAGCGTTCAAACAAGGATGTTGCTCTGAGGACTAAGGTGCTCCTGACCCTTTCAGTCACCTCCTGTGCATATGGAAGTTGGACACTGAACACGAAGACGAAATCAATGGCATCTGAACTGTGGTGTTCGCAGAGAATACTGAAATAACTGTGGGCTGCCCAAGAACAATCAGCTGTGTTCTGGATGGACAGCCAGAGTGTCGGGATCCTTAGAGGCAAGGATGACGAGACTTCATCTCAAGTCCTCTGGGCATCTTATCCTGAGAGACCTGTCCCTGCAGAAGGACATCGTGCTGACAGAGGGGAGTTAGGGCAGCACCTAACAGCCACGTGGGTCTTTTCTTTAGCCGGAGACTTTAAAAGTTCTTTGCACAGGGAAGCGTGCCTTCCTTCTCATTTTCCTCCCCAGCCCCGCCCCATCTGACTGAGCAGGTAGCGTACGTGTGCCAGAAGTGTGTGTGTGTGTGTGTGTGTGTGTGTGTGTCCAAGTGTTTCCCGTTTCCAGATCAGCTGAGGTGGTTCCTCTCCCAGTGACTTGGGTCAGAGTGACCAGTGTGCCTGTGTAGAGGTTGGGAGAAAGGTGATCACAGAGTGCGATCCTTTACCAGGGAATTTTCCTTTAAATGTGTTGCTTATTGGAACAAGAGTTTCTCTTTTCCAAAAGCAGCGGGTTTTAAAAGATCAATGCGTGGTAGGACCATGTGTACAGACAGACTGGACCGTTTGTGGCTTGGGTGGAAGTGCACACAGCGTACTAGAGCATGTGGGGTGCTGGAAAACCATCCATTTCCATCACGGGGTCAGAGGTGGAAAAACCAACTCCAATGAGATTTTAACAGCTCAAACTCTGATGTGAACTTATCAGAACTCATGTTGTCTTCCCGATCTCTCCATCGGACTAGTGGCCAGATTTAGGGGACACTTTGTGGTGCGGGGGCTCCAGCCTCAGACCAGAGCCCTTCCTCCCCGCAATTACCTCACCTGCCAGAGCTGTGGCCAGAAGAATGGAAGCACTGTGGCTTGAAGGTGCTTTGCTTCAGCTGAGACGCCCCTGGGTTGTGTGTACGCAGCATTCGATCTGACGGTACTTATGGAAGAAGAATGCAGCTGCTGCCCTGCCGACTGAATGACCCCCCGGAGGCGTGTTAGTGACCGAGCTTCTTTGTGAAGTAGGCCGAATGCCTAAACCACTGGGGAACCACTTTGTTTGTGCTTTAAGGTAACTACACATAGGGGTGTGTAGGGGTGTGTAAGGTAACTACACATAGGGGTGTCCCAAGTATTTTCGGGCAGGCCAGTTTCTCTGTCATTTACATAGAGAATTTCCAACCTGCCTGTGTGTCTGACAGGGGTGCAGAAAAGATACCTTTTTTATCGCACTTTCATTACACGAAGGTCTAACCGGCTCTGAAATTCTGGCGTCCAGTGAGCTGTCAGACACCACGGTGTCCATGTTTTCCTCTCGGTACTTCCTGTCTGCCTGCCGAGTAAGTGAAGTGGTTTGGGCGTGTCGCAGTTCGAAGGAAGCCCTCTTAGCACACATGCCTGGCCCTCTTTCCAGCCCTAACGTGTCCTCCTGAGGGCACAGAAGGACAAACATCTCTACATAACAGTTTGTTTCCTACTATGAAAGTGTAGGGTGCAGTTACTTAACAGCAATTAAGTTTGGGGGTTTTTCTTAATGGAGTCTGTGTTAAGTTCCTTCTACATTACTATACTCCTCATGCAGTATAATAGAAGAAAATGGCTTCAGATCTCCTTAACTACCAACATGTTTTTCTCCAGAGGCATGGAAACATCTTCTCCCCCTGGTGGGTGGTTCCACACTGGGCTGCTAACCATGAGGTCAGTAGTTCAAAACCACCGAGGAGAAAGCCCGGGCTTTCTACTCCCTTAAAGAAGTCGTCTTGCAAACTCACAGGGGCAGCTGTATGGGCACCAGGAGTCAGCATCCGCTCAATGGCATTTGTTGTTCGTTTGGTTGGTTACCGGGGCGGGGGGGGGGGGGGGGGGGGGGGGGGGGGGGGGGGGGGGGGGGGGGGGGGGTGGCGGCGGAGATTTCCCAATAAGGCCCTGTGTTTCGCTAGGAATGCCTATTTGTTAGGTACCAGACTGATGTGTGTGACACCCTCTTGGCCTGAGGGTGGGAGATGGTTCTTGGGGTGTTAGGAAATCTGCAAAAAGGCTTGGCTTATGTCTGCTCCCGAATCCAGACGTTTCCGAGGGTTGGGATCCTGTTGGGAGCCCTAGTGGGGCCATTGGCACTCAAGGAATGCGCTGCTCCCTGCAGGGCCAGGGGTTCAAACCTACCTTGGCTTTCTCCAGAGAAAGAGGAAGCCTTGAAGAAGGACCGTCTTGATCTGACTGAACTGTTGAGTCATGCGTGAGCTCTGTAAGTTACGTGCCAAGAGAACAGTTAAAAATACAGCAAAAAGTAAGTGTAAGAAAGAAAGAAGATTGACAGCCTTGGGACCCCTCCGCCACGTCACGGTGGGTCAGCATCGCCTAGATGCCACCGGGTGTCAGCACAGCGCCCCTGAGGAAGCCTGTGCTGCTCCCGGCAAGGGCAGAGATGCCAACTTACCAGCCGGTTCTTGGGAGAACCACGAGCCTGCCTGCGTCCATCCAGGTCTGCACTCTAGGAAGCCCTGTTCAGGCTCACAGTGAGTCTGAGGGGACTCGGTGGCAGTGGGGATTTTTTTTTTTTTTTTGATATAAGGGAAAGGTTTCTATACAAGAGGAATGGAACATTGCAAAAGCATCCCAACTCAGTCCAGTCCAAGGTCATAAGTCTGAAATTAGCCCGTATGTCCGATATTGGCTTATAAAGCCTCTATCCAACTCATGAAGCATGTGCAATGACCCCAGGACAATCACAGACCAGTGGGTCCAGAGTCTTGTGTGTCCAGTGGCGGTAGAAGCATCTCAGCCATGATAGGGGTCTCCCCATGACCTCCCAAGCATCTCAGCATCGGCAGGAGTCTCCATGTGTTCTGGCCCCAGAGGTTTGGTTCCATCAGTGTAAGGCCATGTGACTTCTCCTCCGGCTCCTCCAGTCTCCAGGAATCAGGATCCATCTGCATGCTGTCATCTCATCTTGTCAGTCCTTTGTCTCCCGGTAGTGGGGCTTTTAATAGTTTTAGACACCCCAGACAGAGTCTCGCAGCCCTAACATGCGGGTGGCAGGGAGGTAGGCAGGTGTGGCTCAGGGTGCAGACGGGTACTTTGTTCCTTCCCCCTCACCCACTCCCCCTCTTACCGCCCTTCCAGCCGGCAGCAACAGCAGCCGTGAGAAGTGTCCAATATTAGTGGGCTCCTAAAAGGCTTTAACATGGCATTCACACAACACACCCCGGCCAAGCCATGTCACGGGGCCCATGTCACGGAACGTGCCGAGGACTTGGTGTGATGCAGACACTGTAGACACTGCAGGCATTCTAGGTCACGTGGTCTTGTCCCACTATTCTTTATTTTGAAATCCCCAAGCCACCGTGGTCAGTGCCTAAAAGAATGGGTGCCTGCACCCCAGTATATAGGGACACCATCTTGTGAATTTTGTGCCTCTCACCTATCACAATCGTTGCTACTAGACTTTTAATTGTTCAGTCTCTTACAGACTGTACGACTTCTGGGGGAGAATAGTCATCGCAGGGGCAGGTGTAGCCCACAGACTGTCATTTGCTTTAAGGCCTGACTAAGTCAGGGTCCCTTTGCACCGGATGACAAGGAGACCCTCTGGGCGTGTGGGCTGACCGTATATACTTGTGTATAACCTGAGTTTTGCAGCACATTAAAAAAAATCATTTTATCGGGGGCTCACGCAACTCTTATCGCCACCCATCCATACAGCCATCGTGTCAAGCACATGTGTACATCCGTTGTCCTCATCATTCTCAAAATATTTGCTTTCTACTTAAACCCTTGGTATCGGCTCCTCATTTTCCCCCTCCCTCATGAACCCTTGATAATTTATAAAATTTTTAATAATCTTACACTGTCAGTTGTCTCCCTTCATCCCCTACCCCACTGTCCGCCCCCTAGGGAGGAGGTTATTTGTAGATCCTTTTAATCGGTTCCCCCTTTCTAGCCCAGCTCCCCTGCACCCTCCCAGTACCACCACTCTCACCAGTGGTCCTGAAAGGTTCATCTGTCCTGGGTTCTCTGTGTTTCCAATTCCTATCTGAACCAGTGTACATCCTTTACCCTAGTTGGATTTATAAGATAGAATTGGGATCATGATAGTGGGGGGGGGGGGGGCGGAGGGAGGGCGGAGGAAGCATTGAAGAACTAGAGGAAAGTTGTATGTTTTATCATTGCTATCTATACTGCACCCTGACTGGTTCATCTCCTCCCTGCGACCTTTTAATGCAGTTTTTGTAGTAAAATTAGGTGCCTCTGCTGATACGCGGGTCGGCTTGTACGCGATTATATATGGTCATTATCTGGGACCTTCCTCAGGTCTACGCTGGAGCCCCGAAACCCCACCAGTGACCATAAGTCTCAAGGTCACCTTGCAGCCTAGGGACGGGGACCAAACCCCACCTCTTTCTCCTCCTCATGGGCAGGGTAGTTGTCTGTCTGGCACACCCCTATTAACTTGGGCTTTGTTTGAAGCAGCTCAGATAATTGCCTTGATTGTCAGAGTGTGACTCCTCTCTGCGTGTTGTATGTAGTATGTTACTGACTTAATAAGCTGCTTCTGTTTCTACCTGGCTTCACCGAGGTTGTGTTCAATTTGGAAAGTCTGAATAGAGGGGTGTCCTGCTGGCTGTGCCTGTGTGCGGAAGGGTGTGCCTTGTGTGCCCTGGGCAGAAATCTGCATCTGTTGCATACCTGAGTTCAGAATTCTCTCTCTGGATTTATCGGATACAGCCCGGGGATTGGATGATGCTGTTTTCTGGGGTGATATCCTCACTCTGCCCTGTTTCCATGCCACTGGTAGTCATAACCATAGTGATTCAATTGTGGAAGATTACATGATGCTGTATGTGTGTGTGGGGGAAGGGGTTATTTGGGTTTGGGGGTTTGTTTGTTTTTTAGAAAAAATGATTAAGCTTTTCAGCATAAGACACTTTTTTTTCTTGTTTAGCACTGTCTGGGGGATGTTTTCCAGCTGCGCTTTGGCAAAGTGGACAGTGATGGACTGGGTACCAGGAGTCTCTTGCCCTCTGTGTGGAAGACCCAGCCACCACACCTCGTGCGCAGGTGCCAGCCCCGTGCCAGGGCAGGCTTGTGTGGTGCCGCGATGCTGGGCCCCCGTGGACGATGGCATAATCTACTTCCAAAAGTCAGCCCTCGAGAACTGGGTGAGGTCATAAAGGTCTAGTCCTGGGCTGGGCAGAAGGCCAGTTTGCAACACTACACAGACTGATTTGTTGTGTGTCTCTGACGATTCTCACTCTGACTCTTCGGCCTCTTTCCATGGGCTCCGTGTCAGAAGCCCCAGGGCTACGCCGCATGCCGCATCCCATCCTGCAGGGATTGCCAGGACCCAGCCGGCTCCACCTTTCAAATGCCTTCAGTACCCAGTCCTCCGCTTCCATTGGCTGTGCAGACTGGGTCTGTAGTGGGGCGGGAGAGGGGGTGTCCCAGAGGCATGCAGCCATGACAGTGGCCAGTCCTCTCTGCCCACCACACACCAGTGAGGGTGGGCCAGGCCGCCGCCTCTGTCCCCTGTGATGTGCAGGAGCTGGATGCTCCGAGCGTCAGTTTGCAAGTCATTCCGATGGGGGGAGTGTCGATTCCGTCACGGGCTTTCTCAGGTCTCGCATCAGGTCTCACTGCTGCCCACTCACCTGCCAGGCACTCTAGCTGCTCAAGATACGAAGAGCGTGTCGCCAGGTGCCATCAGCTGGTTCTCCTGCGGTTGCTGTGGTAGCAGCCAAACGCTGCCACCGGGAGCCGCCCTCTCAGGGTTACTGCTCGCAGCGAGCGCCGGGGCAGCCTCTGCCCGTCCACCTCCTCGAAAGTGCCCCTCCTTTTCGCTGCAGCCCCGCTGAGCGGGGAGCCCTGCTCGGGCACTGGTTGCTTCGGATCCCAGGTACAAAGTACGGGTGTGAGACAAGGTCTCACCAAGCTCACTGCTAAGGAGCATCTCGGCTGTACTTCTTCCAAGACAGAGTTATCCGTTCTTCTAGCAGTCCAAGGTATAGTCAGTATTCGTAATCCAACCCTTCCACTCTTCTCCAGCCTCACTTATTCATTGTCCGGCCTTCGCCGGCCTGAGGCCCTTGGCGATGCCATGGTTTGGATCAGGAGCCGAGTAAAGACGGGGCTTTCCACGCCCATAAACTCGGACTCTCACGGGGCCGTTTGGAGCCTGCCCTCTCGGCTGGCGTGAGTCCGCCTCGGCTCGGCGGCGGCAGGGAGTTTGGTTGTGCTTTGGGTCAGGAGCGCTGCCATCCTCAAAGCACTGCCTTTGCTCTCTAGCCCATCAGAGAGGGCTTGTGCTTCGATCCGACCGTCGCTGTCAGCCCGCTGATTCCTTGGGTTTTCTTTCCACGGTCCAAGTGAAAAGACAGTTTCTTCCTTCACTGTCATTTTCGTTTTCTTTACCTCGCAGCAGAATCCGTACAGCAGGGTGATGGCTTGACTCTCCATCAGTCAAGGCCGTAGGTTGTAGCGTGTCGCATCTGGCCAGCGCGGAGCCTTCATCAGCCTCGCTTCCAACCTGACGCCATGTTCTGTCTGTCGTCCAGCTTCTTGGATTATTTGCTGAGCATACAGACTGGTTAAGGGTGTTTAGAATATATATATCCCTGACAACACCTTTGTAAGGTTTAACTTTCACGGCGTTTCTCTGTTCTGTGTGCAGGTTCTTCGCAAACACGAGAAAATGCTCTGGAATCTTTGTTCTTTGCGATGCTGTCCGTAATGTGTCTGGACCCACCGACACATATGCCTTTGCACAGTCAGCAAACCACATCTCTCTGGCCTTCTCCCCTTAAAGGCTGAGATCTGCCTGGCAGCAGCAGTGACATCCCTTGTATCACATAGTCATCTGAAGATGGCTCGGATTTCTGCCAGCTCCCTGCCAGACCGTGTCCCCCTGCCCCCACTGTTGCATCGTCTTCAGGAACATTCTATTTGGGTGTGAGAGCAATACTGTTGCTTGCTAGTTTCTGCATTCTGTTAGCTTAGCTTTCTTTGGACGAGGCACCAAGGGTCTCTTGCTGTCGGTCAGCATGGTCGCAGTCACCCTCACTTTGGGCCATTGGCCAGTGACCTCCTTCAGTGCTGCATCCATTTGTTGAAGCCTCAGTTGAGATGCCTTCAGGGCTGGAGTCTTGGTTTCCACCAGGGCCTTCAGTGCAGCATAGACTTCATTCTAACCCCCCTTGGGTCATAGCCACCCTCCTACGGGGTTGACTATCATCCCCTGGTCATTGATGCCATGACTCTGTAAGTAGCTTCCATCTTTTGATGCTCCCTGCGTCACTCAACATTGTGCCCTCATTCAACCCGAAACGCACCAGCGTTGAGTCGGTTTCAGCTTGTAGTGGTTCTATAGGACAAGCAGAACTCGCCCGGTGGGCTTCAGAGACGCACGATGGGTTCAGACGGCTGATCTTGAAGTTAGAAACCCGAGGCTTGGCTTTTGTGTCATGGACCTTCAACTTGAGAAGTGGTGAATGTGTTCTTCTCTTTGGGCTTTCTAATTAACAGCTCGTGGTGCGTCTCAGTTTAATACTTTATTTTTTCTTCTCAAGCCACCATTTGAAATCTTCTGTTCACCTCTTTGAGTCGATCAGCTCTTCAGTTCATCTTACGTACTTTCCATACAAAGCAAATAAGAGTCTCTCCCACAACCATGGTGACTATTCCGTCCACCTTCCTTGGTCTTATGTAATGACCTGTTCATTTTCCACATATAATGCTTTGATCTCATCCTACAACTCTCCAGGTGTTTTATCAGTCATGTTCAGTCTGTGAAATCTATTCTTGATGTTCTCTAATTCTGTTTTGGTTCTCTCTTTGGGCCTGTTTTCATTTTCTTCAGATTCAACTTGTACTTAAAATTGTTGACATCTCTTGCTTGTAACCTGTTGCCTTCTTCTTGCACTTCTGAGCTTTTTCATCATCTCCGATTCTTGCATGTTTCATCAGGTGAGGTCTGTGTGTTTCGTCATTATTCATGTTGCTGGAAAACAAATTACTTTCAAAAAATTTCCGGCGAGTTGGTTGTTGGACTTAGATAATTGTCTCGTGTGATTTTAGTGTTATTTCTATCAGCAAGGCCACCTTGTCTATCTTCCAGTCTCTTTTCCTTACATGCTAATCACTAGTCGGCTTTGGACTGCAGAAGTTGATAGAAATCTTCAATTTCTTCACCTTTGGCATACGTGGTTTGTGCATAAACCTAGGTAGGAATCATATTAACTGGTCTCTCTTATAGGCCAGTGACTGTCATTCTTCGTGGACAGCAGTGTGATTCAGGTTAGCATTGACATCTTCTTTTGGACAATAACTGATGCCACAGTTCTATATCCCGTTCCCAGCACAGTAGGCCTTAAAGTTACCCAAATGGCCAGGACACTCCATGTCAGCTCACCTGTGGTGCCCAGGGTGTTCATCTCCCAGGAATCCATTTTATTTTTGACAGCTTCTGATTTTCCTAGCCTATGTCGCGTGCATTCCAGGTTCCAGTTATCAACGGGGGCCACCGTGGTCTGTAGCTCATTTGCAGCTGCCCCACACCAGCTGCTAAAGATCCCTGAAGCTTTGCTCCGTCCATGCTGCGAGAGACAGCTCTGCTTGGTGCTCACATTTTGCTTCTAGGGACAATGCTCCACCACCGTCCATAAACTTTCCACTGGCCTTTGTTTGTTTGTTTATTTAGTTTTTTAGTTAGCTTAGTTTAAGAAGGTCACCAAATTCTTCCTAGTCTCTCTCAGTCTGGAAGCGACTCTCCCACTCGCTCACCACCAGCTGGTCTTTGTAATACCAGTGGCATAACCTGAGACAGCACGGCATCATGCCAGCCACCGTGGTGTGGCAAGTTGGCACAACGATGGCAGGCTTGTCGCTGCTTTTCAAAGTAGATGTGTCTCACTGCGTTGAGTTAAACTTCTGATCACCATTCCATTAGAATCTCCCGGCTTGAAATTCACACAGTCTTCCAGTGTCTGTTCCTGAAGGATAGCACCCACAGTCCGTAGTTGTCAGTGTGTGCAACACTCCTGACGCAGCAAGTGGGTCTGTTCTAATGGCCAGCGGCCCAGAAGGGGCTCTCTGTTGTGACACCGGGCCAGGTCTGGCCTGCTGGGAGCACAGCTCTCCCAGGATGGGTTTAGGGGAAGTGGCGTGGTGCCCCCTTTTCTGGGGAGACGGCTGTGTTCTTCTCAGAGCACTGGTGGCTATGTGGTCCAGTTCTCTCCGTCCTACAGCCCATGTGGTCTGTGGGCAGTCTCTGATGCAGAAACAGTGTGGACAGCAGAGCTTCCCCACCCACGCAGACCAGAAGACAGGTCCCAGAACCCACCTCGGCAGAGTGGGACCCCATTAGGCATGGCGACTCCCAAGCTGGTGGTCTCTGTGGAAGTGTAGGGGTGCCTCTGCCCGAGGAGACCTGCTTGGTGTCCCCGTGACATGTGTCCATCATGGGGAAGAAAGAGCATCTCCCTACAGGGCCCGTTGGGTTTTTATGCGAAGTGCTTCTCCAGATACTCGATCGTCATCGCCATCACCACCGCCGTCTCCGTCGGGGGCCGTGCCGCAGAGCGGCAAGGATGCGGCTTCCCGCTCGGTGGCAGCAGCAGCAGCAGCAGCAGCAGCAGCAGCCGCCTCGTGATTGCCCGGTACGCAATCCTCACCGGCCTGTTCTTCCCTCCGCAGGACCTGTCCGGCTCCATTGACGACCTCCCCACGGGCACCGAAGCGACTCTGAGCTCAGCGGTTAGCGCCTCGGGGTCCACGAGCAGCCAGGGGGATCAGAGCAACCCGGCACAGTCCCCCTTCTCCCCACACGCCTCCCCGCACCTCGCCAGCATCCCCGGGGGCCCGTCGCCCTCCCCCGTGGGCTCGCCTGTCGGGAGCAACCAGTCAAGGTCCGGCCCCATCTCTCCTGCAAGTATTCCAGGTATTCTGCTTCTTCTCCACCTCACTCGGGGACGAAGTGCGGCCTGCGGTGAGCCCACAGCCAGCCGCACGCATTCCACCTGGCTGGGGGATCCTGCAGACCCTGGGGGCAGGTGCAGCTTGGTGATGTCACCAGATGCCTGGGGGTCCCAGTTCCTGAAGACTTGAGAGCAGGGGTGTCCTCACACCAGTGGGCTCTCCCAGCCCTGGGAGGTCTCTACGCATGTCTACCTTGGGGGTCCTGGTGACACATGTATTGGGCAGCTCGCAGCAGGGTCAGGAGTTTGAAACCACCAGCCACTCCCAGACAGAAAGTTGAGGCTTTCTGATGAGTGTCTTGGAAACGCACGGAGGAAGTTTTACCCTGCCCTATTGGGTAAGTCAGCATCTATTCAATGGCAGTGAGTTTGGGTTTGTTTGTTTGTTTGTTTTGGGGGGGAGGTATGCCTTTGTGATGAATCTGCTAACTGCAGTCCTCTGTCGTCCACTGAACGGGCTTTCCAGATTTCTGACCAGGATTGACTGCTTGTTGCTTACTGATTGTTGGCGTCCGTCGTAGGTAGCGACCCACACAATCTACAGTAGTGTGTATTTGGGGTTGCTGCTTACCAGGGACTTGGTTTGCCGCCACCCACTCAAGACCTTCTTACCGACCGAACTCTGGACGCTTTGCGGTGTGAGCAGTTCATGTTCGCCTTAGCCCGTGTGTTCCAACGGGGCACCCCGCCTGAATCGGGCGCCTCCTTGGGGTTCTTGTCTCTGTCCGTGCTGACACAGCCGCCCGATGTCGCCCTTCGTCCATGCCAGCCCACCAAGCGCCCCGCTCTCCTCCGTCGCAAGACCCTGGTGGCTGTTCCCCGCCGGCTGCCAAGCCTGGCGCCTGCACGCGCCTCGCGCTCTCGCCAGCAGGGGCGCTGTTGAACTGCGAGTGCATTTTCAACCCTCGCAGGCTAATGTGACCGGCCGTCTGTCTCCATCCCACCGCGTCCCGTGTCCGCAGCTGCCGTGAAGAGCCGTCTGCACACCACAGCAGGAAGCGCCGTGCAGAGAGCGGTGCCGGGTGCGCTGTGAAGCATAGCCATCAGTCGAAGAGACCGAGTGCTGAGGTGCTGTTGGAACCACCTGACTGCTCCCACCTTACCAAACCCCGGCTCCTCTCCGACAGCCCCAGCATCACGCCGCATCACGCCGCATGACGTGGAACATGGGAAGTGGGCCGTTTCCCACTGCCCATCTTCCTGCACAGCCTGATGAGTGGGTTGGGCACTTGCTCACCTGCCTTCCCTGCGGCTGGCGAGACTGCACCCTCTGATGTCACTGCCTCTCTCGCAGCCCTGACGCGCCGCTCCGTGGCTCAGCCGGCCTCTCAGCACCCCCGTGTCGCAGATTCTGCATCTGGAGGTCAAGGGAATGACCCCTGCATCCTGCAGCAGGGCTGCACTGAAGAGGAGACGTGTCCAGAGAGAGGAGCAGGCACCCGCCGCCGCTGCCAGACACGGCTGCTGATTCTGCCGTGGGCAGGAGAAGCCCTCCGTGCCAACCTTGCAGGCGACCACAGTCGCCGTCATCCCCCAAGCTGAGACCCAGGGCCTCGCCCAGGGAAACTCCAGGTCCCCCGGGCGCCCTGAGTGTCAGCAGCCAGCTCCGGACGGCGGCAAGCCCGCGGACGGATAGGAGTGTTTCCGAGACTGGCTCTGCAGGCCCACACACGCCAGCCAGAGAAGCTTAACGCGGCTTCACCAGAAAAGCCCCTGGCATTGCGATTTCTGCTACTTTAAGCAGGTTACCAGCCAGCCCTCCTGTGTGACGGCCCCCGGAACGTCCGCACAGATAGTCGGGAAGTACGGAGCCTTTTGCCACCAGCAGGGCCTCCCCGTTTCTTTTCAGACGATGGAAGTCCCCTTTCTTTCTTCAGACCCGTGACAAACATGGGCCAACGGCTGTGCCTCTGGCAAGTTTGGCCCGAGAAGGTTGAGAAGGCAAAAGACAAGGAGAAGGCAGGGTCACAGCCCAGAGGAGAACTGAGTTACACCGGGGGCCGCCACACATAGCCCTCTTAGTCCAGTTGCGAGCCGCGTGCAAATTGGTTTCCGTGTGATTGACACCAGCCCAGCCCAGGATGGGTGACGAGATGAAGTCCCAGGTGCGGAGTGACTGCTCACTGTGTGTGTGTGTGTGTGTGTGTGTGTGTGTGTGTGTGTGTATTGAAACACCACCCACCCACCATGGCACCGGGCTCCGCTACTGTCAAAGCCACCACCCCCCCTCCTCCCCCGGAGGAAGGCGGACTCTCAACTTCTGTACAGTGACAGTCCTGGGCACTCTCCGGCAGGTAGCGTGACTCTGAGCCACCATGGACTAATGCAGCGTGCTGGTTTCCAGCTGGCTGGGTGAGCTTGGCTGGGTGAGCTGGCGGACCTCCCGCTGGGGTCCAGCCTGCCCACTGCCTGGAGGAGGCGGGAAGGGTCAGCGAGGGGAGCTGGGTCTCGCAGAGGGCCGGTTATTGAGGGGCTGCACCCCTGGCCCGCTCCTGTTCCACATCTTCCTCCCTCTCCGCATCCACCCTCAGGGGGAGGGGAGGGTCTCCTCACATCACCCCTCTCTGCAGCCTTGACCCACACGAAGGAGAAACCACCAATTGCTATCCCTTGAAAATAGATCTGCAGAGTCTGCAGGGAGGCCTGGGCCAAGCTCACCCTGCCACTGGGCTACTGAGCCTTCCAGAGTCACGCTGGGCCCTCCCCCCCCCCCCCCCCGGAAGGGGCACCCCCCCACCACTTCAGGCTGGGGCAGTGTTAGGACTGTCCATCCCCCAGGACCAGGGGAGGTGCTTGGCCAGCTTCTCTCCTCAGTGCACACACAGGGAGACGGTGCTCTGAAAAGCTCATTTTCTTGCTTAATTTGACTTTGAGACAAGCGAATCCTGGAAGGACGCCTTAATGGGAAAGAGAAAAATGGATGTGGGTGCAGGCCAGCGCGAGCAGGAAGGGTTTCGGTGAGCGGAAATGATAGTTCCTGGTCTAATTTATCAAGATTAGCACCTCGGAGAAGGGCTTTGCAGGGGAGGTCTTTGCTGTGCCCGACACTCCTCCACCCCCCTCATCTGCCCTCTGTGGGGCTGGTTCCGCTCCCAGGTGCCTGCTGGACCCGCCCGACACACATCTTCCTCTCCCCTTGCTGAGCTCTGCTCGGGGATGCGGCAGCCCCCTGCAGCGGGCTCCCAGTGGCTTCCCTGGTCACCTCGTGGGGCTGGGGGGTGCCAACAGTCCCCCCACCCGGGGACCCAGCCCAGCAGTCCTCCATGACTTCTCTCATGGGCAGTGATGGGCAGGTGCCTGCTGCTTCCTGCCAGTGGGAACAGGCTGGGGAACTCAGCACACCATTCCACGGAGAGGCCCCCGTTTTCCGTCTCCGGCAGCACAAGGAACCCTCAATTCAGCGGCTCCCACCATCCAAAGCCAACTTTAGCCAGCGTTTTTTTGTTCCTCTGATGAAGTGAAATATTCGTATGTTACACAAAACAGTCATTTCAGGTCCTTTCCAAACGATGCTCAGCGGCAGTTAAAAACAGCAGCAGTCTCTGCGGCCTCTGGAAAGGGAAGCTTGCACACTCGTTGCACACTCAGCCCCACAGAGGGCACACAGTTGCACACTCGTGCCTCACTGACGGACGACGCCGGAGCCCCTGCCCTCTCTTTGTCGCTGATTCCGCAGGCCGGGCCCGGACTGTGGTCACGGGTGTCCTTGCCATGTCTCCGGAGGGCCGGCCTCCCACGAGCAGCATCAGAAACCAGGGCAGGCCGCAGAGCACAACTGCTATCCCCGAGCACCCCAGGGCGCCCTGCCCTGCTGGTGGGGAACCCTTGGTTCCCACTCACCCATGAACAGCAGATCAGAATCCTGCCCCACCTCGCCCCACCCCCTCCCTCGTTGGGTTTCCGTCCCTTGTTGCCACCACCAGGGTCCAACTCAGAGAGGGCCGTCCTCCTTTGCACAGACCCCCCCGATCCCCGCCCGGCTACGTCATCCTCTCCCTCCTTGATGTCTCTGCATGCACTGACCTCCTCCCACTGCCCTCGCTCATAGTCCCGCTCTGAGACAGACCTGTTGAGTCTGGTCGGGCCCCTTTGATTCTTCCACATGACCTCTTGACCCTGGACATCTGCAGAGGGCCCAAGCAGCAGGCAGACCCCGTGTCACACTGCTCAAGTGGGCTACTTGCCTGGACACTTCTGGCCAGTTTGAGTCACTCCCTGCACGTGCGGGAACGCTGGGCTGGGGAGGGATGGCTGCGCTCCGCTGTGAGCGGTGCTTCCCAGGCTTCACTGTGCTCTCAGAAGCTCGGGACTCTAACCGGTGGGTGGGTCGGTTTGCCGCCCGCTGGGCTTACAGTGAGCCGCCTGAGGAGCGGGTTCTCTGGGCCTGGAGATCCAGCCTAGGGAGAGGAAACTGGCTCCAGAGATGCTGCTGCCGGGTAGTGGCTGAGGCTGTGAGGAGCATCCCGGCCCAGGGGGTGAGTCAGTCTGAGTGCGTTTGGGCCTGGGAGGCGGCTTGTGGAGGGAATGCCTCCTGGTCCTTAGATGGGTGGGCTAGGTAGGTCCCCGCCACAGGGCTAAGGCGGAGCACCCTTGGGCTGAGGCTTTGGCAGAGTGGAAGGGCCCTTATGCTTTTATCTGCAGTGCTGGGAGAGCTGTATCACATGGTCTGAGCAGAGCCGAGGCCAAGGGGCCTTGTGGCTGAGCTGCCAAGGGCCAGAGAGAGGTGGCCTGTGGGCAGTGTGAAGAGGGGGCTGCCCTGATGGGGCGGGTCCGTTTGGTTTCTACTCTTTACTCCTCCCTCTCTGGTGCAGTGCAGGTGGGGCCTGGGAGGGGGCGTTTGGGTTGCAGGGGGAGCACCTAGGGTTCCCTTGTGCTATCCAACTAGCATGAAGCTCTGGTGCCTTAGTGGTCACAGGTGGGGCTGCTAACCCCAAGATCAGAGGCTCGAAACCACCAGCCCCTCCAAAGAAGCACAAGGAGGCTTTCTCCTTCCATAAAGAGCTAGTCTTGGAAACCCACAGGGACATCTACTCGATGACAGTGAGTTTGCATGTAATTAGCAGTGTGTATGGGAGGGGAGGGGGGCCCAAGGTTAGTGGTCCATCCACACCCCCTCCTAGATCTCTGTAGAGGAAACTCTCCCCGCAACCTTGCACACTGCCCCCTTGCTGGGGCCAGGAAGACACGCGAGTCAGCTGCTGGAACGCTGTGGATGTTGGCTGCCCTTTTCCAGCCACCCTGGGAGCAAAGGCCCAGACTGGAGGCTGCACGCCTCAGGTGTTCCCAAGAGCTCCTTGTCCCTTTCAAGGAGTTACGTGCCCAGAGCCCTCCGATTGCATTTTGGGAAATGGTCAGCCACACTCTTGCCCATGCAGTCAGGCTGTCCCTAGAGAGGATGTGGCCTGCTGCTCAGCTCGGCCTGGGGCAGCCTGGGAAGGAAGGCCCAGAGGAGCGGTGTGTCTCCCACCACCCTGGAGCCAGGATGACGATGGCGCGTTGATTGATTATAGCCCTGAGTCTCGCCCTAATCAGCCTCATTGCTGATTCTCCGTTCACACCCGAGCCCCCCGGATTTCTCTTCCATAACGGGGGCCATGCGGGGTGGCATTGACTGATGAGGCGCAAGATGGG
Source organism: Nesogale talazaci (assembly GCA_004026705.1). Classification (NCBI taxonomy): domain Eukaryota; kingdom Metazoa; phylum Chordata; class Mammalia; order Afrosoricida; family Tenrecidae; genus Nesogale; species Nesogale talazaci. The sequence continues at coordinate 78,127 of PVJH01001718.1, read as the reverse complement.
TTTCGGCAGGAGACAAACGGAATGCCGGCACCGATCCTAAAAAGCATTCATCTTTAATAATCCACATCTGCATGTCGAGAAACGAGGGGGCCGGGGTGGCTCAGGCTGAGACTCTCCTGTCCAAGCAGAAAGTGACACCAGAGTTGGTGCTTGGGAACTCCATTAAGTGCACGTGACAGAACGTCCAGGGTATGACCTTGCCAAGCATTTGCTTGGGGATAAGTTAGGTGACATCCCCGGAAAATCAGCCAGCCCATCAGTCATTTCCTCCCTCCCTGCCACCCTTCCTGGGGCCATGGCCCTGCCTCAGGCCTGGGGAATGCCCAGGAGCTAGAAGGTATGCTCTGAGAGGTGGAAGTGTGCGTGCACACAAGGCTGAAGCAGACTTCACCACGGCATGGCTGTGGCTAGAGGAGGGATGGCTGGGACGTTTGACCAAGGCCCCTGGAAGATGTGCGGGAGGAAGCCTTGGGTGTGTGGCGAGGAAGGGGGTGTCCTGGCAGGGGAGTGGCAGCCCTCAGCTCTCCAGTGCTTGCTGTTCTGTGGCCAGGGTCCCCGTGTTGCTGGAGCCTGCTGGGAGACTGCTGGGGACAGTAGTTGCTGAGAGGGGAGCCGAGGACCAGTCTGTGGTTAACTGCTGTCTGTCCTGGCTCCCAGTGATGTCACACCTGCTCTGTAGGGTCTTCAGGAAGCAGCTTAGCCAGATCTGCCTTTCGATGGGCTCAAACTGCCTGCCTTCCTCTAGTGGTTGAGCCCAGGTTCTCCGAGGTCCTGTGAGCACTGAGAAATGCCCTGCAAGTGCCTCGTGAAACCTCTGGGAGGCAAGAAGACAAGACTCGAGGATTTGGGCTCCTAAGGGTTTCAGCATCTGGCTCCTGCATGGGGTGCTGGGAGAGGCAGAGGGATTAGTAGAAGCGGCCCCTGCAGAGATGGGTGTTGAGGGCTGCCCAGAGAGAAGGGTGAGAGAAGGGTTGGGCCTATGTCTTCTGCACAGGGTGGTTCTGGTTCCTGAGTGAGGAACCGAAGGAGGAAAACCTGTTTGAGAGCCTCGAGCACTTGGTTCTGAGCATGTTCTCCTGACACTGGCTCCCAGGGACTGGGAGTAAGGCTGGAGAAACCCATCCGTGAGCCTTTAGGGCAGCGGTTCTCAACCTCTGTGGGTCGAACGAGCCTTTCACAGGGGTTGCCCGATTCATGACGGTAGCAAAATGACAGTGATGAAGTAGCATCGAAAATAATGTTAGGGGTGGGGGGAGTCACCAAACATGAGGAATGGTATGAAAGGGTCGTGCGGCATGAGGAAGGTTGAGAATACTGCTTTAGGGTCTTAGATGAGACCACCAGGCCTGAGCAGTTGTGGTGGCCCAGATGTAAAAGCCACTTGCCAGTAAATGGCTTGCACTATCTGCCCAGATCCCTGTGGGCGAACTCAGAATGCCAGCCTCACCCTAGCTAGGTACCAATCAGTGGACTCTGACCCATCACGATCTTACGCACGATGGACTGAAACTCGGCCCGAGCCCAGGGGTGCCCTCACTGATCGGCCCATCTCCTCAAGGCCACCCTCTTGCCCGATCTTCTCCTTTACCAAGGGTGATGTCCTTGTGAACGTTGGACAATACATCCAGAGGATGTGAGGCGCATTCTTGCCACCTTGGCTTCTCGGATGCCCTCCCGACTAACATCTTCCCAGACAGACCAGATTGTCCTTGTGGTTTTCCTCTTCACCACACTCGGGTGACTTTCGCTCCTGGTAAGAGTGTCACCTGTTCACCCCCGCAGGGCCTCCGTCACCCAGACCATACTCCTGTTTTCCCAGGAGCCTCTGCTGGCATGGGCTAGGTAAACCTGGAGCGTGGAAATAGCCCAGTCACTGGATCATCTGGACTGGCATGGATGGAAGGGAAGCAAAATGCATCTTTATGCCTATGCATTTCAGAAATATCCTTGGTAACCATTAGCATCCCCAATTGCAGAATCCTTAGAGAAACCACAAGAATGTGGTCCAGAAGCGATGCCTAGCAGGCCTAGCCTCCCCATCTCCTCCAGCACGGTGCTCACCAAAAGTTGAGCTTTGGGCCTCCAAAGAGGCTTGGCTGTCCTGCTCCTCACCCAACGCCCAGAATATTGGCCCCCAGCAGCCTCCCAAGACTGGGTTGCTTAAAAGGAGTCTGCTCGTTGGCTCCACAAAGCTTCGTGATGCACCAGCTCTTCCTGAAAGTAGTAGGTAGTGGTGTTTGCCTTGTGAAGTCAAAGTGCATTAAGACAAGCACTTCAGAACCTGAAACGATGAATTGCTAAGCGGTTCTACACCCAGGGTGAGGGAGGCTTAGACGTTTAACCTTTCCTTGTGAGTGCAGTCATAGTTGTCCATCCTGCAATCCGCAGACATCTTGATTTACCTCCTCCCCTACGGTGCTCCCTCGTGGGCCGTCATCTGGTCTACACAGTTCTCTCTGTGCTGCCTGCTTCCAATCCTGGGGGTTCACTGTTCTCCTGCAGGTGAGAGTTTGCCTCCAGACCTGGCGTGAAGGGTAGCAAAGGCAGCCCTGCCTCTGACCCATATGCCTGGTCTCTTTTATAATGGAGTGTTTTCTTCCTCGTCCACCTCTCCCCCCAGCCCCCGTCTCTATCCAGAGCCTTCTAATGTCATCTGTTTCAGAACGAAGTTGTAACCAGGCACCATCTAGTGCTTCTGGTCTCAAGGCGCTGGACACACAGGACCAGGTGACACAAATTTTTAGGCTGCTTCCAGGGCATGAGGGGAATCAGGAAAAGGTTCACCCACCAGGGAAACATACCCCCTGGGTCGGCACACAGCCACTCGCAGTGCCCCCACATGCGTTGACTGCTGTTGGTGGTCTCTGAAACAGGCTGAGAACAGGCGAGATTTACTGACAAGGAAGCATGGATCTGGGGAAACTTTCCTGAAAGCAGACAAAGTGCCCTGGCGTTCAAAAGGCCTGTCTCTACCAGGCAGCCCAGAGCTGCGATCAAGAGGAAGAAAGAGAGCAGGCGGACGCCGCGTCTAATCTTCCTCCTGGGGGCCCAGGTGGACAAATTGGCAACCCCGCTCACAGCTTTTTCCCTGTCTCCCCTTTGTACCGTAAGAACTGCTAATCGGATCCATGCTGCTACAACTGTGGTTAGTTATTAACAGAATAAAAGCCGATTTCTTCAAAAGAACGGGTGGGGAAGCGACTATACAAAATTGCAAGGTTGTTAAAATCTTAAATGCACAGCAGTCGGTTTCCCCCCCTTATTCTGAATTATACGATGAATACAAGTCTTTCATCTGTCACTATGCCCATTGCTTCAGAAGACAGCCAAATGTTAAGCTCCTCAAACACACACACATACACAAAAAGAATCTTAGAAAGCGGAAAAATATTGAGGGGGCAAAAGAATGGGTAAGAGAGGAGGGGAATTAGGTTTTGTTTTTATTAATTTGTGTCGGTGGGAGAAACAAGCCTCCCGCTTCCTCTGGAGCCCCTCCCTTGCCTCTCGCCTCTCATCAAAGCAAGGATTAGGCCCGATTTCCTTGGTCGCTGCCCCTAGACAAGACGCAGGCCTGCCAAGGTTAAGGCCACTACCTGCCCTGTGGCGAAGAGGAGCCTCCTGACTGTGATCTGGGCCTCCAGGTGGAGGGCAGCTGAATGGTTGGTCCCGGCCCCCCACATGGAGACGTCCCCTTCCCACCCAGGGGACTGCTCAAACCCAAGACCTGTGAATCAGAGGCCTGAGTTTTCAAGCTGCTGAAGCGAGCTAGTAGGCCAGGGGTGGCCCTCTAAGCTGTTTTGACTCAGGGCGACCCCAGGTGGTGAACTGTAGAATTGCACCCTGGGGTTTATTTCCACCGGTCAAGTGGGGTTAGGGCATCTCGGATGATCACAGAGATGCGTCTGGAGCTTCACCAGATGCTCTACGCTGACAACCCACCCCCCCTCACCTCCCCCACCCCCCCAACTGCACTGAGTCTGAAGTCCACACACAAGCCTTAAAGTTGCATGTCTTACGTAATTGCCCCGTCTTTACCAAGGAGCCGAGTTGTGCTCTCTTAGCTGAAGTGCGGGGCCTGGAAGCAGAGGGGTCAGCTCACTAAGGCCTGTTGCTTGGGCCCCAGCAGCCATAGGGCCAGGCTGGACCTGTGCCTTTCACTGCAGGGAAAGCCCAGGGCACATCCCGCGAACAGTCCTGCGCCTGGCACAGGAGACCAAGCTGAATTGTGGTCCCCCTGGTGCAGCTGAATAGCCGTAGGCTTGTGCAGACAGAGGGAGGAACTATGGCTTGCTGGGTACTTTTGCAGCGTTCAGTGGGGGTGCAGGTGGTGGTGCAGGAACGAGGCAACGCTCTCTGCGCCCCCCCCCCCCCTCGCCGCTGTCGTCTCTGCTGTAAACATGTGTCCTCTCTCAAAGTCAAGCGCACTGCCATCACCCCGGTCCCCCCCCCCCCAGTAACTAGCCCTGGCGGTGGAGGAGTTGTGTCGTGGGCTGCTCCCTGCAAGGTCCGCCGTTCAAAGCCACCAGCCTCCTCTGAGAGAGACGAGGCTTTCTCCTGGGAAAAGTTTCAAACCGCCTAGGAAAACCACAAGGGCAACTCTCCCCCAATGTTCAGGGTCGCTGTGAGTGTCCTCTTTTGTGCCACATGTGTTTGCTTTTTTGCGGTTGCGTTTGTTGTTTAAAACAAACGTGCGTGTTACTTATGTGATCACAAGTAAACGTTGGCCTATCTAAAATACGGTTTCTTTAACACTTTGGTCGATGAAGATGCTGCGGCCAGAGACTGACAGGAAGCTTCCCAAATCTCCCCCCGAGAGCAAAGGCACTCGCCCACCTCACCACCATGGCGTTGTTCCGACTCCTAGTGGGTTTCCCAGGCTGTCAGTCTTAAAGAAAGGAGCAAGCCTCCTTTTGCTCCAGAGGAGCAGATGGTGGGTTCAAACCGTTGACCTTGTGATTAACAGCCCAACGCATAACCCACTGTGCTGCCAGGGCTCCCAAACAACAGGGTGGTAGCTGTAGACTAACTCAGAAACCATGAGCGCAGACTCTCCCAGGGGCAGACAGCTTTTCAGACTGGTTTATATGAGAGTCCTCAGACTTAGCCCTCTACAACCACCTCGCAGGAGCCTTAGCCTTTGTGGTCCCTGCCCCTCCAGGTCTCTGGAGGTGAGTGTCCACCCGGAAGGGTTCTGGTGCTTGCCAAGTGGCCAGACAGTTCCATCCACCCAGTGTGAAGAGGCTTCAAGGTGGGGGCTGGGGGCCTGGTGAGGGTCTCCCTAACCTGAACCACAAATGGCCAAAGCCGTGGGAGGCCGGCCCTGTGTGAGCTGACCCATGGGCAGACGGGGCATCATTCTCACTTTGGATGCTTACTCCCCAGCTGACTGGACGGTGTAGCTGCCCTGTCTTGGACCCTTGCCAAGATCCGTTGCTAAGGAGACGCCTAAGTCTCAGGCCCCAGCAGGGTCTTCATTCTCTGGAATTGAGGACCCGGACACCTGTGAGGGACACGAGGAGACCCTCCGGCACTGTCAAGTTCAGGCTTTCTAGGGAATGTCCAGCTTGCTGGTTCAGATGTGGGATTGGCCTTCATGAAGGGCAGAGTTAGCTGTATTTGCAACACCTGATGGCTCTGTCTTCCAGGCAGACTCAGGAAATCCCTTTATTTTTTTGTCTTGTTTTTTTTTGTTTGTTTGTTTTTGGACATCACTGCCCTCTGGTGGGAGTGAGAGGCCCACCTTTAAAAGTGAGCTTTCAAGGGCTGAGCCCCGGTGGCATAGTGGTGGTGTGCGGGACTGAAGCCCATGGGCTTGGCGGTTCAAATCGAGCAGCAGCAAGGCTGGGTAGCTCCCAGGACCACCTGAGGGCAGTGATGCTTAAAACAAAACAAAACAAAAAAAGCTTTCGGCTGAGCCCTGGTAGCATAGTGGTTGTGTGCGGGACTGCAGCCCACTGGGTTAGTGGTTCAAATCCAGCAGCAGCTCTCCAGGATCAAAGCTGGGCTTGCTCTCCCACCAGGACAGTGATGCCACACACACACACACACACACACACACACACAAAGTGAGCTTTCGAGGTGTCAGACAGGGAAAGATTTATCTTTGGAGACTTGGTCGAACACTTTGAAATTGGAAGTGTCACATTGCTATGGTTCCATGTTCCTTTTGGAGAGTAAGGTTGGGAGAGGGTTCCGTGGTTGGGACTCCGGTAACCATGAGAGACTCCACCAGTGCCTCACGGGGGGGGGGGGGGGCGCTGGGGCTGTCTGCTTCTTGAGGCCGTCCAGCTGTGGAAACCCTCGGGCCGTCTACTCTGCCCTCGAGGGCCACTCCTATGAATTGGAATCAACCTGGCGGCCGGAGGACTTTGGAATGTGAGGTGGGGGTAGTTAATACTAAAGCCACACAGTGGGCACCCCACACACGCCCCCGAGCTGGCCTGCGGCGGGTCCACATTGGGACACTGAAATGCACAGCTAAATATAGCCACGGCACCGAAACGGGAGCAGGTCCTGTGCTCAGCCGACTGGACTGTTGCCAGTCAGCCAGCTGCTTGGATCCTGTGAGCCAAGAGAGGAGGGTCGTGGTCACTGCTGTTCTTGAAGCCGCAGTCCAGAGCCATGTCCTCCTCAGAGCAGGGAGGAAGTGGGGTGAGTGTCGTGCACCGAGGGCTTGGCTGGGAGAAGTGCAAACGACATGTGCATGTGAGACCGCGATCTGGCCTCCCACCCTTCACCCGGCTCCCCCCGGAAGTTGCAAGTGAAATGTGCTCCTCAACACATCTGTGGGTCGTGTCGCTTACCCGAATGCTTGCCTAGGCCTAAGCCAGTCTGGGGCACTGGCTGCTGGAAAACTCCCTTTTCCTATCTGGCCCATTTGTTAGGATGCACGTTTTTGTTTTAAAGAGCATTTTATTGAGGCCTCTTAGAGGTCTTATGACAATCCATGTAGCCATTATATCAAACTTCCTGTTACATGGGTTGCCATCATTATTTTCTAAACATTTGCATTCTGTTTGAGCCCGTGGTATCAGCTCTTTTTACCCTCCCTCCCTTGTGACCCCTTGTTTTCATATCTTATGCCAACCTTGGTCTTCTTCGCCCATGGTTCTTCCCCGCGCTTCCCTCTACCCTCCTGGTATCGCTACTCCCACTTTTGCTCCCGAGGGGCTTTTTCTGACCTGGATTCATGAGTCGCGTGAGCTCTTATCTGTCCAGCCTAGTCCACAGTGAAAAGCAGGACTGGGGTCATGATAGTGAGGGGTGAGGAAACTTCAAGGAAGTCGAGGATTATTATTGTGTGTTTCATCGGTGCTATACTTCACCCTGGTTGACTCCTCCCTTCCTTGCAAACCTTCTGTGAGGAGATGTCTCATTATTTCTATTCTGAACCCCCTCCCCCTTGTTATCAGCAATGTGGGTTTTTTTGTTTGCTTGTTTGTGCTCTTCTGATGCCTGTTACCTGATCCTGTCGACACGTCATATCGCACAGGCTGGTGTGCTTTCTTCCCTGTGGACTGGTTGCTTCTCTGCTAGATGGCTGCTTCTTTAACTTCAAGCTGTTAAGACCCCAGACGCTATATCTTTTGGTAGCCAGACACCATCAGCTTTCTTTACCACATTTGCTTGTGCTCCCATTTTTGCCTTTAGCAATTTTGTCAGGGAAGGTGAGCATCACATAATGCTGGAGTATTAGAACAGAGTGTTCTTGCGTTGAGGGGAAAGCTTGAGCAGAGGCCCAAAGTCCACCCACTTCCTCCATGTATGTATGTACCTATGCCAATACCTCTATCTTTGTGGATTAATATATTTACATAAGAAGATGCACATATATTTAAATTTTCCTACAGAGTCCCTCGGGAGCTCTGGTGACATACTGTTTATACCCTGAGTTGCTAATCACAAGGTCGGCAGTTCGAAACCACACCATGGTTTTCTACACCAGTGAACCCTTATGTTCTTGGAAGCCCACAAGGATGTTCTCCACTGCCCTATACTTGTTGTGAGTGAGAATCAATGTGATGGCAGTGCACTTTAGAGTGTAGAGAATTGGCCGGGTAGTGTCAAGAGTAGGTAATGTGCTCGGCTCTTAAGTGAAACCTTGTAGGCCCTCTGCGTGCTCCTCCTTTCCCACGCTCACTCTTTGACAAACCGTGGAGGGCAAGTTTCCTCCATCACTGGAGGTCACCAGGACGGCTCTGTCACAAGTGCAAAAAGATGGCACTGAGTCCAGGCCGGCCCATCACTGCACACTGGTTTGAGGGCTCTCTACGGTGGAATGCTCAGTAGTCTTCACAGCCCAGGCCATCAACGCCATCTCTTCACACAGTGACATTTGTCATGGACCATGGCAAAAGGAAAGAGCCCACAGAACGGAAAGCATCATTATCAAACAAGTCATAAACCAAAGGAACAACTGGAAGGAAATCTGGGAAGGAGCTTGTCCTTCGGACCATAGCCCGCAGTGGCCAGGAGGGGTTGTGGGACAGATCTCCCAGAAGATCGGGAAGGGGGCATCCTGGCGTGTAGGGTTCTAGAGACCCCTGGCGTGTAGGGTTCTAGAGAGAACCGTCCGTCTTGGTCCCATCACTGGAAAATGATCAAGGACAGATACCATGGTCTTCTCATTCCATTGTTCTCCACGAATTGAGTGAAGCCTGTCCACCTTCGAATAAACCTCCTGCACGGTCTTGGGTGAAGTAATCATTGGAGGGAAATGCAAGCAGAGGTTGGCCTTGAGCCTGATGCCCCCCATATCGGTGAGCAGTCCTTTCTGTCTACCCCGTGGTTCGTTTTTCTTCAGTCCTTGCTAACGTGAATGACACCTTGAATTCTGGAAAATCCCAGGCATTCATTCATGGGCTCGTGACTACAAATTAGCAAATGCATCTTGATTCCATTTCAGGACAAGAGCTTGATCACATCCAGGGATTTGGGAGTATTCTTCATTTCTCCTTCAACGTTTACAACCACAGCCAGGAATGTAATGCCCACAAAAGCTCAGGCTCTACTTTCAAAAAAATAACAGGGCTGCCTTATCCTGCTGTCAGCTGTAAAGGCTGTACGAGTAAGCCCCAAGATGTCTCTGTCTCTTAATACCTCGGGTTCCCCAGGTGCCCATCCTTGCTAAGAAAGACTGGCCAACAAATGTGACCAAATTTCTTGTCATGTAGCATGTCATTGTATGTTAACTCTGGGAAGTCAGTTCTCTGACTCACTAGTGAAGACTGGATTTGATTGACTTGAATGACTGATAGCATTGCCTTCCCTCTACTAAGTTCTCAGCACTGTCTTTTACTTGTATTTTACTTCAGCTCGCCGCCCCGAGTTATCAGAGCACTTGCAGGACAGGTAAATCTGCCTTCTGGAAGGATGGTGCCCACTCTTGGCTAATCTTTGCCCACAGGTAGCTAACAGAGTAAGGTTGCCTGGAGCTCTGGCTCGATGTTGTAAAATCACCATCGGGCCAGGGCTTTCCATCAGAGGGCAGCCTCACCTCGTTGCCGGATTGTGTCCACAGTCTCTGTTGGCCGGTTACACTCACCTGCTTTTAGTTTTACTCCATTTAATTCTCAGTAACAGTACCAAAGGAAGAAGTCCTTGTTTTATCCCACCAAGGTAATTTAGAGAAGTTGGAAGTCCCTGGCATCTTGGTGCATGCTGTGATCACACACAGGAGCCCTGGTGGCCTAGTGGGTTTCCCTTCCAGCTGCCAAGGTCAGGAATTCAAAACCACCAGTTGAGTCACAAGAGAAAGACAAGACTTTCTGCCACTCAGGACCTCCTGGGCAGTTCTGGCCGCTCCTGCAGGATCACACAGAGACAGGGGTGCAGCTTATTGGGGGGCAGCCTCAGCTAGTTCGTAGGGACTGCTGTGGCTTGGCAGGTAGCTGTGTTCCTCTGCAGTTACCAAATGGAATTATCCAGGGACGCTGTAGTCTGAATAAAGGATCCACATGGACAATCCCATTCATCTTACACTTACTCTGTGCCACCTCTGAGCCTCGCTCTGAGTATGATGTCTGTGGATGTATCTGATGGAAGAGTTTGGGTCTGTTTTCTTGTTTGGGGCTAATCATAAATAAATGAATGAGAGAAAGAGAAAGAGAGTCAGTGCAGGTAGCCACTCAGGAAGCCGTGGCCACCATGGAATGTGCTTTCAGTTCGTGTCCTCGAACTGTGCTTGTGTCACATGCAAGGGTTCGACGCCTCCCTGGCACTGCGTTTGGTTCGGGAGAAGTCACCCAGGTTCACTGAAGCGTCTACGTCCACACAGCCAGTGCCTGCATCTCAGCTTGTTATTAAGGACAGTTTGATGCTTACTGTCTTTTTGAGCATGCAGTCCTGAGTGTGAATATACCGATATCTTCACTTAAAGAAGGGGCCAGCAGACCAGGGCTGGGAGTCACATCCAGGCCACCACCTGATTTTGTCACTGAAGTTTTAGTTATGCTACGTCTGCCACGTCAGGTCTACGTCTGCCTTTGCGCACCAGCAGCCCAGTGGCCTGGTCCTGACAGAAACCGCAGGATCTGCAAAGCCTGAATTTTTGATTACTTTGGTTAAAACTGCGGAACAGGCTTGCCTGCACTTGATCTATGTAAGATATACTTACATGATTATCGAGAACATTTATGTATCCAAATAAATATTTGTCTGAGCTTACGGAGCATTCGAGAGACATTTCCAAATGCCTACCTGCTATCTAGGTCCGGTGTTGTCGGCCCCTGCTGCGGAGTCTGCTCTGGTTCCCGCCACCTGGTCAGCAGAGCGGAATGGCCCCACAGGCTGTCTCAACTCTGCGCTGGCTTTGAACTCTCTCCCTCGTGGTTGGCTGCCAAACACTTCAGCCCTTGGGACACAGGGCTCCTTGTCATCTGCAGTAGCAGGGCATAAAACAGATTGTTCTCGGTTCCCCCCAACATAGGTAGTAGTGCGAGGAGACACTCAGTAAGCACAGAAGTGAGGTTAAACCTCATGGGGTACGCGTTGGCACTGGGTACGGAGTGCAGAACATCCTGAACATTGACCTCGGCTGCCCGCCATCTTGTCCTGGAGCCAGTCTATGCCTTAATGCACCGTGGCTCATTATGTTAGATGGGGTTCTCTAGAGAAACAAAACCAGGACACTTAAGATATTATATATATATATATACACACACACACACACATACACACACACAGCACAAAGGAATATGACAGCTAATTAACACAGCAGTACAGAGGGCTCAGTTCAATTCACGAAGGCCACCGGGTCCAAGGTCAAAGAAGCAGACAGCTGATGAGTCTTCCATAGAGCAAGGCAAGCAGTCTGGCCACAGGCAGCAAACAGCAGGGTGGGTCACCAACAGTCAGAAAGGCGACAGGATCAGACAATCCCAAGCTCAAGCGATGTATACACCAGCAGCATGGCAAAGCAGGTCTCGAAGGACAGACTGTCCTGACACGATCCACATGTTGGCAGTCCCACGAGTAGTGTAGCTCACAAGTTGAAGCAGAGAACTACCAACTGGATGCTGGTCCGATCACCAGAGAGCAAGCTATTGAGAGGAGGAGCTGGCCGAACAATTTATCTCTCCGTGACCTTATGAACCCCACATGTTCTTATTGGCCTGGTTGGCAATAAACCTGCCTATCACACGCTACCACCCTGAGTTATCTGTAACTGAAGGGTGCTAACTAACCCAAAATGTACATGTTCACTAGTCTTTTTCCCATTCTGGTCTTTATTAAAATACCCATATTTTGCTCCTATAATGTTTATTGGTGGTTGATGACCTTCATCCACTTCTTAAAATCTGGGTGTTGTTTTCCTTCAAAACAAACAGTAGGGTAAAAATTACTTGATTGACAAACATAATTCAACAATGCTTAAAAAAATAATAGTGCACTATGAGTTGCTGGGCTTTATTCCAGGAAATTTGAGGTTGGCTTGGTTTAACAACTTCATTCATCGTATGCGGTATATTAACAAACCTAATGGGAGGAACTGCACTGGCCCTCTGACAAAGTCTTATCCATTCAGGAGAAAGATGCTCAAGGAAACAGGAATCATAGGCTGCTTTCTTACACATGGTTACTTATTTTATAGACACACGTGGGAGTTTTGATAATGTTTTTGGAAGTTTCCCGTTATCTGTAAGTTCCATTTTCCCACGGACTTTTTAAAGCTCCTTGTATGTGTTTGTGCATACATGTCTGCTTTATCGTGTGTTTCTAAGGGTACAAACAAGACGTGGGTGCCCACCGCCTCCCCTGTCACTCTGCTTTGTACCAGATGGGTTAGCCGGTGCACTTAGCCAAAAGAGGAGGCAAAGGCATAAAGCTCTCACTGCCATCAGATGGATTCTGACTCCGAGCACCCGAGAGGACAGGGTAGAGCAGTCCCTGTGGGTTTCTGAGACTGTCTGGGGGTAGACAGCCCCATCTTTCTCCCATCAGAGGCCTAAGGGTGGGCATAAAACCACACTCACCGCCGTTCAGTCGATTCTGTGTGTCTTGCTGATTACGCGAAGGCTTCTACTGTGTATCATAGTGAATCATGGATCACATTGAGAAGAACGGAACTATCAGCACACTTCACTGTGCTCCTGCCACATTTGTACATAGGCCAAAAGGTAGACATTTGACCAGAACAGGAGAAATGCGGCATGGGGAAAGGTGTGTGTCTAACTTGTGTCCTTTCACCGTACTCTTTCACGCTGCACACTGAGGAAATCATCTGAGAAGTTGAGCTGTGTGTAAGAGTGTGATGGGGGTGGGGGGGGAGCACAGTTGGGGGAACAAACAATGCATGTGGGAAGGGGGAGGGAGCACTAGATCCAATGGTGATTGCACAACTCCTAATGGGGTCAGGCGGAGAAAAATCTTAAAAATGAACGCGGTGATGATTCTACAACTCTTCTTGATATGATTGAAATATTCGCGATCTGTGGATTAAGTGCCAGTAAAACTTAAAAGCACACACACAGAAAAACAAATGTGGCATCCGGATTGGAAAAAGCTAAGCTGATGCTTTCGAATGACCGCGTTGGTGAGGAATACCAGAGGTTCCCAGAAGAATGAACAAAGCAGTCTTGGAAGAAGAAGGACTTAAGAGTGAGGGTGGAGGGACAGGTCCCTGGAGAAAGGTTGTCATGCTTGATAAAACGAGGGACAGCAAAAACCACCAAGACTCATCATGATACGGGTTGATAGCTGTGTGGCAACCAGCGTGGGCCGGATTCTAACAACAATGGTGGGAATGGCCCCAGGCCAGGCAGTGTTTCATCCTGTTGTATGGACGCAAAGGCCCCTAACAACTTGGAGAACCTCAGAGAATCCATGTCAAACGAAGTCACGCGGTGGGAGAATTCAAAGAGCAGCAGGATATAAAATTAGCACCTCTCCCTCTAAAAGCAATAGCCCTTCCATCCAGAAGCCGTAAACAAATAAAAAACAACTGAACAGAGCCCGCTTATCGTTTCCATGATGATGACTACATGCTTAGGGATAAATTTAGCATCAAATGTGCCAAACATCTTTCTGAGTGAAACCAAAGAAAAATGAAGAAAATGCGCAGCCTTGCCAATTCCAGAAGTCAACAATCTTCAGCGCTTCTTAAGTTAATTTATTTATAACTCTTCAGTGCAACTCCAGTATGCATATCAACAGGCTATTTTATTTAGACAAATTGACACTAATGTTCGTTGTTGTTTTTTTTAAAAGCATGTTAGAAAACCTAGGACACACTGGAAAAGGAAATGCTTTTTTTGTAGCAAATACTAAGTCCTGTGCAAGTACTAACCCAGCCAGTCAACCGTTAAAAGTGCACATTAAAGCCTGCTAAAAAGCTACCATAGCTAAAACTGTGTGGATTGGCCCAGAAAGAGATAGCTACCAACAAGAACCAAGCACAGTGCCGTCAAACAGAATTCCTCTTTAGGATTTCCAAGGCTGTACATCTTTCTGGAAGTAGATTGCCTGCACTTTCTCCTGTAGCGCAGCTAGTGAATGTGGTCTGCAGCCCAAAGGTGAACTGGCTGCACCACCACAGTAGACACAGACCCAAGGAACACAGGCGACAGTCCGTCCCTGACAGACAGGCATGAGGGCCAAGTTGTCTTCTCAAATCCCTAGACTACGGTTGGGTATTTAATAGATGGTGGTGTGGGTGAGGCAGGGGAGTTTGATGAGTGGTTTCAACTATTGAAGGTACAGTTGGGGTTCTGCGTATAAACACCTTCCTCCAACCTAATTCACATTTAAAAAGTCATTTTAAAACGGGGGGTGGGGAGGCTGTGGCCCCGTGGTGTAGTGGTTGTGCGCGGGACTGTGGCCTGCTGGGTTGGAGGTTCAAGTCCAGTAAGAGGCTGGACCTCTTACTACCACCACCAGAGGGCAATGTTGCCCCCCCCCCAAAAAAAAAAAAAAAACAGTGTGGGAACAACTCAGGAGCCATTTGGAAAACAATATTTCACACCACGCATCTGAATGAGCAGCAGATGGAGTAAAGCGAAACCAGGCAAGGACAGGAACCAAAGAAGTGATTCACCCTGTTCACCCTGTAGTGATTCACGTAACTAAAAACGCTCTGATTCTGGCTCAGAATCCTGAAACAAATAAAAATAAGGCTCAAAATCTTGAGACAAATAAAAATAAAGACTGAGACACCAGATGCTTTAAAAATGCATTATAGAGCTGGTCCTACAGTAAAGCATAAAGACAACAAGCAAACTGGAGGGAAGACTGGAACAGCTCCCAAGAACAGATAAGTTCGGATTGAAGGGGGATGCGCACACTCCCCCAGAATTAGAGAGACGCATTTTCAAAACTGTGCGGCTGCCGTTTCTTAACACCCAAGACTGGCACGGAGTTCTTCAGATGCCACTGGCTGTGGAGAAGCAGCATGACTAACGGAAATTCAGACTGGCACAGAGCATCTGTCAGGACATTTGTGCATGATCTTTAGACACAGCCATCCCACCTCAAGAGATTCCCCTGAAGATAACCCTTAAATGGTCCTGAGATGTTTACATGAAGATAGCATGACTGTCCATATGTGTTGATGGTGGCGAAGAGACGAGGCACATGCACTGCCAGAAGAACCAACGAAGCTGGCTTGGGAAAGTACAGGCAGATGCTCCCCAGGGTGGCGAAACTTGGTCTCATACTGCGCGCACGTTGTCTGGAGAGGGCCCTCATGGCGGGGAGAGGGTCAGAGGTTGAAGAGGACCCTCGAGGAGACCTGGCATGGTGGCCGCAGCTATGGGCTGGAACACAGCAGCTTCGAGGTGGAGCAGGACGGACGCACGGATGGGGCAGTCTTCTGTTCCACCGAAGAGCACTGTCTTTTGGAACGCACTCATTGATGTCCAACAGCCGGAGAGCCAAGTGAGCACACCATAGTGTAACGAGTGTGACACGTGCCGGGGTCACAGATGTGTGGTGATGCGCTGTGGAGACACGAAGGCAGAGATGAGGAGGGAATGGCATTTGTGCATCTTTCTGTAGAACAGTCCTAGAACCACAGAAATATCTCTCTCTCTCTCTCTGTCTCACACACACACCCCTAAACAAAGAGCCACTTCTCTATAGGAAAGACCCAAAATTCAATTTAAAGCCTAGCAAAGGAGCCTGCATGTCTTCACTAGAGGAGAGACTCACGTTTCTGAATCTGCTTAGAGTCTACAATGTAATGGCTCAAGTAAGGGAATACTTTCAAGTGGTGAGGGCCAGGTTTTTCCCTGTGGGTGAAAGAAGGTACATAGAGGGAACCGGGGGAGACAAAAATGAATCCTCTTCCTGGACTGAGCCCCGGTGACGTAAGTGGTTGAGTGTGGGACTGTGGCCCGCAGGCTTGGTGGTTCAAATCCAGCAGCAGCTCTCAGGAGCAGCGCTGGGTAGCTCCTACAACCACCAGAGGGCAGCGATGTCCTCCCCCCCAAAAAAATGAATCCTCTTCCTGCTGTATTGGCATTAGTAAGCTTTGCATAAGCTCCCGGGGTGGTCCATGTTATACATGATCTGAACATGTAGATAGTAGGCGGGGATTCGTGTCCATACATATACTCGGCATCCCTGCTCACCGAGAAGAGATATACAGCTGCATTAGCACTCAGTGCCTGTGTCTTGGTAGTACCCTCTTTTAAAATGACCAAATTGTCCCTGTAAGGTTTCATTTGGCATTTACATGTGTCAGGCTTCCTTAATGTAGTTTTTTTCCCCAAAAGTCCCTGCCACCAAGCCAATTTCAGATCATAGCCACCCTCTGGGAGAGGCTAAGGCTGTGCCTGTGGGGCTGTGCCTCAGCTTTCTCCCACCAAGCTGCAGTGTTTCAGAACTGCCGACAGACCCAGTGGCTGGCACTTCACATAACCACTGTATCCCAGGGCGCTGCCACTGTTTCAAAGAGCTCTGTGTTTTCTCTGTCTAGACCTCAAACAGACCTGAGCTTTCTAAGCCACCCCTTTGTCATCTGTCAATATGAGTAAGGTTCCAAAAAACCAGGTCGTCATGCACCAATTTGAATCCTGTGAACACGGGGATCGTCACATCAGCTCACAAAACCCAGGATGATAACCTCGTTGCCTCCCAAATGTCACCATTCACAGTGTGATTCGGTGTCTCCCCCAGAAGATGTCTCAACTGAGTTGGCCGGGATGTGCAGTCATGCAATTTCCCCACAGACGTGGGTTTCAAGCCCCGTCGTCTCTCCTAACCACTATGACGCTGCAAGGCAGGATGCGGGCCACAGGATGGACTTGGATCGTGAGCCAGGCAGGCTCTTCCCTTCCCAGACAGGTGATCTAACCAGGCACAGAGATCAAAGGCATCGACTGCCACCCAATGTGGGGGTGGGGGGTGGGGACAGGAGTGGGCCGGGCTTCCTTTTTACCCAGGGTCCCTGTGCTGTGAGACAGACATCCACAGCTAGGGGAAAGATCACCACGGACGCACACGGAGATCTCCCGGGCACATCGAGCCCACGATGGCTGACAGCAGACAAGGCTCTTCTTCGAGAACCAAAAGGGCAGAGGAGGACTAACTGCCCCTGTGGGTTTCTCAGGCGGCAAAAGCCTCATCTCTGTCCGTTGAGCCACTGGTAGATTTGAACGGCCGACTTGGCCATTTGTCCATCAAGTAATGCCCTGCGCCTCCAGGACTCCTTTTCCAGTGCCGTGCATTTGAGCTGCTCCTGAACGGTGGGAAAGTGAATGTGTTCCAGTCATGCACTCGGACGATTTCTAGTACAGCAGCACTCGGTAAAGCCAAGACGTCCCATGATGCACGCTCTGTCATCGGGTCACTGCCAAACAGCTGAGCGTGCTGGCGAGTCAGCACAGCCCGCCCCTCTGGCGTCACGTCGGGCAGGGGGGTGCAGCCGACACGCGAGGAGCTGGTCTAGTATGTTCTCTGACACATTGCTGCTCCCCGCCTGCGATGACTGTTTGTGGAGGATGACGGTCCCTCTCAGGGACAACACAACGATGGGCCACAAAGAGACCAGAGAACAGGAAGACTCTCCCATCATCGCTGTGCCTTTGCCCTGAGCCAGAAAAATCTTTGGCCTCTTCGGTCAGCAGAAGGGTTCTGTCCATCAGATGAAGGTCTGAAGCCCTCTCAGGGGATGTCTACCTGGTGAACTGCCCCAGGTGACTGGCAGGGCTGTCTGCTTGCGGGCAGCTGGCTTCCGTTCCTGAGAGGGGATCCGGGCTGGGGTGCTTCCTTCCCTTGCCTGCTGTCCTCTGGGACGAGTGCCTGGGGCACTCGGGGGGCAGGCGCGAGTCTGTGTACACAGGGAACCCGCTTGTCGTGGCTGTCACACGCCTCTGAGTCCTGTCCGTCATGCAGCAGTGACTGCTGGGGGTGCACTCACTGTCCTGTGACATTTCAGACCGCCGCGTTTCGCTGCCGTGCGTGCACTCTGAGGTTCTAAATGGCCTGTCGGCCCAGGGCCTTGGGCTGGAGGGTGACAGCCATACGACCCTGCAGGGGCCCCCAGCAACGTAGTCAAGTTGCTGGAGCGGTACTTGCCCTCGAAGTGGCTTTGATTCAGAAGGTTAAGTGTTTTTCACTCTGCCTTCCGTGTAGTGAAGGAATGGTCAGACAAAGTCGGTGCTGTTTGTGTAAGTGTTTCAGCCACCAGGGCAGCTCTCACATCAGACACGTCCTAGTGGTGGTTGTGTGACACTGTTGGGGGGACCCCTCAGAGTCACTGCCACGGGACCAATTTGGACTGTTAGCGACCCTCTGGGATTGAGCAGAACTGTCCTTGTTGATTTCTGAGACTGAAACTCTGAATGGGAATAGAAAGCCTCTTCTTGCTCTCTCAGAGCTGCTGGTGGACGTGAACTGCTAGCCGCTCTGTTCAACATGACATGTAACCGCTACGTCCCCCCTTCCCCCAAGTGTCTGTAAGTTCGTTCTTGGCCTTTTCCATTATCTGGGAGAGAAGAAGGCCATTCACCCCAGAAGCACTCAAATACATTCAGAAGTTTTACATGCTTCTCTAAAGTGGGCCTGCAGAAAATAATCCAGGTGTTATCTGACAGCCGTACTTTGAAGGACTTTGTGTACTTTTCTAAACGGAAAGCTCTCTCCGGGAGAGCGCCTGCTTGCAAACCAGACTGGGGGAGGTGGGGGCAGAGTCAGTGGCCCTTCTTCCGAGAGAGCTGGGCAGGGCGAGTCCGTTCCAGGGCCAACTCTGTGCCCTGGGTGCATGGTGATCCTCGGGGGTGGATTGGTGAGGACAGTGGTTTCCTCCAGCTGAATTCAGATTCCTGTTGGTACTAGACATAGCCGCAAGAGAGTGGGCTGTGTGTGTGTTGGGGGTGGGGAGGGGCCGAATGTCAAACCCTTATCTTGGTCTCTGCCACCATCACTAGGTTACTGTACCAACAGTGATGCCAGTGTGTGTGTGTGTGTGTGTGTGTGTGTGTGTACACGCATGTGTGTGTGCCTACTGAGAGAAAAACACACGAATCTATTTCAGAAGAAGACGGTGGGAAGGGCATACCAATTGCAATGATCTGCACACAAATCAGGTGGATGAATAACAAACCGTGGGGGAGGGAGACCGCAGTCAGTGTAATATATGAAAATAATAATAATTTACAATTTACCCAGGAGTTACAAGGGGAGGATGGAGGGTAAAAAGAGGAGCTGATGCCAAGGGCTCAGATAGAAAGCAAATGTACTGGGTATGCTCTGATACATCTGATGTATAGATTATTTATAAGAGCTGTAAGAGCCCCCATTAAAATGAGCTTTTAATTTAAAAAAAAGAAAAAGAAATATAGTCCAATGTCTCTTTGCAGTCAGGACGACGAGACATTGAGTAGCGTAACTGTGGGCACATCATCGGAAGTCCGGCCCTGAGAAATGGGCATCCAGTTGGGTGGAGTCCGAGGACGGGAGGGCAGATGCCCCCCTTCCTCCCCTATCCCGTGAGGAAAGGCCACCATGATGCCAGCACCCTGTCAATCGATCAGGAAGGTGGCCGGGACCGGGCAGCATTCTGTTAGATGATGTCATCACAAGTCAGCCGGAGGACACACACACACACCCAACCCCCCCCCTCTGGCCTTTCTGTCTTTCCATCCCCTCTGATTCTATCTCAATTTCCCATCGTCTTGGAAACAAACCTGCACATCCCAGCCAGGAAGTGAGCTTGCTGTGCAGACGACTTCTGTTGGTGCTTAGAATTCAAAACCCAGTCTCCTACTTGATGCAACTCGAACGTTTGTCTCTTACCAACTACGTGATCGTATACATATGCACCTTTCCCATGAGTCCGCAGTCTCAGATCTCAGGGCAGTAGCTCTCAGAGGCTTGTGCTCTAGTGTCCATGGGCAAAGAGGGGTTGGATCAGGGGTAAATAGAGGCTCGGATCCTGCCCCATGGGGCGGAGCAGGTCACTGGCAAGACAAACCCATGGCCATCAGGCCAGGCTCCCCCGACAAATGTGGGGTAAGCACCAAAAGAGAAGCAGGTGCTCTTACACTGTCTGGCTACAAAAATGTTTTGGGTTTTTTTAATCTGCTGATTTACCTGTAGCTGTATTGATTGAATGCTACCAATGAAAAAGTGTTGACAGCCAGGCATGCTTGCCGATGGGAGACTTACACTGAAGGTCTGACACTCGGGGGGACGGGCAGGGGTGCGTGTGGGTCAGCAGGCTTGGGGTGTGTGGTTCAGTTCACAGAAGAAGCATACCAAGAAATTGCAGCTGCACCGGAACTTGTGTCTTCGCCAGGGAGAAACCCATGCAGTTGGAAATCAAACTTCCCTGCAAGTCTTTCGCTAGCTATGTCTGCATGTGTCTCAAATGAACTATCAGACTTGGGGTGCATTGTCTGGTGGGGGTGGGGGAACTGTACCTTTTGGGGCTCTGTCTTGCTGTTGTACCAGGACACTACTCATGCAAAGACATCTCCCCCCCACCCCACTTCCTCCTGTGTTTTACAGGCAGCCAGATGCCGCCACAGCCCCCCGGCAGCCAGTCAGCAGAGGCCAGCGTCCACCCTGCCCTGAGCCAGTCTCCGATGCCCCAGGAGAGAGGTCAGTGTCTGCTGCCGGCTGCCCTTTGTGTCCAAGTGCCTCATACGTGAGTTGGCTGGCGCATCTCCTTGTGCCTTTTCAGAAGGCTGTGTGGTGTGTCCTTCGCATGAACGACAGGCACATGAACAGAGTACACCTAACGCATGTGGAACGGGAGGCTTCTCTCGGGCCAGTTGGATGGAGTTTTACGATGGTGCAGGTCCAGCTCACAGACCATGCATGTCCGCCCAGGACCACAGGGAGGAGCTGATGCCCCCGCCCAGGTAGTGCAGCAGGGAAGTGGTGCAGCTGAGGACAAAGACTGGCCACTGGCTCCTACAAAAATGTCCGTCCAGGAGACCCTGGGGCAGAGGGCCAGTTCTGCTTTGTCCCATAAAGTCACTTAGAGCTGGAATCAACTTCTGGGCACCCAGCAGTAGTGCAGGGTGTGGTTGGGCTATAGAAAGAGCCGTGCTGGGAGTAATTGGTATTGGGACCCTAAGGGAGGGCCCTGTTTGAGACGGCATTCGGCGTGGCCCGAGGAAGCTAAGTTGTTGGAGGTACAGCTATTTTGATCTGTTGTCCTTCCTCTGAGTCCATGCAGTGCAGGACACCGTGTCCAATGGGGAGTCCTTGGTGTGGGAGCAGACCTGGAGGGTCCCGTAGTAAATTTCCCTCCCAGGGAAGCAGAGTCGCTGACACACAGCTTGCTCATTCTCACAGCCGGAGAACCTTACCCCTAGCCCAGGGCCTCACCCGTGCAGAGTCAGGGTGGGCCGGGAGCACACAGAGTCACAGGACAGACGGACACCACTGGTGTGGAGGTGGTCAGGGGAAGGTTTTTGTACTGACAGGCATGTTGCTCGGTGGGCTGGGAGGGGAAGGAAAGGCACCTCACTAACTAGTGGGCGGACACACATGAACTTGGGTGAAGGGGAAGACACTCCACCCCTGTGGGAAGAATGTTGTGAAGGTGAGGGTGGGTGGTGACTCTAAAGGAGGAGAGACCCTTCTCTGGAAACCCTCCCCTTGTAACTTTTATCACTGAAATGCCCCAAAGAGAGGTCCTTTCCATACTCTTCATTGTCGCCACTGCCCCTGTCCCCGACGGGGGTGTGATAGGGAGTCTGGGGACAGCCGTGAGAGGCCTCTCAGGGCTGCCCTGCACTCTCCACTTGCATGCAGACCATTTCATGGCTGTGGTTAGGGTCCCTGGCAGTGGAGATGTGGCAGTTTGCATGGCCCTGCATGACCTTGTGGCTCCCATAGCAAACAGACGTCTGCTCAGTCTGAACTGGGTCTCAGGGCCGTGTCCCCAGTCCCATCCACGAGACCTGTCTGTGCCCATCTGTGCCGCTCCTTGGCCGACGACGGACAGGCGGACAGACAAGCCCTGGGGAAGGGAGGCTGCCCCCTGGCACTCGGCCTCAGTGATTGTGTGGCATTGGCCGCGCTCATCGAACCACCTGAAAAGGTAGGTCTCAGGGTCCCGAGCAGACAGCGTCCTTACTGGTTAAGGTCCAGGAAAAAGGTCTGATCTTGTATCTTCTCGGCAAGTGAAAGCCACTCCGAGGGCTTCCTGTCCGTCTGCCCGCTTCCCACCATTGGTGTGAACTCACGGCGCACCTGGGACCCCGTTCTCAGCAGGCCTCTGAAATTGCTCTAGAAAACCCCCCTCGTTTGCCCAAGTCTTGAAAAGTTACTTACCTCGCTGAGGGCTCTGTGATTAATACTGATGTCATCCAAGAAGCCGATGGGCAGGCATCTTTTGTTAGTGTCTTGTGTTTCAGAAACAACATCCACGTCTTCCACCAGAAACTGGGTGGAGCAGCCTCACACTGGGGTCTTCGATTCTTAGAGAGTTAAAAAAAAAAAAGTGCATATTCATTTTGCCCAAACTTATCAATGGGTGTCTTGTGGTCTTGGTGTCTAAGGTCTTCTTTGACCTTAACAAAATCTCATACAGTTCTGTTAGGTTTGAAGCCTGCGGGGGAAAAAATCCCCATTAGCATTCTGTAGCCTACTAGCTATTAGTTTTTATTTTAAAATAAATCTATCTATAGCAGGGATCCTCAAACTTTTTAAACAGGGGGTCAGTTCATTGTCCCTCAGACCGTTAGAGGACCAGACTATAGTTTTCTTTTGTTTTGTTTAGTTTTTTGGGCACCACTGCTCTCGGGTGGTGGGAGTAGGAGGCCCAGCCCCACTGCTGGAATTGAACCTCCGTCCCAGTGGGCCGCAGTCCCGTGCACAACCACTACGCCGCCGGGGCCCAGCCCCAGACTATAGTTTGAAGAAAAAGCAACTATGAACAAATTCACTGCCGGCCCAGGATGAGTCGGCTGCTAAGCAGGACAGCGGCGGTGGCTGCAAAAGCACCTGGCAGGCCGGATAAATGTCCTCAGTGGGCCGCATGTGGCCCGTGGCCTGTAGTTTGAGGTTCCCTGATCTATAATATTCATACAGCAGCCTGTACTCTTGCTTTCTGAAAGCGCCTCAACACCCTACCCCGCCCCCCCAGTAGGATAGGTTATGCTCTCTCTCAAATATTGGGGGAGACCTTGTGATAACTCTAAAATCACTCTATCTGGTCAGTGTATATTCAGTTTATCCTTTTTCTCCCCGAGCACCTTTTAACACTTCTATCTTAGAATTCACAGAGCAGCACGAAATGACCTCATTAACATGCTGACCTCTTTCCCTATGAGTGCTGGTGTGGGGGGTGGGGTGGCAAAAAAAGCAGTCATATGAGTGGTATGTGAAGTCTCTTATTGACATTACAGCGATCGCATTTTTAACCCCTAGAAAGTGGTACGCTCCATGAAACCAGCAGATGCCCTTCCAGTTTATTGGCTTAGCAATTAGGTGAAAACATTTAAAAGAAGGCTTATTTATTTGGACAGATGTAGAGAGGTCAGAATTAATTTTTTGAAAACCTTTTAATTGAATTCCCTTTTCATTTTCACAGTGGTGTCTCGTTAAATATTCATGTTAGCGCTGACGGTTCTCTGAAGGTCTGCGCTGGGTCTGGGTTCTCAAAATCAACACCGGTTATTTAACCCTTTTCATCTAGGGGCCAGCAGGGACTTCCTCGGTGCCGTCCCACCGTGCTTGAATAATTAGGCGGCAGTAATGAGGGTTTAATTAGTCCTTGAGATCTGCTGAGACAGGCCCGCTCAGAACGCTGCCTTTTGGACACGGATGGTGCTCGGAATTGCTGCCGCTCGAGGCCTGTGATGTGCTGGGAAATGTATTCCGTTGCTAGAGGCAATTCTTAGGCACCGTTCTGTGCCCATCAGATCTAGGCAGAAGGTATCCTGGGTGGAATCTTCCAGAATCATTGACTAGCAGCCATGCTAACCTTCAGGCTCATCCACCTTGCTGACCTGCACCTGGCTCCCTGCCTTTTAGAAAGGGGAGTCTTCATCGGGCGGGCGGGCTCACGGCACCTGGGGAAGAGGTGGCGACTCTCTGCTGCACCGGGCACGAGCTGGGCCTGGTGGAGTTTGTCTGCAGGGCAGAGCAGGAGGAAAGGGGGAACACGGCCGTGCGTGTCCGTCAACAGCATCTTATCAGCCTGCGCCGATGGTCCGATCTGATCAGTCGCTGCATCTTCATGAACATGCGTCGACCTGTTCCCTCAGAAAAGGCCCCCAGCAGATGGGGTGTGAGCAGGCACTCAGACGTACTCTTGGTGCACTCCCTCAAAAGGTGAATCAGAATGGCTGCAGTTGTTTGGGGTTTTATTTCAAACACAAGGCGGGTGTGGGAAGCTCACGTGTGGGAACGTCTTCCATGTCTCCAAGCCAGGTGTGTGTGAGATTGTGAATGGAAAACCACTTTACTCTATAAACTTCCAATCAAACCACAGTCACAAGGGCTTCTCTTCTCTTTTTCTTGTTTTTTTTTAAGTGTGAGGCTTCAAACGTGCTTCTTTCACTGATTGGGTAGAATCTGTTTTCAGGACTCTTGTTTTCTTCCTGTAATGGATCTCAAATGTTCAATGCCCTGAGGTTTTTTTAGCACCTTTTCTAAATCCAACGACCGGTCCTTGTCTCAGGTCTTGTCGTTTTTGAGAGATGGGAAAATGTTTATCTTTTCACTTGAGGGTTGGGAGAGAGAGAGGGGTTTCTACAATAAACTTGGGACTTTGTGATGGTGCCTTACTGTCGATCACCAACCCAGGGATGTCGGGTCCATCCAGACCCCTGACCCAGTCTACAAGCATGTTCCGGGTATCCCAGGTCTTGAGCCATCTAAGAAGTTCCCATCGAGGTCGCTGGCTGTAGAAGTGTCCCAACAAAGCCTACGCTTCTCTCCCCCCCCCCCCTTCTTCCCATGAGCTGCTGTCACTGCTCCACCCACCCTGGGCGGGGGGTGGTCTCTGCCCTTGGTAAGAGACCACATCCCCTCCCTCTGGAGACCAGTGCTGCTGGAATTCTGGGTAACTCCTCCCCTCTTCCTTCCCCAAACAGACGATTTAGAATTGAGCACTAGGTCGGTGAAAATCACCCAAAACTCTTGGCATATCTAAACCCACCAGCTGGTTTCATATTTTGCGCCCAAAAATTGGTTTTGAAATTTTAGTGACTACCTTTTACTTTCTTAAAATTGACTGGTCCTTATAGTGCCAGGAAAGGAGTGGCAAGGTAGCATGGAATTGAAGGGCCCCACAGTCAAGGATAAGAGCTTGTGCATGTGCCATGTTTCTGCCCACCTCTGGAAGCGGTTTGCTTCCTCTTCCCATTGCAGTCTCAGTCCGTAAGGCTTCTGGTACTGAGATGTGTCTGGTACCAACCGGTGTGCAGAGATGCTCTCAGGACTGTGAGGCAAGCAGACACAGCGGGAGGTGGCGTGGGCTTCGGACGGGGCTTTGTGACCACAGGAAAGGCATCACTGTCCTCCCGAGGCTCGGCACTGAGCACAGGGCCCTCTCCTGCAGGCAGATCAGGTTAGCCTCACTTCCTGGGGAATCCTGCTCTTCTCCCGTAGTCACAGCAAAACAGAGAGGAAAATCCACTGGGGGGGAGGGGGCAGGGGGTGGATGGGGATGAGATATGTGAAACTGAGAATGCGGAAAGCCATGCTCATTTCTCCAGCCTCCAAGCTTGGCTGATGGGCTATGTGACAGTGGACCAGGCCAAGGCCAGTCCTTTGGGGAGGGTGTTTTCAAGTAGTGAAACTGGTATCGGGTTCAGTGTCAAGTTTTCCCCAAATCTATCTACTGCCCAGAGATGTGTTCATCGAGAGGCAGGGAGGACAAATAGCTCAAAGTTATCATCTCTGGTGAATGGACAGTCTCAATTTTTTGATGCGCTTTAATTTTAAAAAATCATTTTGTTGGGGGCTTGTATAACTCTTATCACAATCCAAGCATACATTTATTGTGCCAAGCACATTTGTGCCTATGTTGCTGTCATCATTTTCAAAACATTTTCTTTCTACTTGAGCCCTTGGTATTAGCTTATTCCCCCCCCCCCCCATGAGCCTCGATAATTTATTTTTTTTAAATGTTCATGTCTTACACTGGCTGATAACTCCCTTCACCCACTTTTCTGTTGTCCACCCTCCCCCTGGGAAGAGGTTATATGTGGATCTTTATGATCGGCTGACTCCCCTTTCTCCCCCCATTTTTTTCTATTCTAACAGAGGCCTAGTTATGTCCCTTTTTGTTGCAGCACTGCCCGCTGTAAGGCGGAAATCTGCCAGAGAAGGAAAGGGCACACGTATTTTCTAGTGAACCCAGATGAGCCTGCAGCCTGTCAAAATCAGGAGAATTGGGAGATTTCCCCCCCAAACAAGACATTCCCCTATGAGAAAGACGCCTCTCCTGGCAGCCAGACCCGGTGACCTGGCCCGCTAGGGCACTGGGACCTTCACCCAGTTTCTTAACTCCAGGCCAGGGCCTCACAGGCTCACACAGTGATTCCAGCCCCAGGGACTTGGCAGCCAGAGAGGCAAGGTGGGGTCTCAGGACCAGCTTTCTCGCTACCTGGTGCCATGAACTTGCACGATGAACAGCCGCTGCCCCCTCTCGTCTCCAGCCCGCAGGAGTCAGGCGAGACCTGGGACCTGGCCATGGTCAGCGTCCCTGCATGGTGCCCATGTCAGTGACGTGTCAAGGGCCAGATACGGGCCACTCAGGTGAGACCTTGGGCTAAAAGGCTTCTAAAGGTGGAGTCTGTGCTGCTTTCTCCGGAGACAGACGAGACCCCCCCACCCCCAGAAAGAGTTGTACCACCCCCACCCCGGGGATGGGGGGGATGTGGGTCTACCCTCCCCTGTGGGGTCGCTTTGAGTTGAAATCAACCCAATGGGAGTGAGTTTGGTTTGTTTTCTTTGTTTTGCTTTTTTTCTGTTTTCGATACACAGAGTGTGACGGATAATCATTTTATGGGGGCTTATACAATTCTTACCACAATCCACACACGCACCCATTGTGTCAAGTACTTTTGTACATTTGTTTCCCTCATCATTCGCAAAACACTTGCTTTCCACTTGAGCTCCTGGTACACACTCGTTTTTCCCCTCCCTCCCTGCTCCCCCCTCTCCTCATGAACCCCTGATAATTTGTAAATCATTATTATTATTATTATTATTTTGTCATATCTTACACCATCTGATGTCTCCCCTTACCCACTTCTCCACTGTCCATCCTCCAGGGAGGAGGCCGTATGTAAACATTTGTAATCTGTTCTCTCTTCCACCCCACCTGCCCTCCTCCCTCCCATTTTGCACTCTCACCACTGGTCCTAAGGTTTTCTTCTGGCCTGGATTCCCCGTGTTTCCAGACCTTTGTTAACAAAGACATAAAGGATTTGTGTAAAGGAAGAGGAGATTCTGTGGCCCCTTCTGACGCCTCCCCTGACTCCTTATTTAGCCTGTGAGAGGTGATGTCCACGTCAGGACTGCTCAGAGGGCTGGGCAGGGGGTACGTCCTGGGGGACTCTCTGGGCTTCTACAGAGGGTGCAGTAGCAGGGAAGGAGGCGGGGGCTCAAGTCTGCCACTTCCCTCCCTAAGGGCACAGCGGGGGACCTTCACGGACCTAGCTAGAACCTGACAACGGGCCCTTAGGTCCCATCATCCTCAGCACAGTTCAAGTTGTGAGACAAGCAGAGAAACAGGATCTTAAAATGTAGCAGAAGTCGTTTTGTTTTGTTTTGTTTTTCCTTTAAGAAAACTCTTTTTCCGACACCTCTCTGTGAAGAGAGATGGCTCTGCCTCCTTTCCGAGGAGTCCCCGAGTGAGGCCATATTTCTCACATGCGACCAGGCGTCTTGTATTGGGAGGGCGCGTAGAAACAAAGCCATGCTTCAGTGAGTCTTTAACAGGCGCCAGTGTGAAAGTGACTTGGCATCCCAGGTGCCAAACTTAAAGTGCTCTTGGCCTGGGCAGGCTGCTGGGACCTTGGGAATGTCGTTATGACTCTGTGGGGTCCACAGCGCAACTCGCTGAAAAGGCACATCTTGGATGTGGCCCCTCCCCCCTCTGCTCGCCCTCTTAGCTGTGTCTCTATCTCTTCACGGGGTTCCCGTGCTTCGCACCCCATTTTTCCCCCTGGGCCGTGCGTCAGTGATAGGAGAAGGAGTCCACGAGCGCTGCTACCAAAGCCACAGAGACCATACTGAGCAAGAACACCACGCGGCGGGGCAGCGCTGGCTTCCCTGTGTTGCCTCTTGTGGGTCTTTGCTCTTCCACTGGCCCCGTGTCTCTAGGGCACTTCCAGCATCCTCGGGGACGCCAGCCGTGTCCCTTCCAATAGACGGACATCAGCAGGTGCGGGCGGGTAGCATGGGCCAGCCATGTAATGTCCTTCCGCCACATTACGGTGAGCGGGTGAGTTACCGTGATGGAGAGAAGTGTCTCGGGGGTCTCCCCAGTGCCGTTAGCTGTTTTTGTAAAACCCAAACCTGCTCACGATGGGGCCCGGGATCACCCTGTGCCCCTTGAGGAGATCTGTCAAGATGACTTCTTTGGGAGCACCCAAACCCCTTCAGCGTAGCCTTCTACGCTGACCTTTCTGCCGTGCACTTCAGTTCTTCTTCGAGGCCCTCCCCGCCCTCCTGGGGCGTCTGGATCCACCTCAGAACGGTCGCTTTCTCGGGCATTCTGTTGCTGCAAATGTCCTGCAAAGCTCCCATGGTTTTGAGAAGTCTCCTCCTGGGTTTTGTTGCTATCAGCCCTTACCTCAGAGTTGGTTTTTTTTCTCTGTGGCAAAAAAAAAAAAAAAAAAGGTATTTTGTTTGTTTGTTTCTTCTCTCAGTACGCTCACAAACACATTACACACTTTGTGGGAATAAACTTAAAAGCGAATGTGCAGGACGCTTGGAAGCAGCGCTCTGTGACTCAGCCTCACGCAGGGTGTGCCATGCAGGCCTGGATGCAGGGGGCGTGGAGTGGGTGGGGGCAGGGGGGGCTGCTTCCAGGTGACTTGAGTGTTTCTATGTGAACATGTGGTACCTTGCAACCTGGAGATTTGTCCTCAGATGGGCCTGCCTTGTCACCGTGCTAAGCTGGGACAACCTGCTCTTGACGGCTGGGCTGTGTGGAGCTTTCTTTCCCGGGGCCTGAGTGCTGCTAGGCGTACACTTGCTCTTGAAGCAGGCTGGGTTCCCGGTCCCAGTGTGCCGGTTTGACTCTTGTAGTTGTTTATTTTTGCTTTCTGGTATTGTCCTTTAGGCCCAGTGTGACGGGGAACTCTCCCGAGTGCTTCCCAAGTTCAGGTCTCCCTGGCTAGGCCCCACAGCTGCAGCAGGGGCTCGGGCGAGGGGACCGGCGTGGATGGATGGCACAGTGGTGCCTTTTGTTAGGCAGAGGGCTGCCATCGGTTGGAACAGATTTGATGGCACCTAACGCCAACAGTCACCATCTCTCTGGAAGCAGAGTGCCAGGGCTACCTCCTACAAAGGCCCTGGGTAAGCTTGAACCACAAACCCTGCTGTTAGGAGCCACTTTAACCGAGTGCCACCCAATGCAGAACACCTGATCACAAGCCCATCGGTGCCAGCTCTTTGTGTCCCTGGAAGACACAGAGTCTCGCCCCGTCGAGTTTAACGGTTGAGGAGGCAGACTGCGGAACCGCTGAAGGGGCAGCACGGCCCGGCTCTCATTTGCCCCGGGAGCACCACGGCACCGCAGAAGCTCGCCTCATACTCCAGCCTCCCCTCTTCCCACGCCGGAACGCTGCAGCACTGGGAGCGGTACATGGGCCCCCACTTGTCCTGTGAAGCGTTTCTCTCATCTCCACGCAGGAAAACATTCTGCGTTCACCTCGTAGGTGGAGAATGCCATGTCTTTATCATCAGTACATAGACAGTTTGCTTTTATTATTTTTTTTAATGTGCCGAGGTTTAGAGAGCTAAATCACTTCTGTAAGGTTCTTTTTCTTTGCACATAAGAATCACGGAGAACCTGCTTTTCTTTAAAAAAGAAAAAAAAAAAACCTAGGGAAAAGCCACTTAGCAAACACAAATGAATGGTAACAGCACCAAGGAAGACATTTGAAAGGCCGTGGAAGCTTATTTTCGATGGTAACATAAATAGACATCTTAGAAATGGTAATTTTCTGTTGGACCAGTTTTCCGAGATCACAATGAAGAGATTGAAACCACAACCACAGAAAAGAACAAGAAAAAAAAAAGTCTGGCTGTTTTTAATAGAGATTGAAGTCTCATTTTCCTCTGACACACACTTGCTGTTTCTTCTCTCACAAGTACAGACTCTCTGCCCAGAAACGTTCCCTTGATGTAAATAGAGCCGTCTCTCTCCACGGTCCAGTGCCGCCGGAGCAGAAGTGCCACGTTGGGCGGCTTTTGCAGGCACACGTATGTTCTCACAGTGTCGTGAGCTGGGAGGAGCCCGACTGTCAGAGCGCCAGCTGCAGGGCAGGCTCTCCCCGGGGCCACTGTGTGCTTCCTGGCTGCTTGGAGAGCCCCGAGTGTCTTGGCGCGTACCTGCTCCCACCTCCCTTGCTCGGTGTCTTACTGACTCTTTTCCATCTTAGACGAGAAGGCAGAAAAGAAGGTGTCAATGGATTCAGAGGGAACGTGGGGAGGAAGTGCTGTTTGTGTGAGGGAATAAAACAAGAGGGGTACGAATCGTTGAGAGGAAAACTCATTTGCTCTAGATCTAAACCACTATTTTTATTTATTTTTTTAAGATTGATTAGTGCACCTGACACGAATCCTGCCTCATTTCACTCAACAAAGACGGCCCATTTCTCAGTGGGGTTTCTAACCACGGGCACGGAGATTCGTATTGATCATGCAGAGTTGGGAGTGGGGGAGGAGCCCACATACTCCCTCTCTCACACGACTCTTAGAAGGACCCTAAAAGGGCAGACCTTCAAGTGCCCGCTGAAAGCCTCCCAGTAAGGTCATGGGATCTCAATTCTGTCTGTAGCTATAGAAGTTTGGATACGTAGACTATTGAACTCCTAAACAAGTAGTGCCGCATGGGAAAAGAGATTAGCATTGTGTGTCTGCTGAGTGGATGGGCCGATGTACACAAGGTGCAGAGCTTTTCTGACCAGAGCTCGGAGCAGGGCCGGCCTGGCTTGCCCACCACAGAGCAGCTCTCTGTATAGCTAGAGTCCAGCTGTTTGGGATTCTGGTCTCCCTTCTAATCCCCTCCAGGAAACCTGATGGGCTGTTCAGCCGTGGTACAGACGTTCGTCAGGCTTGTTGTCACCAGCGTTTCAGCCCCAGGGCAAGCAGCAACCTGGTCCCGCCTCTACTCTGAGAGTCTATGCAGGCCCTTGACAGGAACCTCGATTTCTTCTCTTCGTCATCATCATCTTCCTAGTCAAGCTCAGGGAATGGGCCTCATCAGCTGTGTTGCTGCTGGCCTGAAACAGACACACTTGGCCTTTCTGTGTCACATCACGTGGCCAGCCAGTTAGTTCCGGCACTGGCTTTCTGGAGTGTCAGCTGAGTGCAGAGATGTCCCATCACAGGTAACCAGCTATCAGGAAGGAGGTGCGGAACAGACGGCCGCACTGAGGACACAGCTCCCCGCTCTGATGGCAACCCCAGCCCGTCCACCAGGCGGCCGCTCGAGTAGGAGTGGACAGTGAATTCAAGAGAGACCAGAGAGAGGGTTCCCGTTCGCCTGGCTCACAGCGATGGAGTGGAGTCGGGTTGAGGTGCTGGGACAGAGGACTGCTGTGTGGACCAGTTGGGGGCCACATACAGCAGCCCCAGCGGAATCTCTCCTCAGGAGATGGTGGGAGAGCGCAGACCTCGGCAGGACTTTCCCCTCGTGTCGAATTGCCCCGGCCTCAGTCCCTGCCGCCATCTCAGTCCCTGTTTCAATTTCCTTTGCCTAAAGGAGTTCTCCAGACTTGACTTGCGTGGGGTCAGAGGGTGGGATACTCGAATTCAGTTTGTCTGGAAATAGACATCTTTGTTTTTCACTCCAGAGATCATTTTCGACCAGCGCCGCCTGCGTTGGGAAGACGGACCTGTTTCAGGCAGCATATAAGTTCTTTTTAAGGCGTCTGCATCCCCTGACTATGTTCGAAACCTTCCCTTGGTCTTTGGGTAGTTTCACAGTCACATGCCTGCATGTGGATTTGGCTTTATCTGTTGTTGCTGGTTTGGGTGCTTCTTGAATCTGATGATGCGTGTCTGTCATGAATTCTGGAAAAATTTCAACAAACACCCGCTTGACGGTTGGCTCTCTCTTCCTAGTCCTTCTTTCTAGACGGGCTTGGATAGCCTGCGAGCCATTTCTCTGCCTCTTTCTACCTGCTTCCTGCAGATCCCTAACCAACCCTCCCCCCTTTTCTTTCTTTTTTTTTTTTGCAGATTTATTGCCAATGTACTAATCCTCGTTTCTGATGGGTCTCGTGTCTGGTTCAGCCTATTTGTTGAGCTGTAAATTCCAGTAGCTCCAATAGACTTTACACCTGTCCCCAGTGGGTGTTTATGGGGACCCATGACCTGCAGGGCACGGTCTTCAGTGTGTGAGGAACATCAGAAATGACACCAAGACCCCAGCCGTTTGATCTTGCTGGTTGTCACCTGTGGTGGCTGACATCCACGTGAGCCTTACCTCTGGGTTAGGACTGTGAAGCGGGGCTTTCCCCACCTGTTGGGCTGGGATTCCTCCTCAAAGACTGTTCACCTGTGTCCCAGCCGGGGCGAGGCAGTGGCAGCAGCCAGGCAGGTTTTCCTGTCAACGTCCCACCACAGAGAGAAATCATGGCTGTTCAGTTTTCCGTAGACTTTCTGGGACATAGCTAGAAGTTTGCAAGCTGTACTCTATGCCTTTTAACTTAAAATGTTTTTACTGACATATTCACATGCTGTATCACTGGATGGTTTCAATGGATTGAAACGTGGTGGTGCAGCCATCCGCCTCTCCTCTGTGTTTAAAATGCCATGTGTGACTGCTTGGCCAGTGCCCTTATGCATTTCATAAGGAGAGCATTTTAAGATTTCAGATAGCCGAGCCTGCCCTCCTACAGGAAGGAGAAGTCCTGTGGAATGGAGGTGAATCCGGCAGCAGCATAGAGAGGGTCACATAGGCCCTGGGAATGGGGGCATGGTTCTCCCTCTGGGTGAGGGTATTATTGTATTATTGGTGACCCCATCATGTAAGGGGTGGTCTTAGACCAGAGGCCTTCAAGGACTCAGAAGTTCAGTGTTCCCTGGTTCAGAGTTGCTTTTTTAAAAGGAAATGTAACTGTGTATGATATGGGAATATTGATATCAAGACAGCTAAAATAAAAACAACTGGACTTGACCTGTTGTGACCATGGGTGCAGAAGGAGGGCAGTGGGTTTGTGCTAATGGTTGGTGAGTGGTTTGGAAAAGGAGATCAATAATTGTACAACATGAAGAGTACAATCATGGACACTGAGTTATACGTGTAGACTTTATTGGGCTGGAGAATTTGGGAGTGGTTTTTTTTAGTCATTTTATTGGGGCCTTGTACAACTCTTCTCACCATCCATCCTTCCATCCATTGTGTGAAGTACATTTGTTGCCCTTACCATTTTCAAAATGTTTTCTTTCTACTTGAGCCCTTGGTATTAATCAGCTCCTCGTTTTTTCCCCTCCCTCCCCGGAGAATGCTCTGTTTGTTGCGTGTGTTTGTGCCACAATTAGAAAAATAATTACACAAATAGCAGTGAGTCCAGGGCAGGAAGTGTTCTGAAAGTGACGGTGGTGCAGAGTGGATTGAACTGCTGCGTGACGGCCGAGTGAGGTGCCCATCAAACGGTTTAAAAACGAAGGGGCTGCCGGGGATTCAGTGTGGGGACCATCCAAGTTGCCTGATGGAGACGCAGAAAGTCCAAGGTAAAGTTAGAGGGGCTTAGTGATAGTTACTCTGCTATCAGAAGGCATGAACTCTAACACCAATAGCTTGAAAATGGAAAAGGGGGTGGGGCACACAAAACCCTGAAAGCCATTAACATTGACAAAGTGAAACGTGAACGTTGAAATGATAGCTTAAAGCAGCGTGGTTCCAGAATGACAAAACTTGATTAAGACATGGCCAAGTGCCAGGCAATGTAAGAGGCTCGGGGTTAGGCCGGCAGTGGTGCGCTGTGCGTCATGGGTGTGGGAGTCACCTGGGACCACCCCAGCACAGCCCCCTGGTGCTGAACCTGGCGCTCCCCCATGCTTGGCAAACACAGACCTGTCCAGAGGTGGCATCCTTGGGCATTTCCTGGGACCCGGGGGCCAGCCTCTCTCCTCAAGAGGGGCCGATTGCTCCCCTGTGACTGCACAAGAGAGCTCATCCACCCCACCACACCCCGCTCCGTCCTTCATGGGTTTCTACTTGTGCTCGCCCTGTGTCTGCCGGGCTCGGAGCAGCAGCAAGAAACAGACGGGCATCTGTTTGGGGGGCCCTTCGTGTCCTCTGAGCAGAGGCCGTCAGAGAGTGTGTCAGCATTGCCTTCTGGCTTGCTGAAGTTCATGTCTCAGATGGTGGCCCCGCCAGCAGGGGGAGGTTGTGGTCAGAGGTGGACTCACTGAGGCAGGACATAAACGGTGGGCTGCCCCAGTGGTTTAGCCCTCTGCTGCTAAGTGAAAGATGGACAGTCCGACCCACCAGCCACTCCCTGGGCAAACGACTAGCCTTTTGCTTCTGTACATCGCGTGAGGCCATACAGGTGGCAGCTGGGCCTCGCTTGGGTTCATGTTCCCAACAGCAGGAATGGCCCCTGTCAGCATGCAGGCCTCTCTGTGCTGCCCTGCCCGATGGGGGTGTCCCGCAGAGCCCAGCAGGGGCCGGCCGCCTACGCCCGCCTTCCCCATATAAGCCTTTGAGGGCGATGAGATGAGGACCCTGATGAGCACTTCGGGAGCTCTGCTTTGTGGAATACGCATAAACAGGCTCTGGATAGAGATGCGCTTATGTCACCGACAGTGCCACCCTTGCACAGTTCCAGCTGCAGCAGCCTCCCAAGGTGACAGGCAGAGAGGGCGTGGCCAGAGTCTCAGTGCTGAGGGTCAGGGAGTCTCTCTCTCTCTCTCTCTCTCTCTCTCTCTCTCTCTCTCTCTCTCTCTCTCTCTCTCTCATTTGGTCTGTGGCCCTGTGGCCCCCAGTGTGGGACTGCCTGGGCAGAGAAGAGGGCCCACTTTTCGGGAAGGCAGCCTTGGACCCCTATCCCAGGGCTGAGACACATCAGTCAGGGGCAGCTGGTGCTCTCGACACCCCAGAAAAGCAGAGGTTTTGTTTGCACTGTGTTGCACAGACGGGACCTCCCCCTAGTGAACTGTGGAGTCCAGGTGGAAAGCTGTGAACTAGAGTCTTCTGTCATTGATAAGGAAGGTGTCCTTGAGGGTAGAAATTGCTTTTGTGAAGTACAGTGTGTGTGTGTGTGTGTGTGTGTGTGTGTGTGTGTGTGTGTAGGGGGGGGGAGGCAGACACGCATATTCATGACTTTAAATACTTTCACATCTATGGAATGAAATCAGTGAGCTTTCACGTCACATCACATACCTATACAGATGTTGCAGACTAAACTGAAAGTCAGGCCTTATTTTACAAACAAAACAAAACCTATTGGCTTTGAGGTGATACCAACTTCCGTGTGGTGGAAAGCTGGCCACAGGGGGTACTTGGAGGGATCTTTCTGGAAGCAGATCACTGAGCCTTCCACAGCACCGCCCACTAGAGGTGGGACCACTGTCCACGCCTCAGAGGCCTGCAGATGCAGAAGCTTGGGTGATAGGGCAGTGGGAGGCCTGTCTGCAGGCGGGCAAAGCACTCCATAGAGGAGTCTGCCTGTGTGGTAGGAGAGTGGGCAGAAGGCAGAGACGGGCGACTTTATTAGAGGAAACAAAACTGTGCATTGAAGGCTGTGGGCACAGTGTCACTCGGGCAGGGCAGCCCAGGCTGAAGTTCAGCGAGGTTCCACTCCCCACCACGGGGTTACCCGGGCACCATGGAGTGGGGCAGCCCCTGTGCAGCAGCAATGATGACACCTCTCACAGGGCTACAAACAGCACAGCACCTTGGCCACTGGTGCCACTCCTGAAACTCGATTTCCAGCTGGTACGTGATGTCTGTGTGCACAAGTGTGCACCCTTCTGGACAGGACGCCATCCAGGTGTCCATCTCCATAGGGAAGGGTAGGGATGGCTGGTCCAGACCACGGCCAAGGGAGAAGGGATGGCACCGTTGCAGTCATCAACGTGGAGACGGGGCCAAGGAAGGCACGTGGGCTCAGCAGTCCCCAAGGTGAGCAGGACCACCGTCGGTGTGCATCCAGGATGCCAGAAGCAGGGTGACATCACAACTCACCATCCAGAGGAGCCCTGGTGGGGTGGTGGGGTGCACGTTGGGCCGCTGACCTGAGGTCAGCGCTTCCGAACTCCCGGACACTCCATGCGAGAAAGATGCAGTCACTGGCCATGAGTCATTCCCGGCCGACGGCAGAGTGCGTGTCCACATGTATTTGACATCAGAGAAAGGATGGCCTTCATCCCAGGCAGGTCTGGCTCGTGGACACCTGAAGGACCTTGTAGAGCTGCCCCTGTGGGGTTCTGAGGCCATCCGTGTGTCTTTCTCCGTGTGTCTTCACAGAGCAGCGCCGCTTCTGTGACTTTGTAGCAAGCCACCCCATTCCCCCCTTAACTTCCCAGAGGAGGCTCTTTTGAAACTTGTGGAATTTCAGCAAGTCCTGGAGTCCCACGGATCCACCTGTTTCTATATAAAGCCAAAGGCTGCCGTGAAGCGTCTTGTTTATTCTCGTTAGTTGGGAATGACATCTGCTACGTGGGGACACTAAGGAGTTAACAGATACTCTCGAGGTCATCGTCGCCATCTCGCCCTCCCTCTCTGCGTCCCATTGTAGATTCCCGAACAGGCCCACATGTGTGATCACAGTGGATCCTGGCACTTGATCGTACGACGAGGAGGCGGGATCGGATACATTCTACAAGTTGGTCATCCAGCTGGCTCCGTCCTGTCCCTTGGCAATATGTTTACTTAGGTGTCTGTCTCCTTCGCCAGATTCTCCTTTAGTAACTCAGACCAGGCTGGGTCCCCAGGTCTTCGGGTCTCCCTTGACTGGTGTTTGCGAATCACAGTGCAGAAGGCAATCCCAGGGGGACCGGGGGTGTCCTAGGTCCTTTCACTGCCTTGTGGGGTGGGGCAGGGTACCGAAGATATGAAACAAGAGCCTGAGCACCCAGAAATTGTATGCCACTTGGAAGTGCACAGGGCCCCTCTTAGCTTCCCTAGCAGTGCATCCCCCACCTTGAGCATGCCCCCAACCCACCCCCGTGTGGACTTTGGTGCTGGGACACTGTCACAGTTGGCACTGACTTTCAACACCGCGCCTCCTGGCAGAGTCTGCCCCAGCCTGCCTGCCTGCCAAATGACCGTGGAGACAGCAGGTGACTTCGACTCGTTAAACACCAAGTGACTGTTCAGGGCTCACCCACAGAGCACCACGTTGACAGAGCTGAGCTGTCCAAGTCTTAGGGGTGGGGGCGATGATCGGAAAGGAGCCCCAGGACAGGGGCGGAGACGTACAGCAGAACCTGGACCTCGACACCAATCCATTCTAGAATCCGGGGCTTCGAGATGCGATACAGTCGCGTTCCAAATCAATCCCTAAGAAATAGCTGAAAATGGATTAATCCGTTCCCGGCCACCAAGTTTTTAACCCTACCCTTGACTTTTTGTACAAAAGATGGCACAGACATTTCAATGCCAGTAAGTTCAGAGTTAAATTATAGAGGTTAAATAAGAAACACAATATTAAAAAAGGTTTTGAACAGCTTAGTACGACCCATACCTTGCAATGGCTGAGGATCTGACTCAGTGGACATGGATATGGAGAGAGAGCCATTGTTTGGAAGGGGAAGCTTCTTCCATAAAATCAACTGGTGGCTGATTTTCAAGAGTGTTTTTTCCCCTTCTTTGCCTCTTTTCACTAGGACCTGTCTGACTTACTCTAAGAAAAATCTGTCTAATGTGGTCTGCTGATGGTAGTTCCTTAACTGTTTTTTAAAAGGGTTTACTAAATTATCATCAGCAATGTCCATAACATGGTTAACAGGTTCCTTATCATGAGGATTCTTTTCAAACACCTCTTTCTTAGGGCCCATGCTTTTTAGCTAAAAACAGTACAAAAAGCCCCAAGAACTAAGAATTCTACCAAAATGCCTGGAGCGCAGCCACGAACAGTTGAAACACCAACTACAGCTGAGCGACTGAAACACAAACTGCTTTTGTTGACAAAAATCACATGCGTGGGGTGGATTCCGACATTTTGTTCGAGCTCCGATGCAAAATCCTTTCCACATTTGGCGTCGAAATCCGATGATGTCGACTGGGCTACGAGTCAAGGTTGCGAGCAGTTCGAACCCACCCCTTGCCCCATGGGAGAGTGCACCCAGGAAGAGTCACAGCCGAGGCTCCGGCCCCAGGGAGCAGCAGGCCTGCCCTGCCAGGGTCACCGCGGCGGCAGGGGGCCGGTTTCTGTTTGGTGAGATCTAGGATGGGGGCTGCCGGCACTGTCCGTCGGGTCACCCCCAAGGAAGCAGTGGGATGGAGTACTAGTGAGGGGGACCCCTGTCACATCCGCTAAGAAGGGGCAAGGAAAGCAGCCGTTCTCCTAAAAAAAGAAAGTCCATATAGAATAGAAACAGGCTTTTTATTAAGCAGGCTCCATTTCTGCCGCCCTTGAGAGTCTCCGAGTACGGTGTAGAGAACACTTCCGGGACCGTCATCAGGCACACTCCATGAAGGCCATTGCCGTGCTCTGGTTTCCGTTTGTGTCCAGGTGTGAAGACGACACCACCATTCTAAGGGTTTAAGTCGGGGAACTGCACCTCGAGTCAGTCTTGAGGAAGAAGTTGGGACGAGAAACAAGCGACTCGTGTTTTATGTGGCTCCTTTTAGGCAGAAGCTGCGACAGAAGGTCTGGGTTTTGTTTTTTACGGAAGTGTAACGGTGGGCTTTCCGAAGACCCCCACTTAACCCCCACAGCCCTGGGCGGGCTCCGCAGACCCTCGGTAGAAGCCACTGTGCCGACATGCTGCTCCCGGCCAGGCAGGGCGTCCGTCCGCCCCTGTTCTCCCTGGAGCAGCAGTAGAGAACAGTTCTCGCATGACAGAGCTCCGTCACCACTGCTCCCCAGGCGTGGGAAGAGCGCCTGCCAGAGGACGTCCCTGTTCCCAGCAGCCAGTTGGCTGCGTGGAGCTTTGGACATTTGTAGAAACTAGCTCCTAACTGCTCTTAGTGCCCTACAGGTGGAGTGGAGCCATGAGCAGAGGCTTGGCCCCTGCCCTCAGGCAGCTTATGTTTTAGTGGGGAAGAGACATAAGTAAAGCCCAGATTGCAGGTGGTGAGAAGTTCGGGGTGAGGAGGCCAGTGGGAACAGAAGGGGGCGGCTGCGGAATGGCCTAAGGGGGAAGTCCTCCCCCAAGAGCAGATGGAGGAACGGGGTGGAGAGGAGAGGCCTGCAGACACAAGGGTCATGAAGGGGTCAGATTTATGGGCAGTCAGGTGGGGTATAAGAAAGGCACTCCCTGGTCATGAGAGATCTCGAGACTGTGGTGAAAGGCTTCTGTTTTATACCCAGAATTATCAGGAAGCCCTGAAGGGTTTTGTGCAGGGGAAGGAGGGGACTGAGGGTCAAAGAGAATTCCCACAGCCTTGTGGGAATAAACCTCAAGGAGCAAGAGAGGGGGCTGGATCACGCAGGTTCACTGCCGCCTCCCCGGCAGGGAGAGTGGCAGCTTGGGTGTTGGAGGTGTGCAGGGAGACACAGAGGAGGGACAGGGTCCCCAGGCAGCTGCTCCCCCCCTGCAGGACAGGGAGTCAGTGTGCCGGTTCTGACATGGACATTGGTGGAGGTGGGGTGACTGCAGGCCCAGCAGGTTTGAAGGAGAAAGTGAGCACACCATTCACACCCCCAAGCTGGCCCGCAGGTGTCCCTGCAGGCACTCATGAGGACAGGGTCAGCATGGGAGGCAGCGGGGTGCCGGGAGAACGGGGTGGGCCTGGACTCCACACAGGGTTGGGGTTGGGGATCAGGAAGTGATTGGCCGCTTGGAGGTGGCACGCATGCGCGCGCACACACACCGCATGCAGCCTGGTC
The DNA here is from genome assembly GCA_004026705.1 of Nesogale talazaci. NCBI lineage: Eukaryota > Metazoa > Chordata > Mammalia > Afrosoricida > Tenrecidae > Nesogale > Nesogale talazaci. The sequence goes on along the minus strand of PVJH01001718.1, from coordinate 38,033 downwards.
AGAGGGGAGGGCTTAAACAGGGAAGGGGCCATGCACTTCCTGCTGCTGTGTATTGGAGCCTCATCGAGGCACTGGACAGCAGTGTGTTTGGGCCTATGTTAATATCTGTGATAGACGTTAAAGACACGGGTTCGTGTTCCTGGTTCAAGTTTATGATGCATAGCCCCCAGGTACGGTCCTCTGCCCTTCCAGGTGCTCAGCACTGACTCGAGATGTCGTGGAAGTTTCTTAGCGCCAGGAGAACCTCACAGCGTCGGGCCGTTTGCAGGCCTGTTTCATGGCGTGCACGGAGAGGAGAAAGACACCCCTCTGACCTCTTCCCCTTTCTTTCCCTCGTAGGCTTTATGGCAGGCTCACAAAGAACCCCTCAGATGTCCCAGTACGGACCTCAGCAGACGGCTCCATCCATGTCACCACACCCATCTCCAGGGGGCCAGATGCACCCTGGAATGAGTACCTTTCAGCAGAGCAACTCCAGCGGGACGTATGGTCCGCAGATGAGCCAGTACGGACCCCAAGGTAACGGGAAGCCACGCCACCACAGCTCCCCTGCAGCCCTGTGTGGAAGCTCTCTAGCGAACGCAAGGCTTTGCAGGACCGGTGGCTGCGGCCTGACATATCTGTGAGCCAACAATAGCATCCGTTATTTGGTGACCCACCTTTGTAACCACTTCTTTAAGCACATCCCAAGTCGGACACGGAGGTAAGTACTTTTGCTCACGGGCTTGAGGAAGACAGGAGGCGGCCCTCCTGGGGAGAAAGACCTGATCCTTGGCCACAGAGGACGTCCGATGAACAGCGGGGCTTCTTTTTGCTGCCTTCCAGTGGGTGTTTCTCCTCTCTCTGAGTATCGGTCATTGTAGCAGCCTTTGAGGTTGAATTATGAGCCCACAACATAGGGGCTGTCCGCCCGGACCCCTCTCCACGTGCGAATGAAGTCAGTCGGGGATTGGGTGTTCTCTGTTAGGCTCATGAAGTGCTCTGAGTGTGGCGTGTGCCCCCCGTCAATCCCTTTTGAGGTACAGAAGGGAGTGTACTCTGGGAAAGACTGTCTTGCTCTGAGATCCGGGGACAGACCATTTCACAGGCCAGGGGACACACACATATACACCCACACCCACACCCACCCCCCAGGCTGGCGAGGTGGAGAGATTGAGCTGAGGAGATGCCCTCAGCCACCAGAGGGGAGCCTCCCTTACAGCCAGCACGCCGCATTCAGACATCCCACCACAACGGAGAGAAGTACATTGCTATGGGCTTCAGGCACCTACCTGCCCGGGGGTTTCCATCAACAGAGTCCCCAGGAGGGTCAGAGAAAGCTGGTCACTCCTCGGACCTTGTTGTGCCCGGAGTCTGTCTCTGGAGACCGAGGCCGCAGCACTGCTCCCCTCTTTCCACTGGGGAAACAGAGCTGAGCACGAAGCGGAGCTGCCCGCAGGAAGGTGGGGAGACCAAGGGCGCCGTGCTCAGGATGCACTGCCGCTGTTCTGGCCCCAGGGGGTGGGTGATGCTTGGTCAGACGCACACAGACGCCTTCCATCAAGGTCGTGCACCTGATGGATCTACATGTTTTGTGTTTTTGATATGCTTGCCCCCCCCCCCAAATCACTTTTGAACAAGGCATTTGAATTTAGCACCTCTTTTCTTTTCTGTGTATTTAAAGTAGATGTTAATGGGCAATTTAGAGAGAGTGAGGTAAGCTGGCTCCTTTCCCAGCATCTCTGAGCTTCCGAAGAAGTCAGGCCCACCGCCACAGCACGTCCAGCCTGCCTGGAGCAAGGCCCAGGGGGTTGCTCGCCTCCACAGAGCCAGTCGTGTGCCAGTGAGGCCCCTCCACAATTGCCCGGGGCACCTGCTGGGCCCTCCCCAGCCTCAGTCTGTGTCTCTGACCCGGTGCCCAGCACTTGGCGGCGTGGAAACCTCCCGGGCCTCTCCCAGCATCTTCCTGTTCTCTGCAGAGTGCCTTCAGGTGCGCTGTCTGCTCCCTTGGTTGGCCGTGTGGACCGGCTGTGTCTTCTTGCCTTCTTGTTATGTTACGTTCCGGCTATGTCTGCTGCTTACAGCCTGCCTCGGACCTCAGACATCACACGTTTTATGGAGGCCCTTTCTGCCTCGGTCCCCGTGAGAGCCGGAGGGAGCTCGGACTCGTGTGTGCAGAGGCCCTCTTTCCCAGGTCGTGCACCCCGATGCTGGCTCCTGGCAGCCCAGGTAATTGTGGCTGGTCGGCGTGGGAGCCGAGCGAGCGAGCATCTTTACATGACCTTCAGTGGGAAGGAGAAAGCGTCCCTTTGAAGATCGAGGCGCACCTGGCCCAAGCCATCACGTCACATGCACAGGGCAGCTGGGCGGTGCAGCGGGAAGACGGGGAGCGGGGCCCGTGGTTTGTGGTGCAGTGGCAAAGAAGGTCAGGTACAGACAGAAAGATGGGCAGCTCCGTCTGGGAAGGAATGTAACCAACTTCTTCCTTTGAAGCGAAGATGGCAAGACTTAGTCTTGCTTACTTTGGACGCGTCACCCCAAAAGGCCGATCGCTACACAGGGGCATCGTGCTTGATCACGGAAGACAGAGCGGCGGTTTGTGAGGGCCGAGCAGTACAGGATGGGCGCCAGTCCGTTGCAGTCAGGTCATCGTGAGTCAGCCTCCTTCCTCTGCAGCTCACAGACCCATGAAACGCGGTCTTCTGCCAACAGTGTGGTCCCTGACTCTCAGAGCCTTGTCTGGACTGAAAGACCCAGGGCTTGCCTTGAGGCATCTCCGGGGCTTTGTGTGTTCCTAGAAATTGGTCTCCAGCAATGGTTCAGCACTTGATTGTTCGCCTCAATCCACCAGTCTCTCTCACAGGAGGAGAGATCTGATCATCTGCCCCATACAGATTATAATCTAGGAAACCGCAAAGGGCATTGCTGCTCTGTTAGGGGGAGAAGCTTCAAAAAGTTTGCCAAAAAACCCCTCCATTATCGCTTGGTTCCGTTTTCTACCAACGTCTTGAAGTCCCTTCATATGAGGTCCCTGTTAGTTGACATCAAGTCTGACGTAGACAACTCTTAAAAGTTAACTCACTTTGCTTCTCTCTCCTGTGTCCTTGTTTTGTTATATTAATTTTGACATACCTTTATATTTACAAACACACAGAGAGACACTGTGGTGAGAACAGTACAATATAATGGCGGCAATGAAATGCAGTGGAGGGGAGGAACATATAACACACCTCAGATAAAGGGAAAACGAATACCCAACACTCAGAAACCATTTCTCCAAAGTGAAGTTAAAATCCAATTAGAATGAGTATCTACCATCGTGGTGCTTGCAACAATATTGTTTGTCTTTCTGGTCTGTTTTTGTATTCTGCAAGCATATGTTTCATTTTTTTTTAACAGTTTTATTGGCACTTAATCCATATATCACACAATCCAAAGACTTGGACAATCATTGCCGCACGCAATTTTAGAAGACTTTCTCCACCGCCCACAATTGTTAAATCACTTTTAAAATGAGTTGTGTCATCATCGTCGTCGATCTCCCACCCACCCCTCCCCCTTCCCCCGGCGCCACCGGTTCTTGTCTCAGAGCATCTGCTCCTCCCGTGCTTCACACACATGGACACAGCAGCAACAACCATGAAAAGCAGAAACAAAATAAAAGTGGCCAGGATACAATAAGGATAATAAAAAGATCGAGTACAAATGGTGAGTGAGAGAGACACCTGTGACTCTCCCTGAGCAGAGAAGCAGGCGTGGAGCTTGTGAAGAGTTGGTGAATGGCTTCAGAAGTGCTTGCACTCAAGGAGCTGACGGCAGGGAAGAGGACTTCTGTAGAATGGAAGTTTTCTTGGAGAGAGCCCATGGTTTCCCAGAACTGTTGGCCATTTCCACTCCTAATTAAGAACCCTGATCCTGAGCTGGCGACCATCCAATGACAACAATGGTCTAAAATTAAAAGTGGCTTCCAATTCTAATACCCTGAGGTGAATCTAAATTGTCCTTCCACTCCACAGAGCCTCTGATGCCAGCACAAGCTTGCTGGGTCCCAGGCGTACATTTATTTTTTCTTAAATCATTTTATTGGGGGCTCGTACACCTCTTAGCACAGTCCATACACCCATCCCTTGTATGGCAAGCACGTTTGTACATTTGTTGCCCTCATCATTCCCAAAACATCTGCTTTCTACTTAAGTCCTTGGTATCAACTCCTCATAGTTCCCCTCCCCCCTCCCTCATGACCCCTTAATAATTTAGAAATTAGTATTTTTTTCATGTCTTACACCGTCCAATGTCACCCTTCACCCACTTCCCTGTTGTCTGTATAGCCCTATCATAGGTTCTGCCGTTTATACCCCACATTCACTTCACCCTTCCACTATCGCCACTCTCTCCGTCCATCCTGGAAACCCTGTGTTTCCACTTCCCTTCTGTTCCAGTGTACGTCCTCTGGTCTAGCCAGGTTTGTAAGTAGACTTGGGATCATGACAGAGGGGAGAGGGGGGAGCACTGAAGAACTAGAGGGAAGTTTCATCATTGCTACCCTGCACCCTGATGGGCTCGTCTCCTCCCTACGACCCTTCTGTAAGGACATGTCGCGTCACCTACACGTGGGCTTTGGGTCCCCAATCTACTCCCCCCTCATTTACAGTGATACAATTTTTAGAATCTGATGCCAGATCCCTTCGACACCTTGCGATCACAGAGACTGCTGTGCTTCTCCTGTGTGGGCTTTGTTGCTTCTGAGCTAGATGGCCGCTTGTTTACCTTAGAGCCAGGCGTACGTGTTGAGTAGAGTCAAGAAAGTTCTTTTTCCTGTGGCTCACAAAATGCCAAGTTCGGGTGGCATTGGCAGCCATTGGAAAAGAAAGGATGCCTCTGGTGCCTGGCACTGTGAGTATCTGCCGAGCGGACATGTTCAGTGGTGCTCAGGTGCTGCCCGGCCACCCACTCCCCTGCTGCCTCCCTCCCCCATGACGGCTCTGCCGCACACGCGCCGTGACGCCCCCACAGTCACTGCTCGGCACCAGGATCCTCACGCCCTTTGTGTTCAGGATGGAACCACTCTCCTTCCCTCAGCAAGCACGCCGCCACAGGAAAATAGACTTCACGTGCTCCGTGCAGTCCTTTAAAGCTGCCTCTTCTTGCTGGTCTTCAGACAAGGGCTTGGGGAAGGGTTGTTTTCTTTTGTTTTTAGTAAATCCTCACGTTCTTAGTAAAGCGTTCAGATTGCCTCTCCGTGTTGTAAGAGTCACAGGTGTGGTGATCCCACCCCCGCCCCCAGAGATCACGGGTCTCAGCCGTCTGTTTCCCTTCTAATCCAGCTGGATTTACTCTGTTTCCTCAGAGACCCCAAGGGAAAGGATTTTGTTGCAACCTGCGACTGCTAACCGCTCTCTGATCAGGAGCAGCAGCTCAGAAACTGTTCTTGCCAGTATTACCACCCCGTCATGCATCAAGTGTGTTCCCGTGCCTTGGCCTGGTTCCGAGTGTTCGTCACAGATGAATTTGGTCCATCTCCATGCTCTCCACAGTCTATGTTCTAAGGGACTTTAGCTTCCACCAGGCAGGTGAAGAAGGCCAGACCCAAGCTGGGCCCTTCCTCCCCAGGAGACAGTGCAGCTAGGTGGTCAGGCCAGAAGTGAGCTTATTCTCTTAGCCAGTGTGTGTTAGGCCGGGTTGACTAGAGAAACACATCCAGAGACATAAGTATGTAAGAGAGAGCTTGACATCAAAGAGCGAATGTATATGGAGAAAACATCTCAGTCCAGACCCAGTCCATAAATCTGATACTAGCCCATTGGTCCAAGACTAGTCCATGAATTCCTCTTCAGACTCACGCAGCACTTGCAGTGATGGGAAATGCAGGATGATCCAGAGGCCTGCGGATGGAGAATCTTGCGGATCCAGTGGCGGTGGAAGCCTCTCCAGGGCTCCGGCTGCCATCAGCGTTGTTCTACGTGGCTTGTCAGCAGGAAGGTCAAACAGAGTGTGGTCCTGCATCTAGGGAGAAAGGGGAAGTTCCTGGAATCCTCATAAGAAGACCATGCCCACAAGGAGGGACCATCAGGCTGTGACCTGATTGACAGGCTAGACTCCACCCCTTTGTTCTTGTCTCAGGTTGACCTGCACGACATTGTGTAACTACCGCCACACAGTGTGAAGTCCGTGAGGTTATCTGCACCCTCAGTGTGAGAAAGGCGTGGCGATGTGGATTATACCATCAGCTCGGGCACATACAGCCTGCATGGAAACATGGAGAGACTTGTCTTCAGCCCGGGCTCTACTGGCTTCCACCTCTTGAGTTCTCCGAGGCCCTGAGAAACCAAAAGCCAGAGGATATTTGGCCTGCAAGGATGGTCTTGGATCACACACACGGATGGGTCTCACAGACACTACTCCAAAGCGGAGGTTCCCCAGCACAACACGCTGAGAAGAGGACCTCTCAGAATACCTGTTACCACTGTGAAGTCTGAATTCACAAGGAAGAAGCCTGTCTAAATGGACACAACGGTGTGGCTAATGTGAGCTTTATGGCAGGGTGGGAGCAGGCACATCAAAACCCTCCCAGAGAGTCTGAATGTGGAGAATGCCTTGGGATCGTCTTTAATAAATAGAAAGGGGAGCTGAGCCCCGGTGGTGTAGTGGTTGTGCACGGGACTATGGCCCACTGGGATGGAGGTTCAATTCCAGCTCCCAGGAGCAGAGGCTAGGCCTCCTACTCCCACCACCAGAGGGCAGTGATGCCTAATAAATTAATAGAAAGGAATGATCTGAATAGCCTGTTAATTATTCATTCAGGCTCTTGTTTGGGGAAAGACAAGCTGGAATGGACTTCATCTTCTGAGCTCACGACAAGGATCCCACCTTATTTGTGTTTTTTATGTTTTTTAGAACGGCGTCTGTCACACCCCAAGTAGCTTCCATCCATGTGTCACTAAAAGCAGAGTTCTAGTCTTAGTGCTGTTCAGAGTCCCGAGACTGGCCTCGATCGTGGGAACTCTGACATGATAGTGGCCAGTCAGGTAATGCGTCTGCACTGCCTTTTTTTCTTAAACTCAGTTTGTTATTGTTACTCCTTTCAGGTCACGAAGGGGTTTTTTTCATTTTCAATGAACGTTGACCTAGATTAACACCATGCCTTGGTAACTATCAGTTTAACGAGACACAGTGGAAGCTCTCCCGCTTGTTGCTCAGGGTGCCTGCAGCAGTGGCTGTTCAAGGTTGGTTTCTGGCCCTCAGGCCCCCCACGTCACTTCTGGGGCTGAAGAGCCTTTTTGCTCCCAGGTGCGTGGCTTGAGTCAAGGTGCTTTTCAGAAGGATTGGAAGGTTCCCTGTAAAACCAGATGCCCCCTGCCCTTCTCCTTTACCCTTGCTCAGTATGATCGGGTTGTTATCAGGGAAGCAAACTCTGAATGATGCCCCGAAGGCAGTTCCCCCAGACCAATTACGCACAGGTCACCTGAGCGCATGGCTGCCCCTTTCGAGAGAGGACCTCGGGAGGGAGGTCACAGGTTGCCAGCCCTCCGGTTCCTTGAGAAGGCTCCGCACAGACTCCGGGGGCCTTGGGGCCACTCTGACCCGCAGTCAGCACCTCAGCGCGTCCGAACCCGCTCCTTGGGCAGTGCTGGGGTCTCCAGCAGAATCTTGTTCCTTGGCCCCCCGAAGGCCGGTCTCTGCAGATCACCCGCCTCCACTCACCCACTCACTGCATTCCTGGAAACAATTTGCATTACAGGAGGATGCCAAGAGGTTCGTGGAAAAGTGAATTAAAAGATACCGGAGTAACTCCATGCCTTTCACACACCTGGCCTGACCCCTTCTTAAAAACTGGCAGTGGTTCATAATGTGGAGTCGTCTCTGACTCAGAGCCACCCCCACCCCCACTCCCGCCCCACCGTGTGCGACAGAGCTAAACACTTAACCTGGTCCCCTCCACCCTCAGCTGCCCGCAGCAGTTCAATCGGTCGTGCAGACAAAACTAATATTTTCACTTTTCTCTCAATATTTTGCTAATGCTTTTAGACCTGCATGTGTTCATAGAAGAGGGGGGGAAACACATCAGATTAGATCATCTTACAGCAAAAAGTAGGGCAAGGCAGGCAGTCTTCTTTTGATGTTCAAATCCAGCCTTCAAGTCACAAGATTGCATCTCAGGATTGACTGATAGTCATCGAGGTAGCAAGACCTGGGAAGTAGGGGGGAAAATGACGAAGGGTAACAGTCAGTAAAAACCAACTTTAAAAGAAATATATATATATGTATATATGTATGTATGTGTGTGTGTGTGTATATATATAAAGCAACTTTAATCTCTGACCAGTGTGAAGCTAATTTTTTTCCTCGCTGTTGAAGATCGACAGACGTCCCAGTGAGCTCATGCTCTCATCTCACTCCTGGAACGACTGTGCAGGTGTTCCAAACTGTCGTCCGTGATGACGTCTGGTCTGCTGGAAGTCCTGGGCGGGGCAAACAGCTAGCAAGCGCAAACAGTCACGATTGGAGTGCACGGAGAGTGCCTCGGAAGGGAAGTCGCCAGAACTCAGCCAAGGAAACGCCTGTGCAGCTCAGTTCTACGCCAGGGGTCGTGCGTCCGAGCCAGCTGCACACAGCTGCTCCCGCCCTGGCCCGTGTGGACACCGTGCGGACCTGCAGCTCGGCCTGGCGCCCTCCCCTCGGGTCCTTCACCTGTCCGTCTGTCCGCCAGATCTTCATTCAGAAGAAACCACCTTTTGGAATGACTCCACATTGAGGTGCATTCCTGGCAGGCCCCATGCGGCGGAGAAGTGCCCCGCACGTTTCCTAGGCTGGAGTCCTCACGGATGCCAACCACCAGGGAGGCGGTGGGGCTGTGCAGCACCCAGGCGCCCAGCCCGGTGGGCACACGCGCACCACGAGTCAGCGCGGTGCTATGATGCCAGACACTTGGACTTCTGACCTCAGCGGTTCTAGCGGTTGCTAGTGAGTGAGTGACAAGGTCCTGGGGTTGAAATGATACAATGTTGCTTTTTTTTTTTTTTGGTCTTTCTTCTATGTCCTCTATTTGAAGGATAAATAGGAATGTGAGGCACCTGGTGTGACATGATGAGAGAAGGATGATCTCTTTTGACTGATAAGAAAGCAGTCTTACTGCTCGTCCGTCAGATCCTTGGCACGCCTGCCCAGCACAGATGGCCATTGTCATGTTTCTCCCTCAGCAACCACACCCCGTGATAGGTGTGCTATCCTCCAGCCCATTCTGCAATGATAACACCGGACGTCCCCGTGACACGCATCTGTCTCTGGGTGTCGCTCTCCTCCATGTCAGTCCCCACCCCCCAATCAGATGAGGCACATGTCCGGCATGTGTGAGAGAGGGGGCTCTTCACCCGGGTGCCTCGTGCAGCTCCAGACCAGTGCTGGCTGCAGTACTTGCCGTCTGGTCCCTTTGCCAGGCTGGTCCCCCGTCCTCCCTGGGCACACCTTCTCGCCCTCCAAGTCCTCACAGGCACCCATCACCCCCTCCCCAATGAATGCTCTGTCTTCCTCCACTGGGGATCCCCAGCACTTGGCACAGAGCTCAGACCCTTGGGGACCCTTGACAGGGATTTCCAGAAAGAAGGTGTCTTGCCGAGTCAGGCATGGGGCTTGATACGTCTGGGTTGACACGCCAAGGCTCACCTGTGGAGGCCACACCTTCTGTGTAACATACCTCTGCTTCAGCCTCAGGTTGCCTCCTATGAAATGTCTACAGGAACTAACTTTTGTCATAAAAAACAACAAAGTGCAACCGAAGTGACAGCAGGGGGTCTTTCAGTGATGTGTCTCTCCCCCTCACCTTGATGCTTACTGTAACACGGTTACGACTTTGACATCTTTAACACCTCTTAAGGCCATGCCAGTTGGCCTAGATACATTAAGAGTACCTTAAGTAACAGTTCAGAAACCCTAAGCAGGCAGGAAGATGTTCTACAAATCGCTCTTCTCCGGAAGCTGCCGCCTGCGAGGTGTCTGTAACGATTGTGCAGTGCTTCTCGGACACTCATGGGGCAACCTCTTTGGAAGAATTGTTTGGAGAGACACATCTTACTTTACTTTTTGCCCAGAAAGAGTCATATTCAGAAAGTCCACAGGGATGTGCCCTTCTCTTTGAAGGCTGTTTTCTGGGACTTTTTGCAAGTCCCCTGCCCCTTTCCACTTCCACCTTGCTCACCGTTTGTCTCCGAGAAATGGAAATCACAGCCCCAAGGGTGCCCATCGCAAGGGTGCCAGGTGTTTCTCCTCAAGCTGATCTCACCGCGTGCTGGCCGGGACACGGGCTGCCCCGCACCGGCTCCTTCCTGTTGGCAGGTGGAAACGCGCCATCAACAAGCAGCCCCACTGCTAGGGGTCCCAAGGGAAGCGAGAGTGCCAGTCAATGTCTCCGACTGCCAGCCCCCCATGTGCCTACAGCGGGCACAGAACGGATGGGCCTCAGCAGCTGGATGGACTTCGCATGCTCGATGGGAGCCCGGCGGCCAGAGCGGCTGCACACTGCCTAACTACTCCTGGCACCCGGAGGCGGCAGAATGGGACTGAACCAGAGGATGCCAGGGTCTGGCCCAGGGGGCTGTTGGACAGACTTCATGATAGAAAGCATCTCTGCCTCCACTGTGGCCGTAGCTGCTGCTGCTGCTGCTGGACACATGGAGTCCACTCCCCTCCACTGTAGCCCTGTAGACAGAGCTGCCCCACGATGAGTTTCCTGGGCGAAGATCACCAGGCCTTTCACCTGTGAAGCTGCCGGTTACCTACAATGGCCACGCCCTCCTATAACAGGCAGATGCTGGTGTCTGGGTGTGATGTTATAGCCCCCTCACCAGCACTTCAAAAACAATTGCCATGTGGCACAGTGGGTGGGACCAGAAGGTTAATGGTTCACACCTACCAGCAGCTTCTCCGGAGGGAAACGTGGCTATCTGTTTCCATAAAGGTGACAGTCTTGGAAACCCAGAGGGAGAATTCTATACTGCCCTTTAAGGGTCACTGTGAGGTTTGGGGTTTTGTTTAGTTCACACTGCTGCAGGAAAGAGGGGGAAAGCTCTCATGAGTTACACAGGACGATGCGTGCACATCTGGGCCTGATTCACGAGGGTGCGTGATACCTAGCGGGAGATGACGCCTCCTTTTCAGCCCCCACATCTGTCCTAAGTAAATGTTGACTGATAGAGAGCCTGAAGCCCAAGGAAACATGCAGTGACCCCAGGAAAGCAGTGAGCTCAGAGCCTGGAGCGCACCCGGCCACTGAAGGTTCAGAGCAGGCTGCACCACGCTTTGCGGTCCCCTAAACGGAACACTCAGTCCTGCTCCCGCTGCCTGGCGCTGGAATAGCCCGCCAGGCGCGTTGGGATCCGCGTTTGTTTGGTCACCGGTTTTCTCAGGCTGACTTGCCAGGCCGAACCCCCCTCGCAGACTGCAGGCCTTTGGACTTGGCTGTCAGACCCGGCCAGCTGAGGTGGGCCGGCCCAGCATCTGCTCCTCCATTGTGCTGAATGCTGGCTCCATCTGGTTTCCGTCAGCGTGGGTGCCAGCCAATTACTAATCTATTAGAGCGACATGGAACTGAGACCGCGCTTCTCGTCCCTGGCTTCTTCCTCCTGAGTTTTGCTTGGCTTACGTTCTAGGTCCTCGTTTATTTTGTGTATGGGGGGGGGGGGGGGGGGGGGGGGGGGGCACAAGCTGCCCTTGCTTCTCGTGCACAATTGTGAGAGGTGGAGGAGGGAAGAGGGGATTCAGGTTGCTGGTTGGTCCTCCCGGTGACGATGACCGCTACCAAGTATGCCTGGCCCTGACCGCCTGGCCCTGAGCCAGCGCAGCATTGTTCCCGTCCATTCATAGGGGCAGAACTGATACTCAGGTCAGATAGCTTCTCCCAAGGTCCTGGGGCTGGCTAAGGGTCCGTGTTCAAAACCATGGCTGCGTTTTGGGCCATTTTACGTCTCGAGAAGCCATCCGCACCCAGTCCTTGGAGCGTCCCGAAGGAAAGTCTGTGAAGTTTCTAGAAGAAGAGGGGACTTTGTATTTCTCCTCCCCAATAGGGGCTTCTTCATTAGGACCCCCCCCCAGATGTGATTCTGAGCGTGAGTTTGTGGCATCCCAGCAGGCACCCCGCTGAAGACGCTGGAGGGGCAATTCGGTGGTGGGTGCAGCTGGCCTGCTCTCAGGAAGTGCCCCCTACCCACCCACAGAATGCTTCTGCCCTGTGGCCGGCTGGTGACACACTCCGCTCTGAGAATGAGCAAGAAGACAGGCACGTCATTGGCTAACAGCCTCGTCCCTTCTTCCCGGCAGTGCTCCTCAGAACCCACCCTTCACTGCCGGCCCGGGGCAAACTGGCCACGCAGGGCCCCCATGACAGCTCGCACTGCCACGCCGGTGTGCTCGTTTTCTAAAACAAGATTGAGGTGACTTCATTCATTTCCTTCGAAAGCAAAGAGCACACGTGTTTTCACCGGGAAAGGGCTTCTTACCATGAGTCACGTCGGGGATTGCTGGCATGTGGCAGAGAGTGGTGGGAGCTGCGTGCCGGCCTTGCATCTGTGTTCGGACGCGGAATGCACCTGCTCGGTGTTCAGAAGCCCATGTGGCCTGCAGCACCTGACTCCTCTAACCTGTCTGGATGGGGAAGGGCACCCGAGCGCCTTTCTTACTCCTCGGGGCCCTGGGAGGAGTGGCTCAAAAACGACTTCAGGACCTTCTTACAGGTGGCAGGGGACACGTCTGCTTCCAGATCCTTGTCAGGTTAAGGACACCTGGCTGTGCCCTGGCCTGGGGCCACATGCAGGCCCTGCCAGGAGGGGCTGGCCAGGTGGTTCATGGCGGGGCGGGGGGGGGGGGGGCCCCCTCATTCCTTTCATCTTTTCCCTTTGCCTTTGGATTTCCCACCCCCTTAAATTGCCCAGGGCCTCCCCCTGCTAGTTGGTCCCCAGAAGCTTCTGTTCGCTTCTAGATGGTCTCTGGGCCATGGAGGCCCTGCTTTCTGTTGCTGCTTCAGTCCTTCGTGAACCTCACCTGGGACCTGTCCCCACAAGGGGAGCGTGGCGTGGCGTGCCCAGCTTGTCGTGCCACCTCTGGGTGTGGGTGTGGGTGTTCAATAACGTTTGCTGAGGACACGCCACTCGACCTGGCTTCTCTGTCTGTTGCTGCTCCGGAGCTCTAAGAACCGAGTCCGAGGTTGACCCAGCAAAGCCCCAAGGGCGTGCCGTCTGGTCCTTGACACAGCAGGTGTGCCCGTCATGGCCTTTGCATCCCTGCTCATGAGCGGCACACCCCTCACAGACGGTTAACCGGCCAAATACAGAGCGTGCCCACACACTGCCGGTGGAGAAGCCCCGTGCACTCCTGGCATGTGTGCAGGTGCGAAGACTTAGGAAGCCCCATCAGCTGTGACTAGCTCAGCTACGCAAGTGGCGAGGCAGCCTGTGGGCAGGTTCTGGGCGTCAGCATGGCCTGCACCTGGAAGACCACTTGTTTGAAAGGAGTAGCCCTCCCTTTTCTGCCTGTGACCGCTGGGGGCCTGCGTGAGCTGGATTGACAGGGACTGCAACAGTGGCCCCCGCAGAGCATCCATTAGGGGGTGACAAGCACTGGGCAGGGTTTGGTTCTGCCTCCCAGAGGGTGCTCGGGTGAGTTGGCACGGGCGAGAAGGCGGCGCCTCGCAGTATCGGTAGCCTTGCTGGGGGCCTCATGGCCACAGCCACGCCGGCACCCTGGTTTTTTGCAGATGAGACGAGGGAGGCGAGCTTTGAACCGCTCGCCTACACCCTCCCGCAGCTCCTGTCTCACATGGTCTCCTCCTGCTCACTATGACTTAGCTGAGAAGCCATCCACCACCCTGGCCAGACGTCTCTCTCTCTCTCTCTCTCTCTCTGGCCAGACGTGTCTCTCTCTCTCTCTCTCTCCACTTCATATCAGATCCGTGTGCACACCTCGACCAGGAACTGCTTGCTTGCAGGAATTAAATCCAATGGGCGCCCTATGTTTCCTGCCCTGAGCTGTTGCTACCAGATCTGGAGGGCACAGGGGCATTTGTTGGGTGGGAAGAGGCTTCCAGAAAGGAGGGAGGACTGTGCTTGGGAGACGCCGCATTCTCGGCGCACTCCTACCTTTCTACATGGGGGTGCACGTTCAGCTGCTACCAGCGAGGTCCGCATTTAGAAGGAGCGCCCACTCCTGGAGAGGACCACGGGGCGCTCTGTCCTAAAGCGTCCCAGTGTCAGGCTCCCCGAGGCAGTGCCGCCCTGTCCTAGAGAGTCGCTCTGGGTCAGCAGCCCCTCGATCCACTCGGTGAGCGTAGCCCGGGTGTTCGGTTTGTTCCCAGGTGCCTCTCTCTGTGGGGAAGCAGCCCAGGACGTCGATTAAAGGTAGGCACGCTTGGCTTTATCGCTCTCTACGGACAGACGCTTCCCAGCAGCCCTGGGCGGACCAGTTCTGTCCACGCCATTGTCCCCACAGCGCGTGCCCCCTCTGTCTGTGTGTCCCGTTCCGGTCAGTCGCACGGTCTCGCAGGATGCGGTCCCGCAGCTGCTAGACCATCGTCTCGTGTCAGGGTAGCATTTCCAGGCGGCGGGAAGCCAGGAGGTCTGAGTGTCTTGAAATACTCGGTCGTGGTCGTCGTGGTCGTCGTCGTGGTGGTAGTGACCTACATCAGTGCCTGGGGGGGCCGGGGGAGGGGGCTCCAGAGCCCCTTGGCTTGAGCTCGGCTCCTGTTGTACTGGTTGCTGATTTTGCCCAGCTGTGTGTGGAGTGGTCTGTGTTTTGTGGTTCGTGTGAAGCCCAGGGTCTGGCAGGCGGTGCGGCAGTTCAGTCTCTGCAGGTGCTGTTGCAGCCAAAGCGCTTTAGTGTACTCGAGTGCAAATTACACCCAAAATACAAGCGGTGGAAGGAGCCAGGGCAGGCCCTGTGCCTGTTACCGCCCCCCACCCCCACGGGGCTGAGTCTCAGTGCTCACAGAGACGGGGTACCCGGTGGGTCTCCACTCTGCCTCCGGTCCACCTGCACCCTGTCGGTGCATCCCATCTCGCCGGGTGAAACGACGTGCTCCCAAAATACGGCACCCAACCCGAAGCAGCCCATCAGCTGGTGCTCGAGGCAAAAGTAGCCCCCGCCCCGGAGAAGTGCAGCCGATGTCAGGCTCCTGCAGGGATCCCTGAACCCTGGGGGGTCCCTCCCTGCAAAGCAGCCGGGTTCTTTAGCGCTGCCTGATGTGGCCAGGTCGGCCCACGGTGGGCTGGCCTGCAGTGGGGAGTTCGTGTTTTAACTGAGAAGCTTTGGACACACCATGCTCAAGTCCCTCTCCTGTTGACCAATCTGCCACAGGGTTAGCTGGGATGCCCCGCAGACGGCACAGCCATCCCTGGGAGGGGGGGTCATGTTCCATGGAGCTGAGGGCCAGCGCAAGAACGGGCATCAAGAACCTACCAGGGCTGCCGGCCGCCCTGGATCCAGCCTGGGGAGGCTTCGGAGGCCAGGCTAGGGACTCATCACCCAGCCAGACCAAGAGCAAGCCCATGAGTGTTCTCGCCGGTTCAAAGGTGGACTAAAAGACCTTTCTCTGTGTTTGCTTTCCATTTAGGTAACTACTCCAGACCCCCCACGTATAGCGGGGTACCCAGTGCAAGCTACAGCGGCCCCGGGCCCGGCATGGGTGTCAGCACCAACAGCCAGCTGCACGGACAGGGCCCCAGCCAACAGTGTGGGGCCATGCCCCTGGGACGGATGCCGCCGGCTGGGATGCAGAACCGACCGTTTCCTGGAAACCTGAGCAGCATGACCCCCAGCTCTCCCGGCATGCCGCAGCAGGGAGGGCCAGGGATGGGGCCGCCCATGCCCACGGTGAACCGTAAGGCTCAGGAAGCAGCGGCGGCCGTCATGCAGGCTGCTGCAAACTCAGCGCAGAGCAGGTACGGCTCCCAGGACCCACGGCCGGGCAGGCTCTCGGGGCGTCCATGTGTGAGTGCACCCCCCCCCCCCCCACCACCACACACACACCCTGGGCTCCGGACCCAGCAAGGTGCCAGGGTGGCAGGCCAGAGGCAGGCAGCCAGTCACTCTTCTTGTGCTAAAGCCTCTTGTAAAGGTCAGAGGGTGAAGGGCAGGCCTGGGGAGGCAGGTGGTAGGCAGCTACTGGGAATGCCCAGCAAGAGTCCTCTCTCTCTCATCGGCACTTGGGAAACCAAGCCCCAGATGGGCTGCAGGGTCTCTGGGGTCCCACCGAAGGCAGTGATCTTCACGTGGAAAACACTAAAAATTCCAAACCATCTGAGTCCTTTAAAAAGTTCTCTTCTTCTTTCTTTTTCTTTTTTTACGCACTATAAAACTCCTTTTCAATTGGAAATCATGTGTGTGTGTTCCATGTGTGCGTTGTGTGTTCCATGTGTGCATTGTGTGTTCCATGTGTGTATTGTGAAGCTTGCAGCATTTGTACGAGGGTGGCTTCAAAAAGTCTGTGGAAGCATTCTGTTCACCCTTCCCCCTTTCCACAAACGTTTCGAGGCCCCCTTGTGTCAGGCTTCCTGTTCCCGCCCTAACCAGAATGTGCCAAGATGCAGTTTGTCAGCATGTGCCATTAGAGCAGAGGTTCTCAACCTTCCTCACGCGCCACCCCTCCACACAGCGCCTCATGTGGTGGTGACCCCCTCGCCTCAGCCGTCAAATTACTTTTGTTCCACTTACTAACTGCAATTTTGCTTCTGTTATGAAGCAAGCAACCCCTGTGAAAGGGGTGGGGTCGCAATCCACAGGTTGAGAATCGCTGCCCGAGAGCAAAGCGTTTGCCCCCGGCACGTCCTTGCTTTAATCCGGATGCATCTTCCTTTAAGGAGCTACTCCCCCTGTCTAGAACTAGCACAGCGAAGTCAAAACGGATAGGGCAAGGGCAGCTGTGGAAAGATGGAAGACCCTGACTTTTGTCAAAGGAAAAACAAAGTTGCGTGTGAGTGTGTGTGTGTGTGTGTGTGTGTGTGGTGTTCTCCAGAAGCTGCTGTGTGGGGAATGCAGGGTCCCTGCTCCACTCTCAGATGCAGCAAATGGTCCCGACTGTCCCTGGAGGAACTGACATGAAACCCATCTCTCTCTCTCACAATGACTCGAAACCTACCAGACCACGCCCCCCCTCCAGCACACCTCTAAGCTGAACTTAGGCTTCAGGGCTCATGTTTGCACACCTGTTTCTGAAGCCTGCCCAGCTGGCCCAGTAGAAGTTCCAGTGTGGGCGTCGATGAATGGCCCATGTTCACAACTCCCAAAGCACCAGTCACTTTCCTTCTGTTCAGTTGAGAAGTTCTGACTGCATATGGCAGGATACCTTTGATGGGTTGGCCAAGGTGACCCCAGAGATGAAGGCCACAGTTCTGCTTGATTGAAAAGCCTTCTAGCACCACCTCACAGTGTCTGGGGCCCTTTGTGAATCCGCTGATTAGGGTAGACCCTGGTTTCTGTCTCCGTCAGTGGCCACTGCCCCAGGGGGCTCCAGGGATTGTGAGTGGGGACCACACCTCCGCCTATTCTCTCTCTGGCTTTTGCCAAAGTCAGAAACTGGACACAGGTTCTCTGCCCCGGCCCCCACCCGTTTCCTTCCGAAACCATCTCACCAAGTTCAGTGGAGACAGAGGTATCTGCTGGGAACAGCAGGGCGCCCACCTGCCACCTTCTGTCCCCTCAGGCCGGTGGGGGCTCAGGCAGGCGGGGGCCATGCTCATGCTGCAGGACCAACCCACAGAAGCTGTTCTCTGTTCTGCTTTAGGCCACCATACATTAGGTCGCCTGCTTATCCCAGCCAGTCTGGGGCTGGCGGACGCCCCCTGTTTTCTTCCCAGCACCCCAACTATGGCAACTCTCAGGCTCCCCTGCTGCACCAGCCTGACCAGTACGGGTAGGTAGCGCCACGCTGGACGTGCGGCGGGACCCTGGCATCCCTTTGAGACTGTTCATGAGAGCACCCCGGGCTGCTGGGGGGACTCCCACACCAGCCAAGCGAGAATACCTCAAGTATCCTCCCCACCCCCGGGAGGGGGGTCACCTTGTCACTCCCCTCTGTGTGTTTCTGGTCTTTTGTGTTCCGTTCTGTTTCGTTTCGTGGGTTGGTTTCTTTCTCGTTCGCAGTGACCGTCCTGTGGCGGTGCGGTGGGACCTGCATGCCCTCCCACGGGCCCCGTCTGTGCATGGCTTCCGCATGGCTCCCCTCCCCGCCTCGTGCCCGAGAGCAAAGTCCAACCTGTTCCTCACCTCAGCTCCACCACCCCTGGTCCGAGTGGTGGCGTGTGGGAACTTGTGTGTGCACTGTCATCACGGCTGTGACCGCCCCCACCGCCAGCCACAGTAGGGATGACAACCACTATCCTTACCGACTGGGGGAGGGGAAGGGTGTCCATTTCCTCCATTCCCAGCAAGCCCCTGTCCCAGAGATCCCCTTACGCCCCCACGGAGTTGAAGGTCGGTGAGGGCATCAGGAAGACCCCACCAATACCCAGCACAGATTTGTGTTTCTGAACATGGTTTCCCCATTGCACCCAAGAATTCCGTACAGCAACAGAAAGGGGATCTCTTCTCTCTCTCTACAAAATGACGCCAAACTCTGTCCCCGTGTTTAAGGGACACAGTGCTCCCAGGACACATGGCTCTTCAAGGATGGGCTAAGTAAGCAGAAACACTTTCCTGGTGTCGTTTTGAATGTGCTGTGACATTCTAGGTCTGCTCATCGGTCAGTGGTCATTTCGGGAGACTCAGAACCACAGCTTTGGTTACACTAAAACCGGGAGGAGCAGCCAGTATTTATAGAAACCTCAGTACCACCTGCTTCCAGAACCGCACCATCCCTCCTCGCTGTGACCGCCATCGCGGTCCCCTGTGTCATCAGGCTCCATCCTCCACAAGGGTCCTGAAGGAGCCCTGGCAGCCGGGTGGTTAAGCGCTTGGCTGTAAATGACAGCTCAGCTGTTCAAATCCACCG
This sequence comes from Nesogale talazaci, assembly GCA_004026705.1. Lineage (NCBI taxonomy): Eukaryota > Metazoa > Chordata > Mammalia > Afrosoricida > Tenrecidae > Nesogale > Nesogale talazaci. The sequence continues at coordinate 19,087 of PVJH01001718.1, read as the reverse complement.
GCCACTCTGCTTGAAAAGGATGTGGCACCCCGAAGGGGCAGCCTCTTTCCTGCCCTCGAGGGTCAGTGAGTCCAAATTGACTCTGTGGCGGGAGGAAGGGGGCTGTCCTGGTGTGTGTATGTGTGTGTGTGTGTGTGCGTGTGTGTTTTGGCATCAAGAGCATCTGGCATCGGGAGTTCTGAATTCCACCTCCAGGGTCCGTAGGGCGGTCCCACAGCTAGAGAATTTAGTCAGCGTGGTCCTGAGAGCAAGCAGAGACACCTCCCGGTTTTCTCGCAAGCATCTTTTCCTCGCCCCCTCTCCCGCGGTTCCTTCAAGGACAATCCGATCCGGGAGGTCGCAGTGGGGGGCCTGAGAAGTACTTCTCATCAGAGGCTAATCCGTAGCCTCTGCCCTTCACCAGCTCTGGAGGCCTATTTAGACCCACAAAGCTGGTTTGGCTGCGCCTTGCCAAGCCGCGTGAAGCAGCTGTGTAAAATGAATTTAAATGGCAGGCATCGGAGTGAAATCGCTTCCACTGGGGCGGAAAATCAATGTTGGCTGAGCGGCACGAGGCGCTGGGATCCGCCGCTCCGCCAGCACGTCCAACGTCCGTCCCCAGAACACCCCCTTCAAAGGAGGAGGGCTGCCCGTGGCCATGGAACCATGAATCCTGCGGGGCACACATGGCAAACGACCTGCCTGGCCAGCCCTCCGCACCCTAGCTGGGGGTTTTGCCTTTTGACGTCCAACGTCATCTTCCCAAATAAAGGACGCAGAGAGCATCTTAATCCTTTCTGAAACCTTCCTTCCCCGATCCCTGGCCCCGTGTGAGGCATTTACAGCCCCTGGTGCCTTGTCGACAAGCAGATGCTCCGCTATGAGGAGAGAGAGCGAGCCTGGGTCTACTGGCTGGGGTGTAAGAAATCTGCTTTGTCAACTTGCTTTCTCAGGGCCCAAAGCCTGTGGATTCTGTTGATTGACCTCCTCTCCAGGAGGGCAAGAAGGGGGAGAGTGGAGGTAGGGGTCTGGCCTTTTAAAGTCAAGCTAGCAATTGGGGGTGGGGTGCAGGGGGTGGGATGGGGAAGGGCAGCCTGCACAGGCCTGTGAGGAACCCTGGGTCGCCAGCCTGTGTCGTGCTGACTGCTTCCCAAGTCAGAATCCCACCGGGCCTGGACCCTATGGGAGGATCCGAGAAAGACAAGGCCTGACTGAGGTGTAGACGGAAACAGAGAGGCTTTGAACAGTGACGTTCTGACTCAGTGCACCTCCAGCGCTCCGAGCCCGCTGAGGACAGTGCGAGAGCGAGTGTGGGTTCCTGTAAATGGGTGCTGTTTACCCAGGAAGCAGGCTCCCCGTTATCAGTGTCTAGTCATGCTCTCCAGCGACACAGATTATGTCTGTCCACAGTCTCTCGTCCCCTATTGGCTGTCCAGCCCACTGCCCCCCGACCTTGCTCTCACATCCACGGTGACCCTGAAATGGTGTTTCCCAGGTGCAGATGTGTGACTTCAGTCCCAAGGGGCCAGGGAGCTCAGGGCAGTGCTTTCAGCAATTCTCTTAGTTGCTATCCCATTCAATAAGTCTAGCTTTGGGTCTTGTTTGCTTGTTCGGGGGCGGGGCGGGGGGGGGGGCGTTGGGAGGTTGTTTTAAGGGACATGAGTTTTGGTCTACCAGCAATCCCTTTTTTTTGGGGGGGGGGCATCACTGCCCTCTGGTGGTCATGGGAGCTACCCAGCACTGCTCCTGAGAGCCGCCACTTGATTTGAACCTCCAAGCTCCCGGGTCGCAGTCCCACACTCAACCACTTACGCCACCGGGGCTCAGCCCCAGCAATCCCTTTTAAAAGAGAGGCGTGACCCCTCCACGACACACAGGGAGCAAGCCATGAGTCACATCTTCACCTTGGAGCAGGTGAGCCTCATCCACGAATTAGGACGGCCTCCCACAGGATGGGATGGAATGAATCCGTGTTCAGATACCAGGTTAGCTGAGTGATCATTTCTGAGCAGATGGGAGGAACCACCTCTTAAGTCCTATCTTCGGGGACCCCCCAAGGACCCCCCCGCACACACACCTCCTTGTTCCCCGGCACGGGCATCTTTCATAGCTTTCCCTGCGAAGTCAGTGCTCAGGAAGTACGGACGGACAAGCAGATGGAGGGCGGGCACTGGGAGTCTGACCTGGGTCGGGATGGCAGCTGGGTCTCAGGGTTAGCCCCGGCCCAGCACTGCTGCAGCCAGATTCTGAGGTGTGCCTGAGCCCAGGAGGGCCAGAGTCGGTTGGACGTATGGGGAAGGCCTCGGCCTGCTGCTCCTTAAGCAAGAGTTGCCGTGAGCCCCAGGCACCTTTCGCTGGGACATCCCACACGGAGGCACACTGCACCGGAGGCTGCCCTGAGGCCTTCGCCCTCCACTGATGGAGGTGGCACTGGTGCGGCCCACCCTTGGCATCCCTGCCAGCCACAGCCAGCTCCGAGCTATTTCCAGAGGAGCCGATGTCTTGCCTGTTCCAGGCAGGAAGGGTGACTTCAGCTGCTCCTCAGACAGCTCAGTAAATGGAATCAGCAGCGCGCCAGGGCAAAGGCGCCCACAGGTACTGATTAACTAAGGCTCACCAGCCGCGGCATGCCAGAGGGAGAAAGCCCACGCCAGTAGTGCTCAGTCCGCCCTGCCCCCGAGCCCATCTGTGGACAGAGTAGTGCAGCGCCGCATGCTCTTAGCACCGCCCCACCAACTTGTCTGCATTTCCCGGACAAAGACTTGCACACGGTGCGAGATGCGGCCAGAGCCTTGGTGCCCAGGTTCCACACGGACTTCCCGGAGATGCTGTTTTTGGTTTTGTTTCTTTCTTTTTTTTTTTTTTTTTACAAGAACCCATCCCAGGAAGAGCTGAGGTTCCGTGGTGGAAGAAGAGGCCTTTAGAACTGGTGAGGGTGGGGGGGTAGGGAGGGGGCTCTCTGGAGCAATCCGTCTCCTCTCCTTGGTTGTCTGCTTTGGGAAACCAAAACCAATCTATGGCTCCATCCGTTCAAGGCTCCATCTTGGTTCCCAACAAGACAGACTGAATCCTCCGCCTGCCGTGGCTCCTCCTCCCGCGGGGGCTCTGTCTGTCCTTGCACTGACTGTGCACGGATCCTAGCTCCCCTGTTTGTACAGGGGGATTTGAACTCCTGGTCCTTTTGCCCCTCGCGCAGACCCACGTGGGCCCTGAGTTTCCCACCCTCGCGGACAGCAGGGGTGAGGGGGTGTCACACAAGGGCGGAAATGGGGGTTGCCGCTGCTCACGCAGGTCAATGCAGGCACATAGGCAGTGCCACCCTCTGGCTTCCCAGAAACACACCCAGGCCACTGACTGAGCTTCATGTTCCTGGCTTCTTCCTTCCGAAAACACTGCACAAAATAAGTTCCTGTGAAGTCTTATCACCTCTTGACCAAAGGAGCTTTAATACTGAAGACGGCGAATCTGCAGGCGTCTCTAGGAACCCAGACTGACCCGGTCTGTCACGCCTCTGCAGACAACAAATGACTCCGAGCCTACTGGCAACCAAAACTTTGGGGACTGCCCCCCACGCTCCCAGATGAAGTGTGGGTGTCTGCCAGTGCCCTCCAGGGCCAGTGCTGCCCGCCTGGAAAACACTGCCTGCATTTTAATACCAGGAGCCTTCCAAAACAAAACAGCGGAACCCCGCGCCCCACCCCACATTTCAAATGGGAGACTCTGAGTCTTGGGGAAGGGCCTGTCAAGAGAACACTTGATTTCCTCCTGGGTGGGTGGGCTCTCAGGTGTTGGGTAGCACTCTGCATTGCATATTATGAATAGTGTCCCTGATGTAAATTCACAAAAAGTTAAACCCAACAATTAGAAAGACCCTTTATGGCCTCGTGTGGGGGGAAAAAATAACAAACATTCATGGAAAATTTCTCATCTTCTCATTCCATGTTCCCACACACTTTGTGACCGACCTCTCAAATGCACGCCACCCCCAAAACTAGAATCATTGGCATGAGCTTAAAAAGCCTTGTTTATCAAAGCCCCTGGGAGCCAAACTCCCAGTTAGATTGCTGTGACATGGTTGAATGTCTCTTCAGATACACGAGGGGCAGAACCCCACCACTCCACCACCACACACACCCCTACCAAACAACTGGATTTGTTTGGCTGCCACCCGCATCTGCACCTGGGCAGCCGAAAACCTTAAGAGAGGGTCAAAAAAAGCAAAGTCCCTCGTCTGGCTGTGAGAAGCTGAGCTCCAGAAAGGGTGCGTATCACCGAATGGGTAAGGAGAGCATTGTCTTCACTGCCAGGACTGCAGTTGTCGCTGCCAGGCAGAATCACACCCTGAGGGGCCAAGCACTGGCTTTAGTACCTATCCTGGCCTGGAGGCTTTAGGAAGCTTTGGGAGCAGAAAGCAGGTCCCTGCCATGCGACCAGGGGGAGGAAGGGGCTCGAGAGCACCTAGCAGCCCCTCCGCAGGGCAACCCCCGCCTTCCTACTCTGGCTCAAGCGCCCACAGGGGCGCTTCTGCTCAGGCTCCAGGGTCGCAATGAGTGGAAGCTGCCTCTAGCAGTAAGTTTGAGTTTGACACTCCATCCTGGGTGATGGGCTGCAGGACCAGAGATCTCGTCGCAGGGGTGGGGCGGGGGGTGCTGGCCAATTGTTTTCCCAAAAGCAGGCAGCAGGCAAGATAGGTGTGGCAGTTTGCGATGCTGTTTTTTTCAATGGAGTGGCTGGGTCATCTCCACGTCGGTCCCCTCCCACCTTGTGGGTCTCCTTGTGCCGCTCCCGGGGCTTTGGTGAAAGACCCAACCTTCTAGAACACTGAGCCTCTTGTGGTCTGACCCCAGTCTTCCCCTCCACCCCCGCCCTCCCCCATGCTGTTAAAGGGGCCGCCCTGGGTGCTGTGGCACAGATTGGACTCCGTGGTGCGGTGGGTTGGGGTCGCGATGTGCTCGTGAGACACTTGAGTGGTGCAGTGGGTTAAGTGTAAGCTGCTTATTGCCAAGGTGGCGATTCTCACCCTCCAGCCCCTCTGCAGGAGGAGGATGTCAAGATGACAGCCCCAAAGGCCGAGGGGGCAGTTCTTCTCAGGCCTGTCGGGTTGAGCTCCATGGACGTCCATGGCTAGGTTTTAAACTCAAAGGGTAGCAGGAAAGCCCTGGTGCCTGGTGGCCTTTTGGCTTTTTCACACTGAACCATTCGAAGCAGTGACTTTAAAACTGGTGTTTGGCTCATTCTACTGACTTAACCCATAATCCAACCGATGTTGGCAGATGTTTGTGTTTGGTGAAATGCCGAGAGAGAGAGAGAGAGAGTGTGTGTATACCCTGAGGAGTCATCTCCGCCCCCCCTGAGTTAATCTTGTTCTAATGACCTGGCTCTTGCCCGAGAATGAAGCCCAGTGTGCGTTCCGATAGAGGACTGTTATGGACAAGGGGCTGGGTTCTCGGGGCTGTGCTGTCGGTCAGCGTGTTTCAGGGAGAGACCCGCCCCCTGCTCTGACAGGTGACGGTCGGGCAGGGCTGCCGTGTGGGGACGAAGGCTGCTCGGTGTCCTTGGGCTTATGTCACAGCCCGTGTTGTCATTTGACAGCAGGCAGCCACTTTCTCTCCAGAGCGTTTCTCTAGGGTGCTCAGCAGACACACACACCCCCGCCCCCGGCCCCCGAGATGCCGCCAGGTCTTTGTTCCTTGACACGGCTGTTGTGGCATCTATCAGGCCATCGGCATGCGAGACAGAACCACCGCCGCCTCACGGCCAGAGGCTGTTGAGCTTCTGATGGGTTTTGCAGTGAAAAAGCTCGGTTAAACCGTCATCTTCTCATGATGATCGCAGTCAGCGGTGCTGGCCGGGGTAAGTCACAGCTGAAATTGAATGGAACCCAGCAGGCCGGTTCACTTGGCCATCTGCCGACGGGGTGCCACGGGCCAGCTCTCTTCCCTGGCCTAGACCATGCCGTCGGTCTGAGGCTCTGTGGCTGTCACAGGCACATCACTGCCCTGCAGGTGAACTCAAGTCTAGTGGAGGGACGGCTGTCTTTGTCCAAAGAGAGATGCTCACCATCCATTCCTTCTAGTGTCCAACAGAGGTGGATGAGGTCAGACCCTGTCCCGCTCGGTGAATGTAGTCAGACCTCCCCAAGCCAGGTGCGCACAGAAGACAGTGTCTGGAGGGCCTGGTGCATGTATGCCCATCTAGAGAAAGCAGAACTCGTGCCCACGACACAGGCAGAAAGCAGGTAGCATCTGCGCCTGAAGGGAGGACAAGGAAGCTGGCCAGGCGGCCCCAACACTGGAGGAAGCAGGCCTAGCCTCAACACAGCCTGTTCCCAAGTGATGGCTACGTACCGCCTGATTTGTCTGAGGAGGAAGCACGAGCAGTGCCGACAAGTGCCCTGCTCTCCTTTGATTACACGGTGGAGTGACCAGCCAAGCTCAGAAGGGAGCCTGGGATGTTAGCATTAATGCCAGTCCCCCGCACGATGACTCCAAGCCCCTTACAGGAGTGTGCTTCCACCCGGGAGCTTATTCAGGAGACCTTGGGTGACTTCAGCTCCGTTTGTCTGTCTCTATGTCCGTCCGTGAGCTCGGGGGGCAGGATAGGTGACAAGAAGAAGCTGGGTAAGCCTAGACTTGTTAAAGAATAAGGGTCCTTTCTCCCAGGTCCTCCGCCCGCCGTGTTGCTCAGCCTCCCCAGAACCTCCTTCCCTAGCTTGAAGAGCAGTTTTGTCTGTCTGGAGCTGTTTGGAATGTCTTGTCTTCGTTCACACCTAGACCTCTGAAACCTGAGCTGTTGTCAAAAACCCCAGACTCCACCTCGAGTCCTTGTGGCTTCATCCGGAACTTTCCAGCAGGCCAGAAGTTTATCAGTTTTTTTTTTTGGGGGGGGGGGGGGGGGGG
>PVJH01001718.1:0-12109 GCA_004026705.1 Nesogale talazaci | reverse complement strand
GTGGACTGCAGTCCCGCACTCAACCACTTATGCCACCGGGGCTCAGTCCCAGGCCAGAAGTTTTTAAGTCCACGGAAGCAGCTGCCTCCAGCGACAGCCGATTGCTCGCTTTTGTTCTTGTTTATGGTGACCATTCACGTACGCGAATCTTACATGTTGGGGGGGTGGTCACGGTACAGCAAGAACCATGGGTAATTGACTCACCGCGGGCGAGAGGGTCAGGCTCATCCTCCGTGTAGAACCCCGAACCCAGCCCACTGCTCTCGCTGACCCGTTCCAATCCCCACGACGACGCTGCCAGCTCAGACTTCTCAAAGTTTTCTCAGGCAAACTGGTTTCTAAGAAAGGAGGGCCGCGGAATCTGTGTTGGGGGTGGGGGCTCCCTGTCATCCTTTGCTTACTGCTTTTGGTCTTTTCCTAACCAGTAAAACCCAGGGCAGCCTCGGTCTCTCCCCACTGCCCACCCTCCTTCCCAGACAGTGGAGAAATCGTCCCCTTTGCCTCCCGTGCAAGGGCAAGTGTGTCACCACTGGACACCAAGAGATGCCCCAGGGTGGGGGGAGGGACAGGGGCAGGCGGGGTCTTCTAACATGTTAGGAACATGCTCTGTAGATTCAACCCTCTTGGACCCGGGCCTAGAAAAGGCCCGACTCGATTTCCAGGTGCAATGCTAACGCCTAACTCGTAGGGTCCAGGGAAGTTTGAGAACCACTTTATCTCATAGTTAATCCTGTTTAAAAACAAAAAATTCTGGTCCGTGGCAAGTTCTGTGAAGTAGCGTTCTCGCTCTGCCCGCGTGTCTCGCTGCTCTGGGTTTCTGGCTGTTTGACACAGGGGCTGTGAAATGTTTAAAGAGTCTCCTCCTGCTCAAGTCTCAGGCCATGAACTCCGCTCCCTTTGAAAGCCCTGCTCTCACCCGCCCCCACCACACCCCGATCGGCCATGGCACAGGGCGGCTGGCGCGATGGGAGCCAGTGACTGGTTGGTGGGAGGTAGAATGGCTGGGGCTTGCCAATCGTACCTGGCAATTAAGCTCGGCCTCCCTCCCCAGAAAGTCCGTCCATCCTTCCCCACAGACATGCTACGTAGAAGCCCCACCCCTTGCTCCTGTGACTGTTCTAGAACACCGGCCACGGACGTTGTTGTTCTTCTCCTGTGTACGCAGTCAGTCCACATGTGCCTCTTCCTTTTCTCCCACAGGCAGGGCAGTTTTCCCGGCATGAACCAGGGTGGACTGATGGCCTCCAGCGCACCCTACAGCCAGCCAATGAACAACAGCTCGGGACTGATGAGCACCCAGGCCCCGCCCTACAGCATGGCGCCCAACATGGTGAACAGCTCTGCAGGTAACCCGGGCCTCCTGAGGCCACCCACACCCACCCCGTTCCCCTGCAGGGCCTCACCAGGGGAGAGCCGCATGTCAGATCCTGTGTGGGATGTTATAAGGTCTGAAGATCATGCTCCATCTGCCGTCACGCCCCGGTGCTTCTTCTTCCGTGTGTCGGGGTGACACAGGCATCTCTCACGTTTCACTGGGGATCCCGTAGGAGAGAGACCCACATCGTGGGGCCTTGTTATGAAGAGTGAGAGGTCTCCAGTCGGAAATCTGCCCAGGTCTGTTTGTACTGTGGTAGGGATACAGCGTTCAAAGAGGAAATGTTTGAAGGACAGAGCAAGGAGAGTGTCTTAGATTGGGTTCTCCAGAGGCAAAATCAGAAAACAGAGAGGAGTGAGAGATGTACTTCCCAGAAAATGGCTCCCACAATCACAGAGGCTGGCAAGTCCCAGATCCAGGGACCAGGCAGCAAACCGGAGGCTTCTCTGGACTCACAGGATTGCCGGGGCTGATGAACCCCATATCTTCAGACCATCTGGCCAGCTGCTGGCTCGTGGGGTTGTAGGAGCTGGTGAACCCCAAGTCTTCCAGCCTGACAGCAGGCTGCTGGCTCATGTGCCAAGAACCAAAGGTCAGAGGAGGGCAAGGCCATTGCAGGATCAGGAGGGCAGTCACGAGCTTGGCCGAACATCCATACATGTTGGACACAGGCCACACCACTCAGGAATCTCCACTTCCAACCAGTCGGCCGCTGACCTCAGATCACACCACGGAAGGTGAGTCCATGAGGTCTGCTCAACGACGGAGACTCCAGGCCTAGCCATGTTGACACATGGTATGAAAGGACATCACCGGGGTAGGGGGTGGGGCTGTGGAGTCCTTTGATGCATTTCAGAGGTTTTTAAAAACACATACATACATGGAAGGGGTTACTGCCTGACTACCACGTACAATCTGCTAAGTATTTGTGGATTGGACTGTTGTAAGATTTTCATGACGTGAATGCTTTTGATCCGCTTTCATCGCCTCAGAATGCTCCCTGCAGAGCCGTCTCTTATTCGTGCAGTTGGAGTATTCTCTTTAGCGGCTGGGAACTGCCACGAGGGTGCTGGAGTACTGCATTGGGCTCCTAACTGCAAGGTCAGCAGTTCAGAACCTCCGGGGAGAAAAAGGAAGGATTCTGCTCCCCTGGAGAGTGGAAAAGCTCAGAGACCCCTGGGGCAGTTCTCCCCGCTCCTAAAGGGTTGCTGTGAATGGAAGTCGACTCGATGGCAGCATGTCTTTTCCTGATCAGGAATGTCAGGAGGCATGGAGCCGAGCCCGGCACCCTCTCCTCTGGGACGGGAGCACTGCTTTCCAGGCTACCTGACAGCAGACGTGAAGGGAGTAGGTGCCCTTCTGGGCAGGTGTTGCCTCCCGCACTCAGCACTGAACGGTCCTGAGCCAGCCCAGGGCCCCCGTGCTTCAGGACGCGTCAGGAGATCACAGCCTCGCTAGAGGTCAGGTTTTTCTCTCGTTGCGTCGTCCGTTTCCTCCCCTGCTGCTCTGCCGGCTTCCTCACCCCCGAGGGTGCCCCTCTGCGCGCCAGGCCGAGGATGAGATGGTTGACCAGGCTTCCAACTCGTTCCTCCTGGTTCCGCCCCTGGCCCATGACAAACCCAAGCCAGAGTGGAAAGAGGTTTTTAAGGTACGGGGCACCCTGGTGATAGCCAGTCTCGGGAGAGTGGGGGGTATGCCTTGATGGACACACGTAACCTCCTCCTTCTTGGCAAACAAGGACATGTCGTGCAGCAACCAAATCTCTTGATCGCCGCACTCAGAGATGGCAGCCCACCGCAGCTTTCCAAGCACGTCTCACACCATCATTCTGGCGTCCTCCGGGATCCTGAGGGGCTCACTCTGCCTCCCTGGCTCTCCCGGTCCTGGGCTAGAAACTAGCCTTTCTCCCCTCCTGGGTGTCTTCCCAGTCCCCTCTTGACCTCCAATGTGGAGTCCATTTGACCTTTGCTGCATCAACCGTGACTAAACCCGTTCCAGTCAACCCAACGCCCTGGGCTCGTGCCCATCCTACTGACGATCACGTAGGGCGAATGGAGGCCTTCTCCGAGCGCTGCCCTGTAGAGCTTTGTGAGGGAAGGAAGAAGAAGCATCTCCTGGGAGGGAAGGTCTTTTAAGTAAATGAAAGGGCCCTGCCTGTTGTCAAGCAGGTGGTCAGTCACTCCTGAGCAGGGTGTTTTGCATTTGAGATGCCAGGTAGAAGCGCTTCAGGGCCCTGTCACAGCTTGGAGCTTCCCCGCCGCCTCACCTGGCCACCCCAGGTCATAGCGTGTTTGGGCTGTGACGTCGTATGCGTGGTCTGGCTTGCTAAACGGAAGTGACTTCTGAGCGTTGAAGCTGATGTCCGCAGTGCTCCTGCTTCTCCTTTTACATTGGAGCCCGGAGCTGCAGGCATAGCCTGCCACAAACAGATGGAGCCAGACCCTTTGTTGGATTGCCAGTAGTCACCCTAGGTCAGGGGTCTCCAAACTACGGCCCGCGGGCCACATGCGGCCCACCGAGGACATTTATCCAGTCCGCTGGGTGTTATTGCCGCTGCTGGTATCCTGCTTAACAGCCGACTCATCCTGGGTCCACAGTGAATTTGTTCATAGTTTGTTCTTGTTTTTTAACTGTAGTGTAGCCTTCCAATGGTCTGAGGGACAGTGAACTGGCCCCCTGTTAAAAAGGTTTGAGGACTTGTGTCCTAGGTAACCCAGCTGTCCCTGACTGCACACAGAGAAAGTCCATTCAGCAAAAGAGCATTTATCTGCCGAGTCTTTCATCTGTGGTGGCTGTATGGGGTTTTGTCTTTGTTTTATCCCATTGTGTGTTCTGAAATAGGTTGTCCTAATCTGGGTGTTTATCAGATTCTCCTTTACATGCGTACACCATGTGATTCTAGCACTATTAAGTTAGCGCTGCCTGATAGAAGGTAGTTAGCCCAAGCAGGGCATAAGCTACCAGCCAGCCGTTGCTCTCGATGGGCCAGTCCTGCCCAGCCGTGGCGGTGTCTCTGGAGAGGCCAGAACAGCGCTGTGCAGTTCCTGGTGAGGAGGTTGGTGTGGACACAGTCCAGGGATGGGCCGCAAAAGCCTGACGCCGACCCCACGGTCCTCACGGGCTTGGCCCTTGTGATACATGAACAGGGTTAGCAGCAGGGCACGGCTCCAGCATCATTGCCCAGGAGGGAGACGAAGGTCACACGGGGCTGGCCAGGTGGGCCTTGGGGCTCCAGAAGCAGCCCCCAGCCACACCCAGCTTTCCCTCGGCTGCAGTCACCCCATGGCATCCTTCCCGTGCCCTGAGCCTGGGACACTCCGTCCCAGGGGGAGCGTGGAGCCAATTAGTACTTCTTCCCATAAAATGCCGCAAGGTGGTCACCAGGAGCACCTCCCCAAGGGAATTTGTGGTCATCTTCATTTTCAACTCCTGGGGTTAAGAAGTTACCGTTTAATGCTGTGGAAAAGGTGACAGTTACATGTTACATCTCGCTTCCAGGATGCTGGCATTGTTCATTAGCACCTGCCCGTTCTTTCTGCTTCGATAGGGGTCTCTGCTCACCTGGGGTCAGCGCCGTGAAGCCGCCAGTCCCCCCTCGGGGGAGAGATGGGCTTCCTGCTCCCATACGCAGTGACCATCTCGGATGCTCACGGGGGCGGGCAGTTCTCTGCTGTCCTGCAGGACGGCTCTCCGGGGCCTCGACCCGATGGCAGTGAGTCAGATGCTTGGGTTTGGGGTGCTCTGCGGTAGGGGTTGGGCGGCTACCACAAGGTTGGCAGTTCAAACCCCGCGCAAGCTGCTCCTTGCACTTAGCGTGAGCCAGTTTGCCCCCTGCAGCCTTGTTGCCTTGGAAACCTCGTGCTCCCAGCTGGCCTCCCCACAGTGGGGGTGGGAGGGGGGAGTTAGTTACTCTGGGGCATTGTTTTCCAACACTCGTTTTCCAACCATACTTGATGCATGGAAAGCCCAAACCAGACTCAGTGCCGGGAGCCAGGGAGGACTCAGAGCGAGCCTGAGGGTTCTGGAGAGTGCAACTCTTTCTTCGCGGGAGTGGAAAGCCCATCTTTGTCCTGAGGAGCAAACTGCCGACCACGGGGGTCGCAGCCCAATGCTTAATCACTGCACCACCAGGGAGCCTTAGCTGTCTGCATGTAAACCGTCATCTTACACTAGACGTAAAGTCTTGCGAAGTGTCCCCACCTTCTGCTGGTCTCGGTTTCCTTCCATGCAAGCCTTGTGGTAAATCATGCTTTTCCTAAGGGCTCACCCACAGATCAGAAGTGACAGGTCATCCCCGAGCAGAGACCCTGCCCCCACCCCCTCCTGTGTGGCCCTGGCATCTTCCTGGTGATGTAGCATTGCTCAGTCCCAGAGGCAAGGTGTCTGTCCTCTTGATGTCCTGTCAATACAGCCCTTACCAAAAGTCTGTCACGTGTCCCCAAACACTCACACACCCACCACCGTCCTCGGCGCAGAGCCACTGGGAGTGCTTGTAAAAACCCAGCTCCCTGGTCAGTGGTTCTGGCCCTCGGGTCAAGTGTATACAGAGTCGATGGCCAGTGGCCAAGGTCTTTTCACCAGGCGGTTCTGCTGTGGCTGTGGCTCCTCACCAGACAGCACCGGTCTGTCTTTGAGCATGGACACACCAGATGTCCCACACGGGGACCCCAACAGAAACCTCGCGATGGAAGCTTTCCCCGCCTCAGGGGTCCTGCCTCCTCACCATCCCTCTCGCGTGCCGGCTCCCGTCTCCGTGAAGAAGGCAGTGGCAGTGTCTGTGTGCTTGTTCGCAGCTAGTGGTTTTAGGTCTGTTGCCATCCCAGCCACCAGCCATCAAAACACGACCACCACAAGAGAGAGACTGGACAGGTTATTTCCATACAGCACAGCTGGTGTGGAAATGGACCCCGTGGTCACCCTGGGGTTGTCAGCAGGGGAGCCCCCTTGGAAGGACCGGTTTGTTTGGAAGGAAGTGGGGGCTTAGCGTGAGCAGGGTGTTTGGTTGGACTCCAGTTGCCTGCATGCTAGAATGGCGTTGGGGGTGGGGGTGAGTATGGGCTGTGCACAGGGCCCCTCATCCCTCCATGTTCTGCCGCTGTGTGGAGCCAGCACACAGGGCTTTGCTGACCCACGCCGACACTGGCACAGACACGTGTGCTTTTACAACCCAGGAGTGAGAATCACGTTCTGGCACTTGCCAAAGAAGGAAGACCTGTTTGTGTCTCCCGGGAGTGGCCCCATCGCTCTGTGGCCTTTGAGGGTGTGTGTATGGGTGGAGGCAGGGTGGAATGGGCGTCGGTCTGCAAGTTCTCACCACTGGTTTTTAATATATGACATCAGGGGGCCGCATTAACAACCCTTGCTTCCTTAAAGAAACCACTCCGACCTGTGGTTTGCAGTGGCCGCCAGAGGGCGATACTGGAAGTGTGCCCAAGGCCTCACTCAGCACACATGGCCAGCGCAGGTCTCTAACTGCCTCCTTTAAAGCCAGAAGTGTCCTTGCGGGATTCCGGCTGTGTTGGAAGGAGGGGGCCAGGCCATGATTTAGCATGCTCTGTCATCTCAGTGGGCTTCCTCTTCTGGAAAGGGAGAGGAAGTGCCCCTGGGGTCCTGGGCCAGGGGGTGGGGGTAGGGGGAGCTATGGCACTTGACAGTGATTCGCTGAGGATTCTGGGAAGAAGGCAAGAAGAAACCTTCCCACAAGAACCCTGAAGTCCACTGTGAGGGCAGACCTTAAGCTCCCTGTTGTCGGTGAGACAAGCATGCCCTGTGAACTGCTTCCTCCGAGTTCCCTCTCCTCTTGAAATAACACGAAACCGTGCACCCAAGTTCTGTCTTTGTACATCCAAAATAAAGAATGGAGAAAGAACAACTTTGGGGGGATACAGATCATTGCACAGGGGGCACTTCAAGAAGCTCGTGGGGGAAAAGTAATCCATTCACTTTTCCTGGAGCTTTTTTTTTTGGGGGGGGGGGGGGCGGGCATCACTGCTCTCCGGTAGTGGGAGTAGGAGGCCCAGCCTCACTGCTGGAATTGAACCTCTGTCCCAGTGGGCCGCAGTCCCGCACACAACCACTACGCCACCGAGGCTCAGCCACAGCTTTTTTTTTTTTTTTTTTAAGGCTTCTGTTAATCCTAGTTTAATTGTGAAGTCAACAGGAATCAATAATACTAACAACCCCAATACATAGTGCATTTTTGGGAATAAGGAAATGGCTTCTGTATATACATTAACCCTGTAACAGCGAGTGCAACAGTTTGGTAAAATTTAATCACATGCATTTAAATATAATTATGCAACATTTAAATTTAATTAAAATATACCTGGTTCTAAAATTATATTTACACATTTTAATATATTTTGGTTGTTATATATTGATAACTATGAAAGTAAAGAATAAAAACAAAAAAATTTTTTTTCCTGAAATTAAAAATTTTGGCGTTAAGGGTTAAGGTGTGTCAGGTAAGAAGGAGGATATGACATTGCAAAAAAAAATTCCCCCTCAAAGTTAACAGGTAATCATTTATTATGCCTAGTGACAAAAGCTCGGAGTCCCTTCAGTGATACAAACGGCTTTCTCGGGGCTCAGCTGCCTCCTGAGAAGGTGGGTTCTGGTCAGTCCAGGGGTGCTTTCCCTCTGGGCAGTGAGCCGTGGGAATTGGACAGCGTGCAGTTCTGCTCAGACCCACATGGGGGCCTCCGTGAGTCACTGGCGACCTGGCTGATGGTCGGTGGGCCGAGGGTGTGGGGCACAGCAGTCTCTGGTGACTGCCGCCCCATGGCTGGCTGCATCATAGTCGCTGGCGTTCCCCGGAGCTGGCGCTGTGAGCCCCTCTCGTGTGTGGGCACTTCGTCAGTGGGCTGCATTGTCGCGCTCGTCCTGCTATTATTAATGATAGTAGTAGTATTCCTTGCCCCTTTTCCTTTCAGAAGGGTGTGTTTCTTCCAACTCCTCCCTTGCTGGACCCCAGGCAGAAGCTCGAACGAAAGCAGCCGCTTCTTTGAGCACGGTGGCCTCCTTGGTGTAATCTCTCAGCTGCTTTTTTGAGGTTTCACACATTCACAAAAATAACAGCATTTTTAGCTGATCCCAGTGGATTTCTCTCTGCAGCTGCATCACTTGAAAAAGCTTTTTGTTCCAGTTCTTAACGTCTGAGTATTGAAAGTAATTTGAAGGGGGCGGCAGAGGAAAACAGCTCCATTACGATCTGTGTGTGTGTGTGTGTGTGTGTGTGTGTGTGTGTTGTGATGGCTGGAAGGACCGCCTGGCCCCCACGTGGGACTGGAGAGGCCCGCTGGCAGGCTGCGGGAGGCACAGGCCTTTGGGTTCCCAGTGAGCCACGGCCGCTGCCCGCACATGGTGGGCAGGGGTGGTGGGGGCTCTACTGGCAGGCCTCTGGTCTCAACCTGCAGTGGTGCTGAAGGTATTAGCAAAGTAACGCCACCGGCTTATTGCCTGTGCCCTGCTTGCTCTCTGCCTGCCGTCCTTAAAGCTAACGATTTTCTAGAACACAGTGTGATGCAGGGATAGGTGCAGTAATCGTTTTGTAGTGGGCAATATGCTCGGCCTGTTGTAGCGTTCTCCCAGCCCTGGCATGGGTGCCCTTCAGTGGGACCGGGGTCCCTGCCCTCTAGCCGGTTTGGGGAGGTTCTCTGGTTTCTGCTGACTGGCAGACTCGGGGTGCCCTCTGGGGGCTGCCCCCCTCACTGTGCTTTCTGGTGGGTCCATATGACTGCGTCCAAGCACCCATTCTCTGCATGTGGCTTTCTGTCTTAAGTTAGCTACTAGTGGCTGGATTTCTAGACGGGCCTGTCCCCTGTTCTCCCCTCCAAAGAAGTCAGGCATGGGTCTATGTGTGTACTTTTTTATTTTCTGGAACTCCGGTTTTCCCAGCACCGTTTGTTAAGAGATGACTCTTCCCCATTCCATGTGTTCCAGTCCTTGGTCAACAATCCGTTGTCTGCAGGTGGAGGAGTTTTATTTCTGGGTTCTCTCTTCTGCCCCGTGGACCTGTCTCAGTGCCAGGGTACCAGAACCAGGAGGTTCTGACGGCGGTGTGGCAGGTGGCAGAGTCAAGAAGTGGCCTTCATCTGCACCTCTGTCCACGCCTCGTGGACTTGGTGATGAGTGTGTCCATCTGGCTAGAGAACAATGGTGCAGGGATCTGAATCAGGACCGCCCTGTTTCCGGAGATTCTGTTGCACAGTATCGACATTTCCACTAGGGGAAGCCTTCCTATCCATAAACGGAAACCTTTTTTTTTTTAATGTGAAAAGACGCCCATTCATGGTTGCAATTGTTGGTTGCTGCTGAGTCACATAACACAGAACACAACGTTGCCTGCCCTGCACAGCTGCAACCAAACCCAAATTCATAGTGACCCCACGGGAGAGCGGGGAGCCGCCCCGTAAGATTTCTACAGCTGGACATCAACGAGGGAAGCGGAACGCCACATCTTTCTCCTGAGGCGTGGTGCATGGGTCAAGCCATTAGCAGCCACCGCACCGGACATCTGAACCGGCCGTCCTTCGATGAATAAGCACCTCTCCCTCTGGGGCTGAGGGCGAGGCACCTGCATGCCTGGAACCCAGAGGGCCAGAAAGCCAGACTGAGGGAAGACCGGGCCACTGGCGGTTCTCCTGGGGGACACGGCCTGCCGCTGGTCACGAGGAAGCTTCACCTTCAAAAACGCCTCTTCTTCCCTCGTCCTGTCTCACCACCCCACCGTGGTCTTCCTCGCGGGACACCAGGCCACTTGGCAGAAGATGGGATTTTGAAAAGTGTCCACATGAAACATCAGATGCTTTTGTAAACTAACGACGGCGTGGATGTGGGGAATTCAGTTGGTACTAAATCCTCCGTTCCCGGGTTCGGAAGGGTGGAAAAAATAGCTTGTGATTTTAGCCCAACGCCCAGTGCACTCGCCCTAAAGCTGTTGGAGCTTGGGGGGACCAGTATTGCTGTCACCTGGCCTTGAGTGGTCTGGGTCTTGAATAGGGCGGACATACCTCAGATTCCACGAGCTCTGGGTGGGTTGGTTTGGTGGGGGGTGGGGGGGGATGGCTTGGCTTCCCAGTATGCCTAAAGGGTCTGCAGGAGTCTATGATGTGTGCAACCGTGTCATGAGAACGTGTGAAGTGCTCTAAGAGTGGCCACAGTGGGGCACAGGGACCCGGGTGCACGTGCTCCTGGGGGAAGGGTCGCACAGACCTTCCTGTGGATGACAAACAGCCGGAAGCTTGCTGGTTTGTTTTTTAAGCTGAAATGTTGCTGGCTGCAGTGCTCGATCAGGATCCTCCAGAAGGTTCCACCCGGAGCTCACGACTGCCCCTTCCCCTTCTGCCTTCTGGGGAAGGTCTAGCGGCTCCCGGGGCCGCGTGTGTCCCGAGGTGGGGACACGCCCCACGAGCACACCTGTAACCCTCCGCTCTCTCTCTCTTTCCTGTTTTTGATCAGCATCTGTGGGTCTTGCAGATATGATGTCTCCTGGAGAGTCCAAATTGCCCCTCAAAGCCGACGGCAAAGAAGACGCGCCCCCGCCCCCCGAGAGCAAGTCAAAGGTACTCCCCCCTCTGCACGGCCCCCGGGGGTGGCCACCCTATCCTGTTCTCCTGCCCGCCGGCTCCCCTCGGCATGCGCCCTCCTGGCCCCGTGCCCGCCCTCTCCGCTTGCCCAGCCCCGCCCTGGTGTGGAGCTGGGAGTTACTAGTTTGCAGGGCATCGGGGCGGGCGGGCAGGGCAGAACCAGCTGGGAACTGCTTGGGGAAGGTGGGGACAGGAGGGGGTCTTGCTGGGTGGACCCTCACAGCCATTCTCTGCCTCCGCAGCAGCCACATCCATACTACGTTACTTATTTGGTGATTAAGCTGCCCAGCTGTTGTTATTTTTCTTTTCCTGGCCTGTCTTTGACCGGGGGTAGCCCGTGCTTAGCGTCCGCGTCAGCGTGAAGTCAACACGCTGGCTCAGGGGCCTTCTCCGGCATCCAGCCAACGGGCCCGATTTCTCTCACTGAGAGTGTTGTCTGGGAGCTTGATGCGGGGGCGTGTGTGTGTCCGTGCCTTTACTTAGCTAGTAAGCGACACGTACGCACATATATATCCAATCTAAAAGAAAGTTAGTCTGTTCAACTGGATGCGCTGGTGATATTTTACAGCTTGCCCCCCCCCCCCTTTGTCATTTTCTGCTTTTTTGGTTTTTTCTCCCCTACCACAGGATAGCTACAGCACTCAGGGTATTTCCCAGCCCCCGACCCCAGGCAACCTGCCCGTCCCGTCCCCCATGTCCCCGAGCTCGGCCAGCATCTCCTCCTTCCACGGGGACGAAAGCGACAGCATCAGCAGCCCCGGCTGGCCGAAGACGCCATCAAGCCCCGTAAGTGGCTCTCGGTGGTTGTTCGGCTTGGCTTGGTTTGGGGTTTGGGTGTTGGAGCAGGGGGAGGACTCTCGGGGTGACTAACAGATTCCCCTTTAATGTATGCATGCTGGTTGGCGTGTTTCATAAGACTTTGTTCTGCCCTGGAGAAGAGGGAGGGGTGGTCTTTATTTGTGACAATTTGAGTAATTAGAAAAATGAGTCAGGTTTGGGGGGGCACTAGAGGGTGGCTTTCAGGGAAGGCATGGCACGAGGGCAGCAGGGGGCGCTGCTGGGTTCTCACACCTGGCGGGGAACACCTGAGAAGGCTCCCATCTGTGTTGGCATGGAAACGAGCGGGGGGGGGGGGGGGGGGGGGGGG
>PVJH01001717.1:0-194838 GCA_004026705.1 Nesogale talazaci | reverse complement strand
ATCAGGGTAAGGCTGTGTGGCTTCTCCTCCAGCTCCTCGGACGCTGCCATCTTGTCTTTGAGTCTAACTCCCAACAACTTGGAAGATAGCTTCTCATCATCACCAGGGAAATACTGCAAGATTTCCCAGAAGTCTCAAGAGAAAGCCATGCCCACACAGAGGCCTCATTGACTACTCAATGGCTATCTCCAGATTAACAGACTAGGTTCCACCCCTACATCTCAATTATGAAATTAACATAAGCACATGACTGCCACAATAATATTTATCAACATACAAGTAAATGCAATATATACAATTATTATTCAAATATAAGCATCAATGACTAGAGCTAATAATGAAGAAAGTAAAGAATTTTATCAATGTCTTCAGTCTGAAATTGGCCAATATAATCATGATAATCATTGGCAACTACAATATGAAAGTTACAAACAAAAATGAAGGAACAGATATGAAAAATACAGTTTTGGAGTGTAAAAAAAAAAAAAACGTTTTGATGATATAAACGAAGCTGGACACTGCATGATTTATTTTGCAATGCTAATGGCTTATTCATGGCAAATACTTGCTTAAAACAACTTAAAGTACATGTAGATGAAATACACAAAAATCAAATTGAGTACATCTGTGCGAAGAGATCATGGATAACCTCACTATCAGCAACTAAAATGAGGCCAAAGGCCTAGTGTGGAACAAATCACCAATTGTTCATATTTAATTTCAGGTGGAAGCTAAAGAAGGCCACACGAGCAACACTATATACTTTAGTATATAGCACCTGAATTTAAAGAGCATCTCAAAACCAGATGTGATAGGATAAGCACTAATAACAGAAGACCTGATGAGCTATGGGAGGACATCAGGCACATCACTCACGAAGAAAGCAAAAGGTCATAAAGAAGAGGGGAGAAAGAAAAGATCCAAGTAGATGTCAAAAGAGATTCTGAAACCTGCCCTTAATATTAGATTAGCTAAAGCAAATGGAAGAAATGAAGAAGCCAGAGTTGAACAGGAAATTCCAAAGAGAAATTTGAGAAGACAAAGTAAAATAGTATAATGATACATGTTTTCAAGAGTTAGAAAACCAAAGGGAAGAACATACTCTGT
Organism: Nesogale talazaci; assembly: GCA_004026705.1. Taxonomy (NCBI): domain Eukaryota; kingdom Metazoa; phylum Chordata; class Mammalia; order Afrosoricida; family Tenrecidae; genus Nesogale; species Nesogale talazaci. Next base: position 193,731 of record PVJH01001717.1, on the reverse strand, counting down.
ATATCTTCAAGTGAAAGAACTCAGGAAAAAAATTTAAGTTTCTAGTTGCACTTTTAAAAGACTTGAGGGACAAAGCAGTGAATAATGCAGGAAGCATCCAAAGAAGATGAAAAGAGAATATAGAGTTATTGTACCAAAAAGAACTAGTCAACAATCCACCACTTCCAGAGGCAGTATATGAGCAAAAATCAATGGTACTTAAGGGAAAATTTCAAGCTGTGCTAAAAGTATTAGCCAAAATCAAGGCTGCAGAAATTGATAGAATACAGATTGAGATATTTCAACAAGCTGATGAAGCACTAGAAGCACTCACTCTTCTATGCCAGGAAATTTGGAAGACAACTACTTGGCCAACTGACTGGAAGAAATCCAAGATTGTACCCATTCCAACAGAATGCTCAAATCGAAAACAGTATCATGAATATCACATGCAAGTGAAAATTTTTAACGATCATCCACAATGTTTGCAGCATATACTTTGACAGGGAGCTGCCAACAATTCAGGCCGGATTCAGAGAAGAGCATGGAACAGGACATTGCTGATGTCTGGTGAATACCAGAAAGTTGTATGCTTGCATTTTGTTGACTTTGCCAAGGCAGTCAACTGTAGATTGTAAAAAACTATGGATAGCCTTGAGAAGATTGGGAATTCCAGAACACTTTTTTGTGCTCATGTGGAATTTATACATAGATTAATAGGCAGTTGTAAAAAATAAAACAAGGAAATGCTGCATGGTTTGAAATCATGTTTTTCAGGGTACTTATCCAATCTTTATGCTGAGGAGATCATCAGAGAAGATCAGAAGATCATCAGAGAAACTAGATTATATTTAGTAGAATTTGGAACCCAGATTGGAGGAAACTTTATTAACATCCTTCAATATGTAGTTGACAGAACTTTGCTTGCTGGAAGTGACTAGGACTTGAAGTATGCTGATCAAGGATTGTAGCCTTCAGTGTGGACTAAAATTTAATATAAAGAAAACCAAAATCCTCACAAATGGACATCACGATAGATAAAGAAAATACTGAAGCTGTCAGAGATTTCATCTTGGTTGCTGTGGTAGCTAAGTTTATTGTGCCAACTAGGTCTCCATAGGAACATGTGGGCCAAGTTTACTCAAGTCACTGTTTGATGAAGGGCAACTGACATAAATACTTTCTGTGGCCCGCATCCCATCTTTCCTCCTCCCTGGTGGACAAATGTGCTGCCATTTGAGCTAGTTGTTTGCCTCAACTCTGTGCTATACTACTGGTGATGCAGAGCCAACGCTAGCAACACGATCCACTCTGCCTGTCTTGCCTGAGGACAGACTCCACTTTCTGCTCCCTTGACCTTGGAGAGGCAGCCATCATAAATTGAAGGACCTTTAGTGTATTAACTGATCCACAACAGTGAGTAGAACTGAGCCCTCTACACTTCAGTGTGGACTAATTAGCTGGCAATCCTTCTTGCTGTATAAACCAACCCTTTTATATAAACATAATCATAAGTGTCCACATTTTGTTAGAAGCAGTCACGACATCAAAGGATGGATGACACTGGGGAAGACTTATTCAAAGTGTTCCAAGGCAAGGATATTACTTTGAGTTCTAAGATGAACTTAACACAAGGCATAGTATTTTCAATGGCCTCATATTCATGTGAGAGTTGAGCATTGACTAATGAAGACTGACAAAGAATTGATGCATTTGAATTAGGGTGCTGGTGAAGAATATTTAAAGTACCATGGACTGCTTATTACTCTTGTAACCTGCCATATTGTCAATTTTTTTTCAATTAGTTCCAGCAATTTTCTTAGTGAGCTTTTAGGGTTTTCTATATTTAAATTAAATTTTCTATACTTAAAACTCTGAAAACATAGAGTTTTACTTCTTTGCCAGTCAGGAAACTTTTGATTTCCTTTTGATGACTAATAGCTCTGGCTAAGATGTCCAGGACTACATTAAATAAAAATGGTGATAAAAGATATCTTTATCGATTTTCTGATGCTTTTTTCTGGTTTTGCGCTTTCTGCTTTTCCTCCATTGAGTGAAATGATAGCCATTGATTTTGCATATGTGCCTTTTTATGTTGAGAAATTTCTCTTGCATTCCTATTTAATTGTATGTTCTTATCAAAATTGATGTTAGATTTTGTCAAATGTTTTTCAGTTAATGTTTTTTGACACTAATTGTTATAGTCATATGACTCTTCACATTGACTGTCTTTCTAATATAACTATTCTTGTTTACCTTGTATAAATCTCATTTGATTGTGATTTTTTAAATATTTTGTTAACTTCCATGAGCTAGAAATTTTTTTTGAAAAATTTAGCATCAATGTTCATAAGGGATATTGGTCTGTAGTTTTCTATTCTAGTGAGATCTTTGTCTGATTTGGGTATCAGGATTATACTTGCTTCATAAAAAGAATCTAGTAGTGTGCTGTCCTTCTTTATATTCTGGCATAGTTTGTATATGATTAATGCCAATTCTTCCTTGTTTGGTAGAATTACTCAGAAAAATTTCTGGCTCTGAACTTTTTTGTGTTGGGAGTTTTTTTAATGAGCTAATGTATTTCTTATAGTGTTATATGTCTGTTAAGGTTTTCTATATCGGTCTGCATTAATTTGGGGAGGTAATGTGCTTCTAAAATCTTTCCATTTCTTCTAGGTTTTCTAATTTGTAGTCCTTTGTAATAAAGTATAATTATTTTTTATGATGCGTGGTGCTATTGTGATGTTGCCCATTTAACTTCTTATTTATGATATTTACATACTTTGCTTATCCTTTGTTAAAATTACCAATAGTGATCACTTCTCAGCCTTTTGGCTAAGAACAAGTGCAAAATTACTAATTGTGTCCATCCTTTCAAAGAACCAACCTCTTATCTTTTTCTTTTTTCTATTGTTTTCTGGTTTTTTATTCATTTATTTCTGCTTTAATCTTTATTTTTTCCTTTTCTTCTGGTGGCTAAGGGTTTGTTTTGATGTTGTTATTCCAATTGTTGTACATGTTTGTTCAGCTGTTGATTTTGTTCTTTTGTGTTCACAGAGTACTGCTTTTGTTGTGTTTGATTTGACTTTGATGTGTTGTGTGTTAGTAATCATTTTTCCAAAACTGTATAGCTACAGAAATAAATAAGATCATATAATTAGTAGGAACGCCTCATTTTTTCTATCCATCTATACTTCACTCCCTTCCTATCTCATAGCGTTCATCTTAAAGCAAGTGTTTACAAAGAGAGGTAACCTGGTCCTTAAATCTAGACATAGCAGAAAATATTATAGTCACAAATGTGTGTGTAATCTAACCAATCTTGACAGATTCAAGACTTTTCCTTATTTTGCCTTGTCTTCACAGCGAAAAAGGGTGGTGGAGCCACCTGGAGCCAAAGAGGGAATGAAATCCAGCCATTTGCTGGATTTGTGTGACGCAGACCCTTAAAAACTAGAGAGACCATGTGTCAGTCCGGGTAGCCAAGAGGAACAAATTTCATAGACATGCATATAGATATAAGGAAAGGGTTTATATACAAAAGGAATGTGACACTAAGAAGGCATCCCAATCCCGTCCAGTACAAAGTCATAAGTCCGATATTAACCCATATACCCGAAATCAGTCTACAAAGTCTCCTTCCGACTCATGAAGTCACAGGTCAGTTGGTGCAGAATTCTGGAGCTGGCAAGGGTCTCCCCATGGCTCCTCACTTCCAGGGCTCAGGGTTCATCAACAGCATGCTGCTCCAGCTTCAGACGTCTGGCTCCATCAGGGCAAAGCTGTGTTGTCTCTCCGCCGGCTCCTCCAGCTTCTCAGACCCTGCCATCTTGTCTTTTCCATGACTCACCGCCTCTGAGACTAACTCCCAATAACTGGGGAAAATAGCTTCTCATCTTCATGAGGGAAATATCGCGAGATTTCCCAGAAGTCTCAGGAGAAAGCCATGCCCACACAGAGGCCTCATTGGCTCCTCAATGGCTATCTCCAGATTAACAGGCCTACATTTCAATCATAAAATTAACATAAGCGCATGACTGCCACAGACCAAGACAAACATTTCTTTCAGAAATTAAAGCTTTCAAAAGCACCATGATTATAGATGAATTGGAAAGTCACATGTATACCCCAAACAAGAAATATACTTCAAAAATTACCTTACAAAAGACTGCATCGTCACCTTGATTTAATCCATAAGTGCAAACCTGAATAAAGATCGAAAAGGTACTCTTAACTATAGCCATAGTGTTTCTTTTGTTTTTGCTTGCTTGTCTGTCTGTTGGTTTTTCCCTGGTGTTCTAGGAACTGTTTGTCTCAAGATTAGCTAAAAATCAATTAAGAAATAGAAACTTCAGTGTCCACACACAGGATGGCAGTATTTGCAAAAATAATTACAGTATATCATTGAATAAATAGACTATTGTCTTAAAAAATGAAAAGCATCTACTTCCAGAGTAGTATAGTATAATGCTAAGCGACAATAAAATATATGAAAATCTAGTCATAAAGTTGATATGGCAAGAAAGAGGTTCAGATAAGCACTACCAGAGGATGACTTCTCAGGTCCTGAACTCAAGACATACTACATAGTCATAGAAATAAAAGCAACCTACTAAAGGAGAAGATATATAGATAAATTAAAAAGAAATCAAAATTCAATGAAACTGAATATAGAACAATTAAAATAATCAAATCAGAAGAACAAAAAGGTGAAAAGGAGAGGAAAAGTGAACAGAGCCTAAGAACATTAGGACGCAATCAAGTGGAGCAATATATGTATTATGGAAATCCCTGAAAAAGAACAGAAAGATATGAGTGCAAGAGTAATATTTAAAGAAATAAAAATTAAAATCTTTGCAAATTGGGTGAAAAATATGACTCTACAATGTAAGAAACTCAATGTACTTCAAGTATGATAAGTCTAGAGATCTAATCCATGGTATTTTAAAATCTAATTCTCAAAAACTGAGAGAATCTTCAAAGCAACAAGAAAGAAGCCCATTACCACTTAAAAGGAATCCTTAATAGAATTTAGTGTAAATTTCTCCCCAAATCCATGAAGGTCAGAAGTCAAGAAAATGATATATGCAAAGTGCTGAAGAGAAAGAGCTATCAATGAAGAACACTATGTCTATTTTAAAAACTCCTTCCATTGGGCCTCCACTCAAGCACTCACTCAATTCAAGAATACTTTGTTCTATTAAACTGGCATTCCATAATGCTCACCTTCCTGACATGATTACTGAAGACAAAGCAATGCATAAGCAAATGTGGTGAAGAAAGCTGATAGTGTCCAGCTATCAAAAGATATAGAGGCTGGACTCTTAAAGGATTGAAAATAAACACGTGGCCATCTAACTGAGAAGCAACAAAGCCCACATGGAAGAAACACACCAGTCTATGTGATCACAAGGTGTCAAAGGAATCAGGTATCAGGCACCAAAGAGCAAAAAATATATCCCTGTGAATGAGGAGGAGTGTGGGATGGAGACTCAAAGCCCATCTGGAGGGACATCCCCTTACAGAAGGGTTGTGGGGAGGAGACAAACCAGGTCAGGGTGCAGTGTAGCAAAGATGAAACATACAACTTTTTTCTAGCTCCTAAATGCTTCCCCAGACCTGATGCCAATTCTACCTTACAAATCTGGCTAGACCAGAGGATGTACACTAGTACAGAAGACCAGGAAACACAGGGAATCTAGGGGAGATGGTTCCGTCAGGACTAGTGCTGACAGTGGCAATACTGGGACGGTGGAGGGATGGTGGGGTATAAAGGGGCAATCAATTACAAGGATCTCCATATAACCTCTCTCTGGGGTACAGAAAACAGAAAAGTGGGTGAAGAGAGAAGTCAGACAGCGTAAGACATAACACAATAATAATTATCTATAAATTATCAAGGATTCATGAGGGAGGGGAAGCTGAGAGGGAGTGGAAATGAGGAGTTAATATCAAGGACTCAAGTGTAAAGCAAATGCTTTGAGAATGATGATGGCAACAAATGTGCAAATGTTCTTGGCACAATGGATAGTTGTGTGGATTATATTAAGAGGTGTAGGAGCCCCCAAAAGGAGAAAAAAATCTAACTCCTTCAAAAATAAGGATGAAATTAAGACAGTTCATTTTTTTAAGGGTAAACAATAATTTATTGAGCCCTGCCCTCCAGGCGCCAGGTCACTTCTGCCGCTTGTAGATCTTGTGCGCTAGCCCCAGGAAGATGGAGGGCGGCAGGGGCGCGGCACACTGCTCCATGAGGCTCATGAGGCTGCTGAAGCTGGCCTCCTCGTACTGCCGGAACACGGCCGGCAGCTCCAGCTCTTCGTACAGGGCCTTCACTCGCGCCACCTTCTTGGCCTCCTTCTGCCCGTAATTCTCCTGCAGGATCTGGCGCTGCTCCGGAGAGGCCCGCTGCAGACACTGAACCACCAGCCAGCTGCATTTGTTGTCCTGGATGTCGGTGCCAACCTTGCCCGTCACACTAGGGTCACCAAAGAGGTCCAGGTAATCATCCTGGATCTCGGTGCCAACCTTGCCCGTCACACTAGGGTCACCAAAGAGGTCCAGGTAATCATCCTGGATCTCGGTGCCAACCTTGCCCGTCACACTAGGGTCACCAAAGAGGTCCAGGTAATCATCCTGGATCTGAACGTACTCGCCCATCTCCAGCAGGATCCGCTTGGCATTGGCATGCTCCTTCTCCCCAACGATGCCCTCCATGTACATGGCAGCCGTGACAGGGTGGTAAAAAGAGTAGAACGCGGTCTTGTACTTGACAATGGATTTGTACCTCTTTGGAGTGAACCTGCTGAGATCGACGTTGCCCTGGGGGGCGGTGATGAGGTGCAGTGTCTGTTCCATCTCAGTCTGATAGGAGCTCTCCAGGAAGAGCTCCAGCAGGTTCACATAGTAGGGCTGCCCCCGGCAGTAGAGCTTCAGCAGGCGGTAGACACAGAATTCCAGCAGCATGGCATCGTTGATGGCATCCAGACCAGTGCCTGGCTTCTGGTACCAGCAGGGCTGCCCCCGGCAGGTGATGGATTAATCCATGATGTCATCTAGGACCAGGAGGAAGGCTTGGAGCAGCTCAACACACCAGCCCACCGTCAGGGCCCTCTGCAGACTGTTCGCGTCCTGCTTCCCCGGCTCCACCAGCTCCCGGAACATGGCCACCACCGTCAAACCTCGGTTGTTCTTGCCTCCGATGACATTGTACTCCAGCACCTTCTTTGAGTCTGGCCACAGCGTCTCACTTCTCTGAGTGCCCCAGCTCATCCTCGGTCAGCATTTTGAGCACATGGGAGAAGTGCTGGATGAAGTTTTGCTTTTCTTGGGCATGAGCGTCTGCTTTCTGGTCCCTATTCATTCTGAGAGAGGAGCAAAATGCTCTGTTCCAGGATGCTAGTTCTTGCTCGCTCAGTTCATGTTTTTTTAAAGGCTGAGGAGGGGGGTTGTGATGACTAAACCTACCCTAGATAAAATTCTAAAGGATGTTCTTTGCATTTAAAGGAATGGACACTAAGCAATAATCCAAACCAGTATGAAGAAAATAAAATTTACAATAGGTAGAGTAAGTTTAAAAGCCAGTATCACTTTTTTAGTGATATAATTTGAAAAATAAATGTATAAAAGATAATTATAACTTTTTGTTATTCGGCAAAAATGTATAAAGTTGTAACTTGTGATAACAAAAAAAATGATTGAGAGGCATAGTCTACAAAACTTTTTCATATGTGATTAAAGTTGAGTTAACTTTAATTTTAATTAGACTGCTATAAATTTAGAATGTTTACTAGAACACCCAAGTAAAGTATTCGGGACTTTTATTTGTTCATGGGAAATGACTCAAAATGAAAAGAAACAACTGAAAAATCCATTAACAATCAGAATGTAAAATGTGCTAAGCATGAATCTAGGAAAATTGGAAGATGTCAAAAATGAAATGGAATGCACAGAAATCAATATCTTAGGCATTATTAGCTGAAATGGTCTGGTACTGGTCATTTTGAATCAGTCAATCATCTCCTGGGAATGAAAAATTCAAGAAGAAAGAGATCTCTTTTTAAAATCTATCTTAAAGTACAATTGTGTTGGTGACTGGTGATATCAATACACCTACAAGGAAGCCCAGTAATACAATTATTACTAAAGGTAATACAATTATTATTCCAATTTATGCACCAACCACTTCAGCTAGTAATGAAGAAATTTAAAAATTCTACCAACATCCTCAGGCTGAAATTGATCAAATATGCAATCAAGATGCATTGATAATTTTTGGTAATTGGAATGCAAAAGTGCAACAAAAAGAAGGGGATATTTATTGTTGGACAAAGTGATCAAAGTGATAGAAATCAAGCTGGAGACTGCATGTTGGAATTTTGGAAGACCAATGACTTGTTTATCGAAAATATCATTTTGAACAACATCCCTATAGAGAGTTTCCAGATTATAAGTCTTGACAGAAGCAAATAGCCACTTTCGTTTGCAGAATAGATGGTGGGTTTGGACAGTTGATATTATGTTAGAAATCCAAAGCTGACTCAACAACAAAAAGCGAAGGAAAATGATTTTTAAATGGACAAAATATTGGAATAGACATATCACCAAAGAACCTATGTGGCATTGCCTTCTGTTGATTCTTATTCATAGTAACTTTATGGAAAATAATAAAACAGTCTTATAAGGTTTCCTAGACTTCAGGGGGCCCTGCTGGTATAGTGGGTTTTGCGTTGGGCTACTAATTATAAGGTCAGTAGTTTGAAAACACTGCCACTCCACAGAAGAAAGATGAGGCTTTCTACTTCCGTAAAGATGTACCATTTCAAAAACCCACAGGAGCAGTTCCATTCTGTTCTATAGAGCCACTATGAATTGAAATCAAGTCAATGGCAGCGTTTGATTTTTTTGAGGGTTTTCTTTCTGTCTTTTTTTCCCCAAGGCTTTGTGGGACAGAGTAGCAGGTCTTTTCTCTTGCAGAGTCGCTGATGTGTTCAATAAGCTGAGCTGGCCAGCACATGAAGAGAAACTTATTGGGGGGACTAAAAAGAATGAAGTGTTGGGCTGTGACTCGCGTGGTTGGCAGTTCAAAACCATCAGTATCTCCATGAAGGACGAATGGGTTTGGGTTCAGGTAAACAGTTCCAGTCTCAGAAACCCACAGGGATTGCCCTGCATCAGCAATGACTCATTGGCAATCAGTTTAACAGGAATGCATGAATAATTTTTAAATGAATAAGCAATTTAAAAACAAACTTTTCAGATTCTTTACCCCCAAATCGAAATATTGATCTGAGTGGCTTAATAAGGAGGACAATTAAAACTCAAGTGGACTCGAAGTCTTTAGTGACACAGAAGTTCATTTCAAACATAAGGGGGGGAAAGAAATGATGCTCAATGTCAGTTTTCATGAGGGAAATGAGAACCCAAACCACTATACATTAGCAGTTCACATCCCCTAGGATGGATACTAACAGAAAACGAGTGTCACCAAGGATGTGCTGAAACTAAATTTCTCATCAATTGTTGATGTGATTACCAAATTGCGCAGCTACTTTGGCTAGCACATCGGTGGTTCCTTAAAAAGGCAAATATAGGATTTCCATATGGCACAACATCTTAACTTTTGCAAATGAGATCCATCCCTAAACATGTCTTTAAGCTGAAACTGTAGGTAAGACAAATAGGTGTGCATAGTTCTTATTTAGCCTTACTTTAATTTTAGAAAGGGCCCCGGTCACAGAGTGTTTTGTGAGTTGGGCTGTTTACCACAAGGTCGGCATTTTAAAAGCACTTACTCACCTCTCCACTGGAGAAAAATGAAGATTCCTGTTCTCTTAAAGAGTTACAGCCTCTCAAACCCATAGGAGTAGTTTCCTTTGTCCTATAGGGTGGGTATGAAGCAGAATTGGCTCTTTGGTTGTGAATTTGGGTTTCTGGGGTGGTTTAATATAAGTCAAAGTTGCCCTCATAGGCTAGTGGGTTATGAAGAGAGCCTTAGGAATGGCTTCAGGATTACAGAAAGTGAAACTGTAAACAAAGCACAGGGACTCTCCAAATGTTGGGAATCAAGAGAGTAAATGTGTTTTTCAGTTGGACTTATAAATCTTATAACAGGTATACACATAAGAAAGTAAATGAGTAATAGAATGAGTTAACATCCTAACTGGTATGTCCTTGAGCCCTGCCCAAGGTAACTAACAGTCTATAATCAGTATCAGAAAAAGATGTCAAAGAGGAGTTGACATCTTATTGCTCTTAACTACAGATAATTTCCAGGCACAAAGTGAACAGCCAGCCACATTATTTATGACAGTTGCTTTATAGTAGGCTATAGTAGGGATTTATTTTCAGTCATGAGAATGTACATTAAGAGTCATTTTTATCTCTCCAGCTTCCCTGATTAAAAGCATGGACAAGTTGGTGCTTCCGTTCTCATCCAGTCCCTCAGTTTTCCACATTATATGTTGCACTGAAAACTAGGAGATCAGCAGTTCAAATCCACCAGCCATTCCGGGAAACCCACTATGCTGGGAAGAAGAGGAAAGTTTCTGTTCCCATCAAAAGCAATCCTGGTAGCATAGTGGGATACAAGTTGGAGTGATAACCACCAGGTCAGCATTTCAAAATCACCATCCACTCTGTGGGAGAAAGATGAAGCTTTCTACTCCCATAAAGCTTTAGTCTTGGAAACCCACAGGAGTAATTCTATTCTTTCCTATAGGGCATGCATGAGAAGGAATCAACTTAAAGGCAGAGAGAGGATTTGATTTGTTTTGTTTAGGTTTTTTGTTGTTGTTGTTTTGTGTTGTTTTGATTTTGGGTTCTAAAGATTTGGAGTCTTGGAAAATTTGGGGAAATTCTACTCTGTCCCACAGGGTTGATATGATATGAGTTTGTTATTTTTAGACTAAGAAAAGACTTGAAGTTGTGATGGCTTAGAAGCCTTATGTGCCTCTTAGTAATTCCTATCAACATCCGCAAGATCTGTGTACAGGGAGGAATTACTAAGAATCAGGAGAAGGGCAAGGGGGTGGGGCAGGAGGAAGGTAAATGGAAACAGGAATGATCCAGGAAGCAGAGCTATGGATAGATATATAAACATAGGTGTGTACATATTTAAATATATTAATTCATAAAAATAGAGGTATTAGCATGTATACATATATTTATATGGCAATACATTGAGGTAGTAGCCTCTGCTCAAGCTCTGCCTCAACACAGAACACTTTATTCTAACAATCTGGAATTCTGTGATGCTCTCACTCCTAGCATTATTGCTGAAGACAAAATGGGTACACAAGCAAATGTGGTGAGAAAATCTGATGGTGCACAGCTATCAAAAGATATAGCACCTGGGGTCTTAAAGGTTGAAGTTAGACATGTGGCCATCTAGCAAAGAAGCAACAAGCCCACATTGAAGAAGCATCCAGCCTGTACAATCACCCAGTGTCAACAGGACTGGATAAAAAGAATCAGAGGATCCAAAACAAACAAACAGACAGACAGACAACCAAAACATATTGTTGAGAACAAGGCAGTTCAGAGCAGAGACCCCAAACCCATCTGTAGACAATGGGACATCCCCTCAAGGAAGGGTCCCAAGGAAGGAATGAGTCAACCAAGTTGTCATATGGCACCAAAGAAACACAGAATATTCCTCTGGTTTCTTGAGGCTTCTTCAAGCCCCACTATCATGACCACAGTCTTACCTTTCACTGCAGGCTAGACTGGAACATGTACACAGGTACAGATAAGATATAAGAGCTCATGGCACATGGAATCTAGATCAAATGGACCCTCAAGAACAGAAATGGTAGTAACCATGACAGGAAATTAGAGGGAAGATGGGGAAATAAGGGGAGGAAGGGGAAACTGATCTCAATGATCGACACATAGCCACACACACACACACATGCACATGGACACGCACATACACACACAGGGTGCAAATAATAGAAACCATGGGGAAAGACAGATAGCGGCAGGTATAAGATATAAAATAATAATAAAGTATAATCTATCAAGGTGTCACGGAGTTGGAAGGATGGAGGGAGGGGGAAAATGAGCTGATACCAAGGGCTCAAAGAGAAACTGAATGTTTAGAAAATGATAATAACAGCATATGTACAAATATGCTTGATATAATTGATGTAAGGATTTTTATAAGAACTGTAAGAGTTCCCAATAAAATGATCTTTTTTAAAAGAAAGAAACTAGCAAGAGATGTGCTAGAGAAGCAATACAAATAAAAGCTTCATGTGCAAATATGATAAAAAACTTGCAAAATGGAATCTTTAGCAGCTTCAATCTTTTCTCAATTTATCATGATGTTGCTTATTGGCCAGATGTAAGGCTTTTTCTTTTCTTTTCATCCAGGTGTAATGCACATTAAAGGCTTTGGTCTTTTATCTTCATTTGAAAGCGAAGACACATTCGTTGTTTTCAAGTGTCATGGATTGCATTAAAAACGATAGGGACCACATGTACAACAGAACAAATCCCTGCCTAGTCCCATATCATCCCCCAAATAATTTGTTTGAGTCCACTTTTCCAGCCATAGTGAGGGTCTTCCCTTTTTTTTAATCCTCTGCTTTACTAAGAATGATGTTCTTCTTCAAGGACTGGCTCATCCTACTAACATGTCCAAATAATGTGATGTGAGAACATTCCGATAGAAGTTCTTTCAATAACAATGTGATCATTCTTTTGGCAACCAATAGCACGTGCATATTCTTTGCCAATACCACAATCAAAAAGCATCAACTCTTTTCCAATCTTCCTTTTTCCATGTTAATCATTTTATTGGGAGCTCATACATCGTTTCTCATCATACATAAATATATATATTGTGCCACGCTTCTTCACATGCCTGCAGCTGCCATCGTTCTCTGAACCTCCACCTTTACAATTTGCCTTCCTTATTCATTGTCCATCTTTCCATGCATTTGACTATGTCTTCAGAGTGATATTTTTGGTTTTAACACTTAAAGGAGACCTTTTGGAGCAGATTTGCACAATGCAATACAGCGTTTGATTTCCTGACTGATGCTTCCATGGGTGTGGATCCCAGGAAAATGGAATCTTTGTCAATTTCAATCTTTTCTTAGTTTATCATGATATTGCTTATTTGTCCAGATGTAGCATTTTTCTTTTCTTTACATTGAATTATAATCCATAATGAAGGCTTTAAAAGTCTTTTATCTTCATTAATGTTTCAAGACCCCTTCTCTTTCAGCAAAGTACAATTTTGCTCTTTGCCAATCACAAGTTAACAAATGATCCTCCCATCCCTTTTCTTATAGCTCATATAGTTTTCTTTGTATTTTTCCAATTATTTTATTGGGGGTTCTTACAAGTCTTTTAACATTCAATGCATCATTTGTATCAAGCTTACTTATACATATATTACCATGTTCATTTTGAAATATTTTCCACTTGAGTTCTTGGTATAAGCTCCTCCTTCACCCTCCCTCCCTTTTTTTAATGAATCATTTTATTGGGGGCTCATACAACTCACAATCCATACAAACATCAATTGTAAGCAGGCCACATTTACACACTTATTTATTGGGGCTCATTCAACTCTTACCACAATCCATATATCCATCCAATTTAAGCAAAGCACAATTGTATATTTGTTGCCACTACCATTCTCAAAACATTTTCTTTTCTATTCAAGCCCTTGGTATTAGCTTCTTATTTTCCCCTCCCTCCCCACTCACCCCTCCCTCATGAATCCTTGATAATTTGTAAATCATTATCATTAGCAGGGTTTTTTCATATAGCTCAGCTTCTCTTTGTTATGATCCACACAGATCCACCTCTGCATAGTCAATAGTCATCTAAAATCCCTCATTCCATGTCCTCTTCTGAACCCAGCCTGCACTTCTGCCAGTTCTCTGCCAGTGCACTGCTACAAATGTGGTAAGCAAAATTTTACTTGCAAGTGATAGTCATGATTTTGTTAGAAAAATTCAGCATTTTGTTGGATTACCTTTATTTGAAATGAAGAAGAATATGAATTTCTTCCAAGCAATTGGCCAGGTAGCTGTCCTCCAAACCTCTACCCAGAGACACGTGAGTGCTTCCAGTCCTGTATGAGGTTCTTCAAATATTTCCATTGATGTTTCATCAACTCCTAGAGTCTTGCTTTTCACCAATGCCTTCAGTGTATTTTCTATTGCTACCTTCAATACCACTGGTTCTTGATCATGTGCTACTTCTTGCAGTGTTTAAACAGCAACTAATTATTTTTAGTTTTGTTACTTCTTGCATCATCAAAAAATGTTGCTGAAAAATCTTCCAACATTTCTACTTGAGGCTTGAATTTTTTTTCTTCTGTTTGTCCAGCTTGAGAAGTCAATACTGAGCATGCTCTTCTCTTTTGGTTTTCTAAATCCAGGTCTTTGCACATTTCATTAGAATGCTTCAGCTTGTCTTCTTAAGTCATCCTTCGAAAATTTCTATTCACCTCTTTTAGTTCATCATTTCTTCTTTTCACTTTAGCTTCTCTACATTCTAGAGGAAGTTTCAAAGTCTCTTCTTGCTTTTCTTTTCTATCTTGTTAATGACATCTGCTTTCTTTATGTATGATGTCCTTTATGTCATGCTACAACTTATCTGGTCTGGTCATTAGTGTTCATTGCATCAAATCTTTTATTGAGGTGGTCTGCAAAGTCACATGGGATATACTCCAACTTGTATTTTGGCTCTCATAGATTTTTTTTCATTTTCATCAGCTTCAAATTGACCTTATATATGAGCAATTGATAGCTTATTTTGCCGGCTGCACTTGGCCTTATTCTGACTGATGATATTGAGTTCCTGCAACCTCTTTGTTCACAGATGTAGTCCATTTGATTCCTGCGTATTCCACTCAGTGTGGTACATGTGAATAATCACCATCCATAATGTTGAAAAAAAAAGGGATTTGAAATAAATGAGTCATAGAGTTGCAAAATTCTATCATGCGATTCCCAGTGTAGTTTACATCTCCAAGGCATCTTGGAGCTTATATCTTTCCAACTACATGTCCTTCATTGTTTCCAATGTCCACATACCAATTACTGATTGTGGCAGGTACATCATTTCCTGTCAACTTGAGTGAAGGAATGGAGTCTAGTCTGTCAATCAGGTCATACATAGTCTGTCATGCCTCTGTGTGGGCAAGGTTTTCTCCTGAGGACTCTGGGAACTCTTGTCTTCCTCCTGGGTGGCAGGACACACCCTCTCTCTACAAGAAATTCCTGTTGACACAACATATGGAACTAAGCTGATGGAACCAGAGCCCTGGAGTTGAAGGAGCCACATGGGGACCCACGCCTGCTCTGAGATGTTTCCACACCACCACTGGATCCGCAAGACTTTCTACCCACTGGCAAGTGATATTCCTGCAGTCAGTATCATTGCATATGCTGTGTGAGTCTAAAGAAGAATTTATGGACTAGTATGGGACATATGGGAAAATATTGGACTTATGGGCTTGATCTGGGCTGGGATGCTTTCTCAATTTACAATTGCTCCTTGACCTAAAGCTCTTATACAATGAGAGTATCTGGATTTGTTTCTGTAATCAACGCAGACTAACAAACTGATAATTATCAGTAATATAATTTACTAAGGCAGATACTACAAATTATCAACAATTATATTTGCACGTTGGTGGCATAGTTAAGACTGAAGATCCTGGTAAAAATCTTCAATTTCTTCATCTTCAGCATTAGCTAATGGCACAAAAATTTACATAATAGTAGTAATACTAGTATTTCTTTTGTTGTGGTTATGTGTCAAGTGGGTTTCAACTCATAAAGACCCTATTTACAAAAGAATGAAGCAATGCTTTCACCAATGTCATTCTCACAGTTTAGGTCCATATATTCATGCTCCTTGTAACCCCAAACAAAGAAGCCAAAACCAACTGCTGTCAATTAAATTCTGACAGACGGTGACCATAAAAGAGAGTAGAATTTTAACCTAGGGTTCCCAATGCTAAAAATCTATGTGAGGAGACAGTTCAGCTTCCTTCCACAGAGCAGCTGGTGGATTTGAACTGCTAGCCTTGTGATTAGAAAACCAACAAATAACCCACTACACTACTATGGCTCCTGGTGTTCCTATAATCATATGAATATTATCTTATCTCTTATAGAATTGTTCTTCAAGATATATCTTGCTATGTTCATTTTCACAATCAATCCTCTTCATTCTTGGCATATCACAGTCTGATTCAAAATGATAATTATCTATGCAATTTAGCTCGTGAATGAATGCCTAGGATACTGATATTCATATACTCCATTTAATTTTTTTTAAGATTTCTAATTTTCCTACTTTAGTTTTTTTTACATTTCATATTTCAGCTATTAGTGCGTGTTTGCAGCCGTTTTTCTCATTTTGAATGGAACCATATTAGTGAGGGTCCCAAAAGTTTCACTCTATCAATATCATTGAGGTAAACTTTATTTTGAGTAATCAAATATTATTCAGTCAAAAAAGAAATGAACTTATGATACACGGATTAACTTTGAAAACATTGTGCTAAGTGGAACAATTCAGATACAAAAGGACAAATACTGTATGGTCCCACTTGTATGGAATATCTTGGATAGACAAATAGAGACAAAAGTTTATTAGTGGAAATCAAGCATTATTAAGAGAAGGGAATGGGGAGGTATTACCTAAGAAATATGAGAACTGAGTTTTGTTTGAAGTGATAAAATTGCAAAGCTGGGTAGTGGTGGTGGAAGAGCAGCATTGCGAATGAAATTAATGTTACTATAATTAATTGTGAGGCGTCCATGTGTTGTGATGTTTTCACTTTGGGCTGTAATCCACAATGCTAGCAGTTCACATTTGCTTATGCCCACATTTGTCTAATCCCTAAGGAATTTCTACTGCAATACCTCTTGTGAGATATAGCATAAGTATGCTATCATGATATAAGTTCTCAGATAGCAAGAACTAGAGTTTATTTGTGCTTAGGCCATAGTATCTGACACCGAGGAGGCATTCAATGATTGCCAAATGAATTAATTATACATTTCCCAAATGGATTAATTTTAATTCTATCTTGTCTAATCCCCACCAATTTGTCTAGGTAAATGAACGTAAGGTCACAGAGTGGAGATAACTTGTTCTTTTTTCATAACCCTGGATAATGATGGGCCCAGGTCCCAGGACTATCTCACTCTCAAGTCATGATAGCTATTTATGAAATCTTCCATGTGATAACACACTCTTTCCTATCTTGTTCTTTCATTGTAGTCTGTTTCCAATTTTTAAAAGAGGCAATACCCAGTCACACTGGCCCTGGATAGGCACCCACAGATACGATGAGTATGGTGTACCTGCCTGGTTGCTTATCATCTGTACTTCCAATGTTTCTATAATGGGAACCATGATGGAGTCATGATCTCTTGTGACCCATAGCACTGATTCTATGGAGAAATAGAAAGAATAGCTTTTTTCCCTTTAAGTTATACATGAGCATGAAGCTGAGTCATGTGTCTCATATTTACTACTGTTGTTGCTATCATATCTTCTCCAACTCATGGAGTTTTTTTCCTAGTCTTTTTTTCCTAGTCTTCCTTACTTTGGGAAGCTGTCCTGAAACCTGTTTACAATTGGTGGTCCTGCTGCCATTTGAAATACCCACATGATACTAAAACAAGTCACCACAATTCAATGGTCAGAGTGGTGTGAGATATACAACTCAAGAAGGCTAAAAACAATCTATTTGGCCTGACCTATCACTGAGAAGAAGGCCTTCCTGTTGTTTGACTGAAATTTGATTCCCAGGTGTGAGTTCAGGTCCAGTCTTAAAGTATTTCTAAGGGCAACGATCTTGGGGATTCCACTGGTGTCTATTTGAGCAGTAAGGTTGGCCTTTTATGAGGTTGGTGCTGTTCTACATTGTCTCTCCCTCTTCGTTCAGGATCTTCTATCACAGTGGTAGTAACTGAGATCATTCGCTACTTTGGTATCGGGACAGTGGAGACTACAGCTTATGTAGTCTACTTGTTCTTTAAACTCGCTGTTTCCTTGTGTCTTTTATTTTCTTCACTCTTTGTTCCAGATACAGAGAGACTTCATTAAGTGTTAGATGGCTCACTGAAGTAAGACGCCATTCACTATTCACCAAAAAAGATGTAGAATATTTTCTTTCTGAACTCTTATGAGAATTGGCCTATCAAGATATCCACCAATACTTTCTCCAGGTGTTTTTCATCGCCTCATATGCACATGATAACTGGGCAACGAATAAGGAAGAAAGAAGGATAATTGATGCATCTGAATTATGGTGTTGGTAAAGAATGTTGAACATACCATGTAATGACAAAAATTCTGTCTTGGAAAAAGCACAACCAGAATACTCCTTAGAAGGGAAAGTGAGGAGACTTTGTCTTGTGCAATTTGAACATGAGCTCATTAATGACTACTTGCTGGAGGACATAAAATTTGGTAAAATAGAAGGTCATAGAAAAGGAGGGAGCTCTTCATCAAGATAGATTGACTGCAACAATAAGCTCAAACATCACAACGGCTGTAAGGATGGCACGAGACCAGGTAATGTTTTTTTTCTGTTGTACGTACATAAGGCTGCTATGATTAGGAACCATCTCAATGGCCCCTAACAAGAAGCTCATCTTAGACCCTGTGAGGTAATGAAGGGAGGACTTCATTAGAGCTCAGCCTGGCTGGCATTAATGAAGTTATCGGCTAATAACTTGTAGTCGTCATGAATATAATATTGTAGCCAAGATTTCTGACATTTCACAAGGCTGAAAAATGCCACTGTGGCTTTAGTGCAGCAATTTTCAACCTATGGGTCACAATCCCTTTGGGAATCAAACTACCCTTTCACAGGAATCACTAGATTCATAACAGTAGCAAAATTGCAGTTATGAAGTAGCAAAAAATAATTTTATGATTGGGGTTCACCACAACATGAGAAAATGTATTAAAGGATAGAGACATTAGGAAGGTTGAGGATCACTGCTGTAGACTTTCTCTAAGAAAATCTTCCTAAACGGATGAATATTCCCCCCCCCACACACACACACGCACTGTTTAAGGACAAATAGAATAACTTCTTCCTCAAATGGATTGCACTTTCAAGGACTAATAAAATGGTAAAGTTACAATGTGTCTTGGTTGATAGAGACAGTTAAGTGTATGAGATTGACTCAGGTTTTACTGAGTTCCCTTTCTTATTAAATCCCAGGAATATTTAAATCAAAACTAATATTAAAATAATAAGTCTTTGCATATACTCCACACTGACTTGAGAATTTCATATAACTATTTCTTCTCTCATTGCTTAGGAAATCTATTACAATATTTACTTCCTATCTGATCTTTTAATTTTCACTGAAGAACAGTATCACACCACATAAAATTCTAGAATTCATGAGAGTTGAGAATATCTTAAATCCTTTTTTCTCACTGTGAGAATATTTTGACAAAATTTTATGTGTTGCATTGAGACACATAGAATTGATTTGCATGAACATTTTGCTTGATATATACTTAAAACACAACCAAACAAAATTCTTCATTAAACCTTTTCAGATAAAAAAGATGCCAAATTACTTCTTATTTTGTGTACTATGATCAAATCATTTTGTTCATTCTATTGAAGACATTATATCATGATTCTCAAATCTAACACTTGTGATTTGATTGCCTGCTATCACTCTCCACCTGACTGTTCCGTTAATACTCCTACTCAATGGGACTCAAAGTGAATTTAAACCTAAGCTACCTCTATCTTCATCTCAGTCAATAGCATGGCATCTGCCAATTCTCTTAAATTGGAAAGCCTAAATGCATTTATTCTCAAGTCTCACTGTCATTCACCCACAGCATACAATTGGTAACTAACTGGGTGCTGCTGGTTCGATTGCAGAAATGTGTTTTGGACAAGTCTGCATACTCCCTGTCTAAGCTCAGGGGCTCAACATTTCTGAGATGTCTTCCTCCAGTGTATTCTTACGCCCCTGCCCAGGGCCACATCTGATCCTGCTACTCTGAAATCTCGGACTACAAGATTAAAATAAAGATTCCCTGACTAGGAATTCTTCTTAGCCTGGCACCAACCTTCACTGTAGCCCAAATTTTCTGTCATTCTACCCCCTACACCATAGATTCCAGCCACAGTCAGCTTTTCATCCCTCTGAAAAAAACTTTTTTTTCCCATGCTCACCTTACTTAGCTCATTATGTCTGCCTTAAATACCCCCTTTTTCCCATAACAGCTTAGACAAATGCTACTCATTCTTCAACACCTGTTTCAAATGTATTCCAACAGGGTTAGTCTTCCTTGACCTGTCCTACAGTCATACTTTATGCTGATCACACCAATTTCCACATTGCCTCGGCGTTTGTACTCACTCCTCTGAAATAAGAGAACTCATTCCCTCTGTGGATGAGTAAACTGCAAGACACTGTCTGTCTTATCTGTAACATGCAAAAGAGTTTGATTATTGGATGGATGCATGCATACTTGAATGGATCAAATGGTGAAGTTTAATTTAGGGGTGTGAAAAGAGAATAAAGAGAAAATATTGCAGACCAAAAAAATCATAAAACACAGGAGAGAGAAAAGAAGCCAGAAATCATACCCTCTCATTCATTAACTTCTCATTTTTTTCTATTCATTGGTTTCTCTTCAAAAATTATATGAATATTAATATTTTTAATATTCTCATGCCCTTGTATTTAAAGCATGGGCAAATTATATATACCTTCCACATCTGGTTACAGAAACTATGAAAAGCATTTTCCTATAGCTTGTTAGTGGAAATTTCATTGTTCCTTAAAATCTATCAATCAACAAAAGTACTATGAGAAGCTTCCTATTTCAGCCGAGAGTAAGTAAAAGGGACCAGATTTGCATTACCATCTTAGAAAAACTAAACTACTGGGCAAACTATAAAACAGAGCATTGAAGACATTGGACATCATGCAATGAATGTCAGTAATCAGTGATAGATAAGAAACAAAGGAACTGAACCCTACTTTTCCCTTTAGTCTATTGTCTGGAAAAACTTTCCAAATTGCAGCGCAGGAAGAGTACTCCAGGGTAAGAACCAGAAGACTCCATGAGTGGAAGAAAGTGAGCTGAGATTCTAGGAGACCATGGCAGCTAGCGAAGAGAATATAGAAAATAGCAAGATGTATAGAGGAAGAGACTTAGGAGCTTTGCAGAGGGCCCCTTGAGTCTTCATTAGAGTACTTAGCAGGCCATGCGTGTAAGGAAATCAAGTGTGTGTGCCACCTTCTTGATATAAATTTTTCTTTCTAAATATATAAGCATAAGTAGTTTTGCTTTCATAGAAAACCCAGCTTAACAGTCCTCAAAATGACATCCTTATTCTTCAGCACTTTAAAGAGGTAACCATATATGTGCTTGGGTGTATATAAATATAAGTATCTATATATGAAAATGTATCAAATTGTATGCCTTAAATTTGTGCAGGATGTTTTCTGTCAAATAAACCTCAATAAAACTGCTAAACTTTTAACAGTCATTTGGAAGAAGTATAGTTTCTATAGATATTACTTTTCTGTTTTGCTTGTGTTCGTGACTTATGAAAAATAATTTTGATAGATGGATATCCATTCAGTAATTTTAAAGATTTTATTAAAAACAAATAACTCACTAGATTGGGGGGAGGCATCACTGCCTCTGGTGGTCGTGGACGCTACCCAGTGCTGCTCCTGAAAGCCGCCGCTGGATTTGAACTGCCAAGGCCCCGGCCCTTCACTCAACCACTTATGCCACTGGGGCTCAGCAATTCACTAGATTTTTAAAAAATAAAGCTTCTAACCTCAAAATATTAAAATTACATAGAAAGGTGGCACCTGGGTTGTGAGACAAGTGTAAGTTGGAAGGAAGATGAAAAGTGGGCAGTTTCTGGCCCCAGAGGGAACCTTGGAATGGAGGGCATGACCCCTACACCAGTTCCCGTCAGTGTGTGGGAGTGGGGAAGGCCTATTATCTGACTCCAGATGAGTCATCTCTGGAATAAATTCTGTATTCTTCACAGATATCCTCTTATGTGATGGATACCCCAATTACATAGTCAAGCAGAATAGGAAGCTTTGCTACTTTCCCATATCAAGGGTAGGGTTGGACAAAGGAGAAAATGAGAATTCTATGAATATCTTGTTTCATTTGTGGGCAAACTATGTGATCTTAGCTGAAGTCTTGTTTTGGAAGGAGCAGGTGCTCACCAAAGGGAAGGAAGATGTGAGGCACAGCGGTGATGAACAGAGCTTGCCAGAATGAGCAGACTGTGTCCAAGGGAATAGGTTTGACACACATTTTTTTTGGCTTGACAGAGTAAGGAGACAGGTCTGGGATCAAACAGGGCTTACAACTTCCCTAACGACATAACTATAGTCTACTGTCGCTTCCCACAGGAATAGGGAGGTAGAGGTGGGTTTGTGGTGCGATAATTGAGCAGTGCTATGTAAGCTACTTTTTCTTCGATTGCCCTTATATGTTTGCCCATACAAGGCCCTTTACAATATTGAAGTTCCAGTCTTTTGTGGTCTTTTTTGTTTGTGGGTGTGTTTAAAAACAAGTTGTGGCAAGTTTGGATTCTGATTCTTCGTGTTCCTCCATCCAGCACCCACCACACATTTGGACTTTCTTGGGCTGCTCTCAAAAGCACAGGTACCACGTGATATCTACTTGGGAGAAACCGTGTAGCTACAAAGGGCAGTTTTCAGTAATTCCCTGGGATATGTCAATATTGTTTCATTCCTATTGCTTTGTATGATTATGATAAACAGACTAATAAGAAATAATTCTCTAGTGGGAAATCTTACAGAACGTGTGGCCAAATTGCGTTCACCAATTTGAATCGGCATTTATTGAAGGCATGCTCATGGTATAGTAGATATGGGTTGGCCTGATAACCTCAAAGTCAGCAGTTTGACATTACCAGATGCTCTGTAGGAGAGTGCTGAGGCTTCTACTCCCAGCAAGAGTTCAAGCTCAGAAACCCATAGGGTCACATCTGCCCTATCCCTTACGTTCACTATGAGTCCGAATCGACTCGATGGCAGTGAGTTTGGCTTTTGAGGGTTTCATATGGATACCACTATTCAGCATTCTTTGTTAGAGATATGTCAATGTAAGACGTAGATCTTGCTTTCAAGAAGTCCAGTAGATAAATGGATGGCAGATGGAACAGGGTAAAGGTGGAGATCAAAAACTGGATCAACTGTCTCCAACTGGGGAAGAGTTTGGGTTCTGTCCAAGGCACAGGCAAAGTCACAGGCAAATTACTTCATAGTTAACTTTAGGGATGCTATTCTTGATATTCGAATTCACAAAGGAATTAAAAGGGGTGTGTGTGAAAGAACAGAGGGCAGATAAGGTCACTGGGATCCTGCTGTCTTAGGGATGTTATGAAATATGTTCTGCAATGAATCACGCCTTCCTATGCCCACACCCTTTGCAATCAAGAGGTGGAGTTTCCTCACCCACCCACCCCTTGGATCTGGATTAGCCTTGTGACTTGCTTTGACCAATAGAATGGTCAAATTCACATTCTATGAATAAGATATGTCCAGAATAATGAATACCTGTTTGGTTCTTCTTGAGACTAACAAAGACATTCGCTCAGCCTTTCAATTACTTGAAAGTGTCACTTTCACTTTACTCCCACATATTTGCTGTCTTTCTTACATCTAGGTGGTACTCTGTGATTAGTTCTCATTACTGGGAGTATACAGAAAGGAGTTTCACTTCCATTTGAGGCAGTAAAGTGGTGGTGGACCTTATCTATGTTTTCGCCATCCATCTTCATTTGCAAGCTGACACTATAGGGAACAATGACACCATCTAAAGAACCCCAGCATTTAATTGACTCCCTGAGCCTGAAACTGAGACTCATGATTGCTGGCCTTACACTGGGATGGGAGTAAGAAATGAAAGTTTATTGTATCAAGTTTGTGAGACACTGGAACAATTTGTAATAGCAGCATATACAACTAGTTGTGTGCTGGTAAATGCTTAGCAACTGAATTGCCAAACCAAATGAAACCCTGATTTGTAGCACTCTCTTATTTCTGTGGTACAAATGATCCCACAATGGATGATTTTAAGCTACCAAAATAATGCCACTGAAAATAGGGTTTGGAAGAGATGCTAACTATTGACTTCCAAGTCTGTAGAAGCCAACTATAGCACACTACTGTGCAAAGCCTACCCTAATCCACTCTGCTTTCTTCAGAACTGACAGAGTTTATAGAAAATCAACCTAACTGGTAACACCAACACATAGAATGGATAAAGTCTGGGTCTGTCAATTATCCTGTCAACACTTCTTGACTACATTGAACTTTGACGGACATGCTTAGTCACTGAGATTTTGGAATCAGTTGTTAAACAAACGGTGGCAGTCATGTACTCGTGTCAATTTCATGATTGGGAGTGTAGGGGTGGAGTCTAGCCTGTCAATCTGGAGATAGCCAATGAGAGCTCTGTGTGGGCATGGTTTTATCTGAAAATTCTGGAAAATCTCACGATATTTCCCCCGTGGAGTTGAGAGGATATTGACTCAGTCTCTTGGAGTCGTTCTACTGACAAGATGCATGGCTGACTCCCTGTGAGTCATCCCAGAGGAGAAGCTACAAGGGTCTACCTTGATGGAAGCAGACCTCTGAAGCTGGAAAAGTCATGAAGAGACTCCTGCTAGTGCTGAGAAGTTTGAGATACCACAGAGAGGTTCCTGCCAGCTCTGAGATGCTTCTACCACCACTGGATACACAAGACTCTGCACCCACTGGCCCGTGATTGTCCTGGTGTCGCTGAATGTGTTTCATGAGTTTGAAGAAGACTTATGGATTAATATTGGAAATATGGATTAATATCAGACTATGACCTTGAACTGGACTGGACTGGGATATTTTCCTGATATATAGTTGCTCTTGTATATAAACCTCTCCCTTATATACATATATGTGTTTATGAATTTCTTTCTCTAGTCTACCAGGACTAACACACAAACTTATTATCTTCTTAACCTTGGACACCACGTCTTTTGTGTGGCAGACATCAATAAATTGTTGCAAAATTGAACTCTAAAAGCTAGTTCTTAGGTAACATACAAGCCTCTTATATGGGTTTTGGTGTTTCTCTTTAGAATGGAAACTAGGAAGGTACAAAACCTAAACATTAGCCACTTTGTAGAGTTCTCTAGTAATTGCTGAATTGCTGGACTGTGTAAGCTTGGCAGTTCAAACCTTCTAGCCATTTCAAAGTATTTGAGGCTTATCTACTTCCACCAAGACTTCCAGTCTCAGAAATCCTGTATAGGTTGGTTTGACTGGAAATTGACTGAATGGAATTGAGTAAGTTACTTGAGTTACTTAAGATAAATACTCATTCCCCACTTATAGACATTAGTGGATTCCAAGGGCCAAGTACCTACCTGAAAATCAGTGTTATGTAAAAATGAAGGAGTACCATATCATCTCACCCCCCCTGTACATTTCACTGGGCCCCTGTAGAGGTAACCTACCAACTCTTCCCACCTCACGCTGCCCCAGAGAGTTCAGCTCCTACTGCTTCACCCAGGAGAGGACTGCCCAGTTTTCCAAAGCCAGAGTGGTCCAAGCGCTGCTCCCCTCTCTTCTCAAGCCCCCTTCCCTCCCTGCAGGATGTAGTGGTCCTGCTTAATCCCATTAACAACCCCAAAATAGGTTTGATGGTTTCTAAAGTAAAGGATCTCCCTGTCCACAAGCAGGATGACCTGGGTCACAAGGAGCGGGGGGAGAGAAATCACTGCAGGCTGCCTCGTATGTCCTCGCACCAGTCCCTCAGTCTCTCAACCAAGAATCCCCCTATTTTCATTGGGTGGTCCTGTCTTTCTGCCTGATAAAAATCCAAAACCCAGGTCTTCCTCAAAGGTGATACACCCAGGCCCAGCTTCTGCCCTTGACTTCAAACCCCATTCCTACCCACATGGTGCATTCTCCCCTCACCTGTGCCCACTCAAGAAGGAGAATCTTAGAAGCTTATGGAGCTGCATAGGCATTGGTCAGCTAACATGGAATCCCACAGGCTCTGAGCACCCTACTATCCCTTCTCAGAACTCCTTCTGACCATAGCCTGGATCAGTCCTGTATCTCCTTTGGGAGCTGAGGCCAGACCCTGGGGTCCTATGTCCTCCCAAACCCTATGGCAGCCCACCTTTAGGATGCCAGCTGCTGCTGCCCTGGACTCAGTCCCCCATGGGTAACCAGGATCCACCAGGCCAAATTCTTCACCAGCTCCACTCATTCCAAACCCCATCAACTCTGCTTGGTACCTCAATAACTAGAGGAGGTTGTGCTTTCTCTCCCCTCCTGCCTGGGGACATATTTTTCTGTTTATGATATACAACTTTGGAAATGCACTATCAATTAAAAAGGTATGTGAGAGTTAAAAGCATTCCTTTAGCTTCATGTTTGAGCTGGGACCTAATTAAAACATGGATACTGATGTACCTTGAGACTGTTGGGTTCAGATATTGGAAAGAGGGCGGGAAGACATTTCTATAAGAGGGCGTGCAAAAATATAAATGGCAACTTCAACCAAGGGCCATGTAAATCACATGATAAACTAAAAAATATTAAAAAACCTCTTCTATACAAACAAAACAAAACCCATACACACACAAACTAATTTCCATCAAGTCAATTCTGACTCATAGCAATCTCATATAGGGTTACCGAATCTACATATCTTCATTGAGGCTAAAAGCGTCGTCCTTCTACTGCCGAAGAGTTGGTGAGTTCAAATCACTGTCCTTATCATTAGCAGCCTGCAAAGCTTTCCTTAAACCACAAAACAGCAGTAAGTTTAGTTTGTGTATTTGTTTCAAGATTTCCCCTCAAAATTTGAATTTGGGTTTTAGTTTTAAAAGTATGAAAAGATGAACTTGACAGTGTTTTCTAATATTTCTGAAACAAAGTAATAAAGCACATGGTACTAACTGTTAAAGAAATAATTATATTAATTTAATAATGGCAGTCTCATAAGAAGTAATAAAATGGAAATGAACTTTGACTGTTCCTTAATACAAAACAAGATTGGATGAAATTCCTTTTATGCGGGCTGAGAGTTAAAATGAGAATTCAATTTATCAAAATGATCAAATATCTCACGAACTCATAGCATATTATTTAACTTTTACTCAATTGTCAAGTATACAGAGTGCCTAAACTTGCTGGATGCAGTTTTAGGGCAACACATGCAATCTGGACTGTATGAGCTCAGTTTTCCTTGGCCCGTGGACAAAATCCTCTTTGGCAATTGCTTTCAAATTGGCTAGTATGCAAGATCTCTGCTAGGACAACATTTTCCAGGTTTAAAACTTCTAAAAAACATATTTGGTTAGATGATTTTTAAAAATATTTTTTTTGAAAATAGACGATGCAAACACTAAGGCCCTTGCAGCATCTGTGAATTAGTCTGGGTTGACTAGAGATACAGATCCATAGATACTCATGTGTAGAAAAAAAGATTTATATAAAAAGTAATTGTATATTAAGCAAACAGCCCAGCCAGACTCCGATCAAGTTAATAAGTCCAATATTATCACATTTGTAGATAGTAGACCATAACTTATGTAGAGTCATGCACACCTGTAATGACACCGAATGCAGAAAGATAACAGGCCAGTGGGTGGAAAGTCTTGTAGACCCAGGAGTCGTGGAAGCAACTCAGCACTGGCATGGGGTCTCCACATGGCTCCTCCAGTTTCAGGGCTCTGGCACTATCAGAGTGACTCCAAGTGGCTCATCAACAGGACTGTACCACAGGGAATAAGCCTGTATCTGACCTCCAGTGAGCTCTTTATCTCCATTTGTGCCTCTGAAATGAAGTCATCAAGCAGCAACCTGATTGACAGGCTAGACTCCACCCCTTCACAAATTGACAATAGATTATGTAACTGCCACACCAACAACAGAACTGCTGACGATACTGAGAACCTTATAAGACCTTCTGAATTCCCTATCACTAAAACACTATTTAACAAAGTTCTACTGTACTACATTACATAAAACCAAAACATATTACTGAGAGAAAGACATCATTAATGTGACAAATGAGAGGACAAGCTTTTAAAATCTGAAAGCCCCCGCATCATTTATATGGATCAAGGATTACTTAGAAATAACAAAATGTGGCATCAAAAAGAACATAAATGGCTTACAGAGTAAAAAATGGTGTCCATAAGATGACTCATTTTAATATAAATTTTATTATATTCCAATAATATTAAAATTAAATATTTGAGAGAGAGGGTTTTTTTTCCATTTTATACTAGATGATCCTTCGAAGCACCCCAGACAACAATCTTGCCCAATTAAAACTGTGAGTGTAAAAGAGGAAAAATACAACACCGAGAAGATAGACAATGAAATGTCCAGGGATACCTGGGTACTCATCTTTGTTTAATTTTTATTGGCATATAATTCACCTATCATACAATTCAATAGTATTCTTTAGGTTAGCATGAGGTTTAGCTGATGTCAAATTTAGATTAGGAATCTCTTACACATCTATCCTCCAACTTGCCTTTAATGCTTCAGGATATTGCTATATTTCTTTTTAAAGGTATGCATTATTCTTTAAATTCTTACTCAATGGTATTGGGCACAGTAAAAATAAGAAAACAAAATAAAAAACTTCTCAGATGCAAAAGCAGCTTTCAAAGGATGTTAGTGGTGGGAGTCAGAAGACAAAAGGAGCTGGGCCAAGACATGCAGGCTCTGCTCTCTGTTCCACTTGGTTACTTTGCTTTCAAAAATGTTATATTTTCTTGCCTTAATAAAGTAAGCATTTAAGCTAATCATGGTACGTGTGCCTTCAGGATGATTGGTCCTGGTTGGGTGGTCATTGGGTGGTCTTCTGCACATGCATACCTACATGGGGGTTTAAGGTAAAGACAAATATAGGAAGTTTCATTGAAAATTTGTTTAAAAAAGAAATTCAGTCTTTTAATGCAAGTAGCCAAGAGTTTAATCCTATCTCATCTTCATAAAAATTTAAGATTTATTCATTATAGGAAGTGATAAAGGCACTGAGCTTCTGGACTAAGGGAAAAGCTGATAGTAAAAATATTATAATAAAAATAGAGTAAGTGTGAAAGTTTTTCAATATTAAATATTAAATTGAATTAAATATTCAATATTAAATTGAGACAATAAATTGTATTTTCCCTGTTCCCAAATTCTGACAAGAAATTATAATAATTTGTTAAATAATTTTTAAGAGACAAAACAAGAAAATATTGACACTGAGGATTTTTCTTTAAATGATTTTATTGGGAGTTCTTACAGCTCTTATCACAATCCATACTTACATCCACTGTGTCAAGACATTTGCACATATGTTGCCATCATCAATTTCAAAACATGTTATTTCTATTTTAGTCCTTGGTATAAGCACCTCATTTTTCCCTCCCCCACTCCATGAACCCTTGATAATTTTTTTTTCATGTCTTAAACTGATTGTTGTCTCCCTTCACTGCACTTTTCTGTTGCTCATGCCCCAGGGGGCAGTACGGGGGTGGGGGACAGGAGGCAGGTGTTATATGCTGATCATTGTGATCGGTTCCCACTTTTTCCACCCATCTTTCCCCTACTCTCAACAATGATGATTTTCAAAGAAACATATCCAGCAAAGCATCCTATAGTATATCTCATTATTGCAAAACTCTACTCATCATATTCATTTTGCTGTGTAACATACGCAGAGTCAAGAATTGACAAAACACTAACCCATCCAAGGGGAGGGAGTGTTTGTATCTCCACAGGAAAAGAGGGACCAGACTTCAACCAGGTCCCCCAAGAGAAGAATGCAACACACTGACATGACCAGGGAACCAACTAAGTGGACAGCCTCACCCCAGCATCTGTCACCCATCCAGAAGAATTCACTTCAGAGGACAGCACTGAAGTTACAGTTCAAGGAGAGAGACTTTGTCAGAGCACACAGGAGCCAACAAGGGGGGAGAGAAAAAAGAGTGCTGCACATCCAGGCCCACCAAGTCCTAAGGATACTATTTCTGCTCAATGAAGTCAATGCACAGAGAGTACAATGGGGCCAACCTTACCATGAGACACGGCATTCCTCACCTACCATAGCACCATGGGGGACAACACTGGAAATAGATGGCAGGAATTGTGCCTGCCCTGAGCCCACCATGTGGAAGTCAGACACTGGGGGCATGCAACAGAGCAACAAGGGGAGCAGAGAAGTGAAGTCTCCAGGGAATAACAAAAATAGAAGGTGGGGCCAGGGTATGACACCCCATCAGACTCGACTGGAAAACACTCTTATAGGACAACAAACAGACCTTGAACTATTTGCAGAATTTTTGCTGTTGTTGTTTTGGCTATTGTTTTATTTTCTATTGTTGCTTTATTGTGCTCAGACTTGTGTTCGTGCATATTGTTGTCACTGATGGTCTCTGGATGGGATAGATGGGATAAACATGTTAGAAGAGAGAACAACGGGATGACAGTTCTGGGGGAAACAAGGGAGAGGGGAAGGTGGGGGAAAGGAAGTGGGTGTCAACAAACCCAGGAATGAGAGAACAAATCAATGGTGAGGAAAATAAAGGAGGTCTGGCAGGCCTAGATCAAGGACAATGTAACCCAAACGAATTCTTGAAACCCAAATGAAAGCTGAGCATGACAGTGGGACAAGAGGAAAATAAGAAGAAATAGAGGAAAGAACTAGGAGGCAAACGGACATTTATTGAGATCTAAATGCAGACTTATACATATGTAAATATATTTATATATTAAACATATTTATGATCAGGGGAATAGATCTATGTGTGTGTATGTGTATATATATATATATATATGTTTAGTATAAAGGAAGCAGATGGACATTGGGACTCTATTCAAATACTCCCTCAACATAAGACCACTTTGTTCTAAAATCCAGCACTCTGAGTTGCTCACTTTTCCAACACCATCACCAAAAGCAAAGCAGATGCATAAGCAAATGTGGTGATGAAAGCTAAGGTGCCACCTAGCAGAAGACAGAAATTTAAAGGTCTTAAAGGCTAAAAGATAAACAAGCAGCCATCTAGCTCAGAAGCAACAAAGCTCACATGGAAGAAGCACACCAGCCTGTGTTATCACGAAGTGTCAAAGGGATCAGACACCAAGGAACAAAAAAATCATATCATTTTTGAATGAGGGGGAGTGCAAATTGGGGACCCCAAACCCATCTATAGTCAACTGGACATCCCTTTACAGAAGGGTCGCTGCAAGGAAACAAGCCAGTCAGGTTGCAGTGTAGCAACGATGAAACATACAACTTTCCTCTAGCTCTTTAATGCTTCCTCCCCCCAAGCACTATGATGACCCCAATTCTACTTACAAATTCAGTCAGACCAGAGGCCAGAAACACAGGAAATGCAGGACAGACGATCCTTTCAGGACCAGTGGTGTAAGTGGTAATACAGAAAGTGTGGAGGGAAGGTGGGGTAGGAAGGGGGAACAGATTACAAGGATCTACATAATAGCCTCCTCCCTCGGGGACGGACAACAGAAAAGTTGGTGAAGGGAGATGTTGGGCAGTGTAAGATATAACAAGAAAACCCCACAATTTATAAATTATCAAGGGTTCAGGAGGGAGGGCGGAGCGGGAAGGGAAAAAATGAGGAGCTGGTACCAAATGCTCAAGTAGAATGAAATATTTTGAGAATGATGATGACAACAAATGTACAAATGTGCCTGACACAATGGATGTATGTGTGGATTGCGATGAGTTGCAAGACTCACCAATAAAATGATTTTTAATTGCCAGAATATGAGAAATATGACATGAAAGGAAGTGAACAAAACCACCAAATAGCAAAATTCAGGATATTGACTTTGCAGAGAGAAGAAGCAGCGGGAAAAGATATTATATTCATGAAACAAGAAGTGGGTGGTAAGGTAAAAGAACATTCAGAACGAATAGAGCGAAAGACCTGTTGGAAATTTTTAAAAATGAAATTGGAAAATGAAGTTTAAAAAAATTTCTCAGGAAAAAAGTATGAGACATAATTGGAGAGAAAAATAAGTAAAGGACCGATTCATAAGATATAAATAAGAGTAATATAAGTTTCAGAAACTATTTAACAAGTAACTTCTCTGTCTCTGTGAGAGTAAAAAAACACCAAAATAATATCGAGGGAATTACTAATACATCTAGTCTGATCTCTCTAGAAGGATATCGTATTAATATACTATATAATGACCTTTGCACATGACTTTTTAAAAAATCACTTTATTGGGGGCTCATACAACTCTTATTACAGTGCACACATACATTGATTCTGCCAAGCATATTTGTATATTTGTTGCCACCATCATTCTCAAAATATTTGCTTTTTACTTGAACCCTTGGTATCAGCTCCTCATTTTCCCCCTCCCTTCCATTTCCCCCTTCCCTCATGAACCTTTGGTAATTTATAAATTATTATTACTTTTTCCTTACCTTTCATGTCCAACATCTCCCTTCACTCACTTTTCTGTTGCCCATCCCCCAGAGAGGAGATTATATGTAGATCCTTGTAGTTGGTTCCCCATTTCTACTCCACTCTCCCTCCACCCTACCAGTATTGCCCCTCTCGGCACTGACCCTGAAGGGGTCATCTGTCCTGGTTTCTCTGTGTTTCCAGTTCCTATCTGTACCAGTGTACATCCTCTGGTCTTGAGGGATTTGTAAGGTAGAATCAGGATCATGATAGTGTGTGTGTGGTTGGGGGGGGGGCGGGAGGTGGTGGGAGGAAGACTTAAAGAATTAGAGGAAAGTTGTATGTTTCATCGCCCCTCACTGTGACCCTTCTGTAAAGGGATGTCCAGTTGCCAACAGATAAGTTTTAGGTTCTCGATCTGCATTCCTCCTCATTCACGACGATTTGACATTTTTTGTTCTTTGATGCCTGATACCTGATCCCTTAAGCACCGTGTGAACACACAGGCTGGTGTGCTGTTTCCATGTGGGCTTTGTTGCTTCTGAGCTAGATGGCCGCTTGTTTATTTTCAAGCCTTTAAGACTTCAGATGCTATATATTTTGATAGCCGGGACTCATCAGCTTTCTTCACCACATTTGTCTTCACTGTTTTGTCTTCAGTGTTCATATCTGGAAGGTGAACATCATGGAATGACAGGTAAATAGAACAGAGTATTCTCGCATTGAGGGAGTACTTGAGTGGAGGCTCAATGTCAATCTGCTACCTTAATACTAAATCTATAAATATGTGAACAAATATCTATTTCCCCCTTGTCATAAATAAACATATTTACATAATCACATGCCTGTATTTAGACCTCTATAAATGCCCTCTGCCTCCTAGTTCTTTCCTCTATTTCCTTTTCCTTTTCTCTTGTCCCACCATCATGCTCAGTCTTCTTTTGGGTTTCAGTAATTCCTCTCGGTCCTTTAGACATTACTAAAGCAACAATAACAGCAGCGAAAAATCAAAACCCACTGTCATCAAGTCAATTCTGACTCATAGCCACTGTCTCATTGTTCTCTCGCAGAGCTACTCCAACCTCGAAGTTAGCAATCTAATTCTTTCTTACACAAGCGTGCTGCCAGGGCTGCTGTATACTAAGGAATTTCAAAATCATGGAGTCCAATGTCTTCTAAATTACAAATGGAAATTTTTCAAATTCAAGGTTAAGTAGATTTTGCTGAATTTTAAAGCTTTGAAATATCAATGATGCATATGAGCTGTGGAACATTTTTTAAAAATATATGTTCATTAGAATCATTAGAATCATTAGAATGACCAGCCATTGTGAATAAATCACAGTTTACAGTTCCTGTTAAGAGGTGATAAATCAACTCTATGGCAATGGATTTGCTTGGGGTTCTTATTAACAGATGATGATTATCCATAAGTAACCTTTATTTAGCATCACTAGTGACATAGTTACATTTTGGGCTGCCAACAGTTGAAACCACCACTCACTCCATGGGAAAAAGATAAGAGTTTCTGCTCTGAAGAAGACTTAGAGTGCCAGAAACCTTCGGTGGTCATTCTATCCTGCTCTACAGGGTCGCTGAGTTAGAATCATCGCCAGGGCAGTGGATCACAATGCACATTGAATAATTTTAGGATTCATACAAATTTCACTCAAGCCCTCTAATTATAGTTGTTATGTATATGTCAGAGTTACCTAAATACATTGTATGAAAATCTGAAGTTGCCTGCTAACTATAAACTTACCACGTTTTGTTTTGTTTTATGGGAGATTAGTTATCTAAACACCATCAACTGAGAGAAGAGTCTCAGCAGACAAAAATACACTGCTTCTTCCAAAAGGAAATATAATCTCAATTCCTGCAATGTCAGCATAGTAGAGGTTACACTTTGAAAAATGCGTGTCCTTCAGAATGTTCATAAGATGAAAGCAAGGGGACTTCAGATAATCGCCACTCATTAAAACCCACACCCACAAAAATCCTCCTACCGTTAAGTGAGAGAATATGAATCATATTCATATAATAGTCATAGTAATACAGTAGAACAATATAGGACAAGGTAGAATAGCCCTTTTGAGTTTCTGATGCTGTAAATGATGAGCCAACATTCTCAGCTTTCTCCCACCGAGAAGCAGATGGGTTAGGACACCTTGTGGTTAGTGACTCAGTGTGTAGTCCACTATGGCACCAGAGCAACACCCATAAAATCGTGCTTCTTTCTTTACACTTTGGCCTTTGAAACACTTGCTAAAAGAGACAATGCTTTCAGTTATCTAAACAATCTTAGGCAAAGTTCTAAAAAAGACAGCGAAATAATACATTTTAATTTACATATAAAAAGGGTTTTAATTTAATTTAATTTTAACATCATTTTATTTTGGGCTTAAAACAATTTTTAAAGGATTTAATTCGAGCATTCAGTTCACCAAACAATACATTTTGAGTCATGCAAACTGTATCTACCTAAATACCATGTGCACAGTCAATCCATAAATCTCAAGAGAAGTTCAGCCTGACAAACAGTCAAATAAATCCAAACTAAACCTTCCTCCTCATTTCCACGTGCCAAATTTATAAAGATGTAAAACTGGCATTGTAGTGATACTGCAGTGGGAAAATTAAAACCTATAAACTTTGTAAGACTGCAAATTGGTAGTTTTTCCAGAGGGGAGTTCTTATTAAAAACTTAAAAATATTTATATATAAAAGATGCCTAATAGATGTATTTGCATTTTCCCCTGCATTGAATATTGTCATATTTGCAAATGGGGGAAAGAGGAGCGACCTTAATTTTACTGGGATGAGAATGGTCTGATAAACAAGCCTAAGAAAATAAGTGCCAATGAAGCCTTTTTATGTGCTGTCCTGTTTGTGTAAATTGACAGGTAATCAGTAAGATGCTTTCGAATCACCATTTATCTATAGAGTTGATGGGTTTGAACCAAACACGCCTACGGCATCACTTAAACAGCCACCACAGCCATTCGCTCTGCCGTAGAGAGGCTGCTCACAATCAGGGGTCAAGTCACGAACCTCGGACAGACCTTGTGGCGGTATGCTGCGTGGTTTCCGATGAATCTTAACCTTTTCACAGACTTCATCCATGCAAGCCTGTTCTAATAGATGCAGCTTTCAACTTTGTATGCTTCGCTTTTGCAGCACAAAAAGTAGGAGCCTATTACATTTTTACTCCCTTTCATTTTGAAAAAGGATTCTAAAATATTAGAAAGATGAGACGTTGGGCTGAGCCCCAGTGGCGTAGTGGTTGTGCGCGGGACTGCGGCCCACTGGGACGGAGGTTCAATTCCAGCAGTGGGGCTGGGCCTCCTACTCCCACCAGTGATGTCCAAAAACAAAAAAACAACAACAAAAAAGAAAGATGAGACGTTACTTGCTCTGAGAAACATACATGAAAGGAACTTATAAATTATATTTCTGGTGTTTATTTGATTTGATTTTTCTAAATAAATGCTTTATAAAATATATATTTCTATATAAATTATATAATATATTATATTATAAAATCTTACATTTTGTTAATATAAGTTATATACAATCATAGGAATTTAAAATCCAAGCATAAAAAATGTGATATGAAAAATAAGTAATCGTCCTCCTTCCTTAGCTCTCTTCCCAAAGGTAAACACTTCAATTTTTAATTGGGTATGTTTCCAGACAATTTTCATGCATATATAAAATCAACAAATAAGATAATTTCACTGACATAGCCCTACACTTTGCCCTTTTTACTCAGTGATAGGTCTTTGGCACTATCTCATATTAGGGCATATAGATATACCCTATTCCCTTGAATGATTATGTGGATATATTCCTTTTAATTTAAGTGTACAAAGTGAGTAACTTAAAATATGCTCACTGAAAGAGTAAATCAACACTGGGTCCTTCAAATTGAAAGCTGATAAAGGAAGTTAAAGAAACAGAGTGAAATGGGTTATGAAGTTGACTCTGCAGGAAGTTACCTCACCAGGAAACCACCTGCTCCCAAGTTTAATGAAAATTCCAAAAAGAATCTCAAAGAACTCTCAAATTACTTTCTCCTATTTTCTTTCATCCAGCTCTTGAATCTATTTCAATTATACAAGCTTTATCTAGAAGCCTAATGATGTTATGAGATAAGCACCATTCTGCTAACAGCAAGGTCAGTGGTTCAGGCTCACCAGTTCGCTCCTTGGAAGAAAGACGAGGCTGTCTGCTCTCGTGACGATGTGTGATCTCAGAACCCTTAAGAAGCACTTCTACTCCGTCCTAGAGAGTTGCTATGAGTGAGAACTGACTTCATGGCCGTGGGCTGATAGTTAAAGGAAGTTTTATATAGATGCATGACATGTAATACAAGAAAAATTAGCATCATTCCAGTTTTAAATACAAATGCAAGCTTTGAATAAAATATTAACCACATGAATACAAAAGTATAATACTAAAATAATAGATCATATTTATACCAGAAATTAAAGGATAATCCATATTAGAAAATGCAATGAGTCAGTTATTTATACACGAATAAACTAAAAGAAATACATTACAGCATTATATTTTTCTCAAGTAATGTTGAAAATCATTTGACATCGTAAAACACTTTTTTGTGAGTTTTAAAATCTGAACAATTTAAGAATAGAAAGATTGCCCTTACAGTCAAAACTTCGCTGTCACCACTATAGCTCTCAAAGAATATTCAAATGCATTTCTTTTCAGATGTGCGATAACACAAAGATGCCCACTAAAATGGCCACTACTTAACATGGCACTTGGAACACTAGCCAGAGCCATGAAGAAGAAGAAGAAGAAGAAGAAGAAGAAGAAGAAAGACATAAGAGGTTAAGAATCGGAAGTAAATATAAGGATCTGTTATTATTTTCAAATGGCAACTTTCACTTTCCTTGAAAAATCAACACAAGACAAACAATTTTCAGCAGCTATCAAATACAAGGTCAAAAGTCAATGCCTTTCTTTACAAAGTAGTGAATAAAACAGGTATCATGACAAAATAAAAATAATAAACTATCTAGGAATTATTAGTCCAAGAATTGCTATGGAGGAAATTTGAAAAGTTCATTAGGGCCATCAAAGATGATTGCAAAAGAAGAGATAGAGTGCATGTTGCCTGATGGGTAAATTTTATATCATAAATTCAATAAATAAATTCAATAAAATTCTAATTCAATAAAATATAAATTCAATAAAATTCTAATGAAAATACAAGATGAATGTTATTTTTAGGAACACCATATTCTCTCTCTAAAAATTTGCACATAAAAATTTGCACTGACAAGCCTGACCCAGCCTGAAGATGATATTGCTACTCAGAGCAACCAATGCACTGAAAAAGCCATAGGGCCAGCCCCACTATGAGACATGATGTCCCTCACTGACCCATAGTGCTATGGGTGACAACACTGGAGACATGGTGCAGGAATTGAGTCCAATCTAGCCCCACGACACCAAGGCAAAACTCTAAGGGCATGTAAAAAGGGGGACAGAGCGAGAGATCCCCAGAGGATACCAAAAACAGACTTTGGGGTCGTGATGTGGCACCTCATCAGACTGTTTCAGAAAACACTCCTAAACGTCAACAAACAGACTTTGAACTATTTATAGGCTTTTCTTTTTTCTGTCCTTGGTTTTTTGTTGTTTTGTTTCATTGCTTTGTTTTGCTCTAACTTGTTTGTGCATATTATTATCTCTGCAGGACAATCTAAATAACATAGGCAGAATAAACAATCTGGAGAAGAAAACAATGGATTGCTGGTTCCAGGGGTGACATCGGAGGCAGGGAATAGGAAGTGGGTGTTAACAAGCCTAGGGAAAGGGAACAACAAGTGATCCAAAATTGATGGCTAGGAGGGTGTAGGAGACCTCATAAAGCTTGATATAGGGGCAATGTAACTGAGAGAAATTACTGAAAAACAAATGAAAGGGAAACATGACGGTGGGACAAGAGGACAGTAAAAGGAAATAGAGCAAAGAACTAGGAGGCAAAGGACATTTATAGAAGTCTAAATATAGGCATATATATGATGGAGAAATAGATCTATGTACATATACTTAAAGTTTTAGTATTGGGGCTCGACTCAAGTAATCCCTCAACAGAAGAATACTTTGTTCTATTAAACTGGCCTTCCATGATGCTCACCTTCCCAACACAATCGTTAAAGACAAAGCATAAGCAAATATAGTGAACAAAGCTGATGGTGCACAGCTATCAAAAGATATAGCATCTGGAGTCTTAAAAGCTTGAAGACTAACAAGTGGTTCTCTAGCTAAGAAGCAACAAAGCCCACATGGAAGATGCACACTAGCCTTGGTGATCATGAAGTATCAATGGGATCGGATATCAGGCATCAAAGACCCAGAACAAAAAATATATATATCCATGTGAATGAGGGAGAGGGTAGAGTGGGGACCCAAAGCCAATCTGCAGACAATTGGGCATCCACTCATAGAAGGGCCACAAGGATGAGAGAGCCAGTCATGGTGCAGTATAGCGCTGATGAAACCTACAACTTTCCTCTAGTTCTTTAATGCTTCCTCCCCACCCACTATCATGCCCCCAGTTCTATCTTACAAATCTGGCTAGACCAGAACATGTACACGGGATACAGATAAGAGCTGGAAACACAGGGAATTAAGGACAGATAAACCCCTAAGGACTAATAATGTGAGTAGCCATACCAGGAGGATAAGAGAAATGTAGGGGAGATAGGAGAACCGATCATCATAATCTATCTATAACCCCTTCCCAGGGGAATGAGCAACAGAAAAAGTGGGTGGCAGGAGACATCGGTCATTGTAAGACATGACAAAAATAATAGTAATTTATAAATTTCCAAGGAAGGGAGGGTTGGCGAGGGAGGGAGGGAAAAAATGAGGAGCTGATACCAAGGGCCCAAGTAGAAAGAAAATGTTTTGAAAATGATGAAGGTAACAAGTGTACAAATGCACTTGACACACTGTATGGATGTATGCATTGTGATAAGAGTTGTATGAGCCCCCAATAAAAGGATTTTTAAAAAAGAAAATGATGATAGCAACTTATGGACAAATATGCTTGATACAATTGATGTGTGGATTGTTATAGAGTTGTAAGAGACCCCAATGAAAATGATTAAAAAATAACTGTCAAGAGCAGTTAGGCCAACCTCAAAGTAAAAAAGATAACATTTGAGGATCCTACTCATTAGTACTCATATAAGGTCACTATGGGTTGGAATTGACTCGACGGTGGTGTGAAAGCCACACTCAGTAGTCAGGATTTCATCTTCAATTATGGTGCTGGTGATGAATATTGAAAGAACCATGAATTGCCAAAAGAACAAACAAATCTGTCATGAAAGCAGTAAATCCAGAATGCTCCTCAGAGGCAAGGAGGGCGAGACTTGGCCTCAAGTATTTGGGATATGCTTCAAGAGAGACAGGAAGCTGGAGACAGACCTCATTCTTGATAAAATAAGGCATCAGCGGAATAGAGGAACATCCTCAGGGAGGTGGATCGACACAGTGGCTGCAATAGTGTGCTCAAAAATAAGAGCTGTTGTGAGGATGGTACTGGACCGGACAAGGTTTCCTTTGGCTGCGCAGAGGATTGCAATGAGTCAGGACTACTTAAAGGCACTGAACAATAACCCAATAATATCCATCTAAATAGAAAGATGTATTTTAAATCCAGAAAAATTATTCAAGAATATTGCAAACCTTGGCAATAGAAATCAATACATAAAAGGTAAGTTATTTCGTAGAAGGTTTGGGGAAAAACTCGTTTTCAATGCAGAGAAAAATAGAAGTGACTTCCTATTCAACACCATGTATATAGATATATATGCTAGAAGATAAATATATTGTGAATCACTTAAAAAAAGAAAAGGGGAGATCAGCAACTGAAAGAATGAAATGTACAGTGAACTTCTTAATTTCAAATTAACTGTAGCAAAGTTGAAAAATCTGATTACCGCAATCATTTTTACATGGATGAAATGGCAGGATATTATGTTGGATTAAATATTTCATAAATAAAAGGAAAATACTATGTGATACATTATTATTATATAAAGTAAGCAATTATATAAAAACCATATTTGGTGGTTAGCAGAACAGGAGGAAGGGGAAAAGTGTGGGTTTTGTTTTATATGCATTGGATGTTTTTAATAATGATGAGATTATTTGGGGAAAAAATTAACTAGAATGTTTGCACAACTGAAAAAAAGTAATTGATGTGACTAATGCATACATTTAGCAATGAATGAAATAGCATAGGGGGTTTTGTTTGTACATTAACACCAAAAGCAAATGCACTGGCACTGAATTATTTCTGCTTATAATGACACTTTAGGCTAGAGTACAAATATCCAATAGGATTTCCGGGGCTGTAAATCTTTACAGAAACAAACTGACACACCTTTCTTCCATGTAACAGTTGATGGCTTCAATTTTCTAGTTAGTGGCCCACCACTTGAAGCAATTGTGATAGTTAAGGGTTTGTTTCACATTGGCTGAGCCAGGATTAACCTTTACTGGTTTTGATTCCCTGGACAACCCAGTAAATGACACCATTTTGTTTGACCAGAGCTCATATATTGCTATGATACTTTTTAAATTAAAAATGTCACGTCATTCAACAATTCTTAAAAATCTCTAGGCAATAGAGGCAAAGAAAATCTTCTAGTGGATGCTTTGCCACATCAACCTGCAAAATGCATGATTTTAGAAAGGTTGCCCCATTGACGTCACGAAGAGCGCTCCAACCCAAGGGAGACCGTGAGAGCTGCACCAAGGAAAATGCCGAAAAGAACATTTGGGATCTATCACAGCTTTCTTACTTTAAAAAAAGAAAGAAAATGCAACTAGCTTTGTAATCACAATTCCATTATACTAAACTTCATCTAAAGAATTCTCACTTTGTGTATACATAATGGAAAATAAGGCTTTATCACAAATATTCTTTAATCATATTTCAAAGTTATTACAAACTGGAAAAAATAAACACTCTTGTTCAAGAACTACTCCTCACAGATCACATTAGAT
This sequence comes from Nesogale talazaci, assembly GCA_004026705.1. Taxonomy (NCBI): domain Eukaryota; kingdom Metazoa; phylum Chordata; class Mammalia; order Afrosoricida; family Tenrecidae; genus Nesogale; species Nesogale talazaci. The sequence continues at coordinate 152,210 of PVJH01001717.1, read as the reverse complement.
TTGTATATGTTCAGTTGTATATTTAGGATCGCTTCATACAGAAAGGTTAAGATGAATGACGCCTTCAGAGACAGTGACAGGAGTGGTGGTTTTCTGAGCGTATGGAAGGGGGGAGGGAAGAAGGGGCAAAAAGGGGAGCAGGCAGCATTGATGAATAACCCCACCAGATAGAATGGAAGTGCATTTGAATAGACAGAGTGGAATGTGTAAGATATGTCAATAAAATTATTATAGCTTTTTAAAAGATTAAAGAAAAAAGATAAATACTCCATGGATACACTGACAGCAGATTGGGAGAAAACATTTGTAATATCTAGAGCCAACTAAATTGATAACTAAATTTTTTATTTAAAAATTTAAGCTGATACCAAGGGCGCAAGTATAAAGCAATGATACCAAGGGCAATGATACCAATGAGAATGATGATGGTAGCACATGTACAAATGTGTTTGACACAATGGATGAATGCATGGCTTGTGAGAAGAGATAGATAAGCCCCCTAAACATGATTTCCTTAAAAAAAATAACTAACAGTGGCGGAAGACTTATAATGTAAAGAATGTGGTGACAGATTTCAATGAATCCGAAAGCTTCACTGTGTATAAGAGAACCCATATTGCAGAGAACTCTTAGGAGTTATGAAAAAGTGTTATCACTCTTTAGTAATGTCATATGTTCTTTAATTTTCACTCTATTTTCTGATCTGGTGATTTCTGTATATCCAGCATACATTTTTTCCCATAAATTTTATTAATCATTACTCTTGCTTATATAGAAATACTATTTTACAACCTCATAAATATATAGGAATTTTGAAATGTTATATCCACAATTTTCTAAAATGTTAATAAAGATATTAACAATCTTGTAAAAAATTCTCTTTAGAGCAGCATAAAAGGAGTAATTCTAGCAGAAAGTTGCATAAAGAAATAAGATCATGATAGCCAGATAATTTGGACTAGCCAATTGGCTGACAACGATGCAGGACGGAGCAGTACTTCATTCTGTTGTACACGATGTGGCTATCTGTGAGTCCAAGCTGACTCAAAGGCACCTAACAACAAATGACAACACTTTACTGAGTTCAACTATAAAAATTGAAAAAACTAAAGAAAAATCAAGAAATAATGAGAGGTGTTTTTCTTGTAAGGGCATTTGATGTCTTTCTTTTTTCGTAAGATGAAACTCAGTGACTACAAAGCTGAACAGAGTACTGACAACCTTGTTAGGTATAGGAAAACTGAAAAATGGAATGTAGAATGATCTAAAGAAGTTAAGAGTCCTGGTAAAACCCCAAACACTATTTATTGGAGTCCATGAAAGTGCACTCCCAGAAATGAAAATGAAAAAGTAGATGCCAAGAGATTAATACTCAAAATTAAATTATCCATACTCTTTAAAATGGCTTAGGGTTATCTCTAATTGCTAATGTCCTCACTTCCCCCATAAAAGCAAACATAATTTCTCTACAGGTAAAGATAACATTAGTATTGCCCTAATTAACCTGATTTTTCATATATCTGCATACATACCCAATACATATAGGACAACTCAGAACTGAAGTAGACAATAGCCAGCTACACAGGAGATGGAAAATATGAATAAAAACCAAGAAAACAAGCAGCAATCCACTTGATATGATTGTACTACTGAATATTATGACAGGTGGATTATGCCCCAATAAAACTGATAAAAATTTCAAAAGGAGAAGCAATTGAAAAAGATCTATGGGGCTTCAAATAGAATTAGTAGACAAAATTGCTTACCAAAAGTTGACTTTTCAAACCCACAAAGCACTGTGTGGGAGAGAGATGAAGCAGTGTCCTTTGGCAAGTTCTTCTATTTTGGCAACCCTGTGGGATATTTCTCCTCTGTCCTCTGGGCGCTCTTTGAGTTGGACGGGAAAGCTGTGCACGTGGACTCTGTTGTGGTTATGGGTCGGGCGACAAGCAGTCTAAAGCAAGCAGGCTCTCTGCAGGAGAAAGAGGAACCTTTGCACTCCCATACAGAGTGTCCGTTCCGCAGGGCAGGTCTCTGCTCTTCGAGAGGGTTGCTATGAGTCCCCAGTGACTGGAAGGCAGCGACACAGAGACACTTCCTTTACCTTAACTAGCACGAGGAACAAACAAACATGGATGAAGGGAGACGTTGGACACTGTGAGACATGAAATGATAATGATAAGTTATAAATTATCAAGGGTTCATGAGGGAGGTGGGTCGGGGAGGGACGGCAAAATGAGGAGCTGATAACAAGTGTTCAAGTAGAAAGCAAATGCTTTGAGAATGATGAGGGCGACAATTGTACAAATGTGCTTGACACCACGGATGCACGTATGGATTATGGTAAGAGTTGGACGAGCCTCCCCCAAAATGATTTTTTAAAATACTATTTCATTTATGATTCCTTATTTTCATGAAGGTATTAGCAAATGAAATTATATTGCAGACATAAGAACTGTTTCGGGATAAAATTGTATTAGCAGATGATAATATTTCATCATCCAAAAAATCCAAAATAATTAATATTAGGATGCTAAACAATAAAGTAATTTAATAATGTAGCAAGTTGTAAAATAGTTTTCATATGTACAATCAAAAAATTTTAAATTATAGTGACTGATAAAATGCTTCGTGTAATAATAAAAATTAAAATACTGACAAGCAATATCCAAGAAAAGTACATGCAATTGATGTTAAAACAAACACAAAAATAAAATACCAAAATTATCACTGATTGTCATTGAAGGATATTAAAGAAGTAACTTCATCATCTAAAACTAAAATTTAATCATTTTATCAAAGCTGTCAATTTATTAGCATTAAGTTGTTTATAATATTATCTTTCTAATGCTTATAGGATCAGTATTGATGTCCCCTTTCTGAAACAATTTCTGATTTCTGAAACAATTAATTTCCTAGTCTTCTCTTTTTTTTTTTTTTGCATCACTGACCTGGTGGGAGTAGAAAGCCCAGCCTTGCTCCTGGAGAGCTGCTGCTGGATTTGTACTGCCAAGCCTGTGGGCTTCAGTTCCTCTTTCTCCTGCAGCCATCAGGGCTCAGCTCTGCTCATCTTTTTCACTCGATCAATCTAGTGGAACTTTTAGTATTTTTTCGGCCTTTTCAAACACCAACACTGTGTTTGATTGATTTTTGTCTATTCTCTCTTGTACTGATTGTACTATTGTTTAAAGATTATACCATTTCATCTAAGCATTGATTTCCATTATATTTTTAAATTGGTTATATGTTTCATCATTTGTATAATTTGGATAGCGCGATACATGAAAAACAAGAGAGATAACCCTTCAGAAACAGCAGCATGTGTAATGGTTTCCTGAGGGAACAAAAGGGGTGGGGGAAGAGGGGGTGCAGTTAATAGCACTGGTGCTCCACTGAAGGGAGCAAGCAGCAGAAATGTACTTAGATAGATATAATGGATGGTGTAATATGCACCAAATAAAATAAAATAAGTTTGGGGGGAATAAAGGTATAACGGAGAGATGATATCCAGCAGTTCAAAATGAAAGAAGATATTTTGAAACAATTACACAATACTGCTTGATGGGATTGAGTATGGATTGTTATGATAACTGTATGAGCTTCCAATAATATGATTTTTTTAAAAATCTCTATCCATTTTCCTCCTTTTCCTTAACCAATGAATTACATAGAAGAGAGTTGGCTTCCCAATGCTTGAAGATTTTTCAGATATCTGCTACTGGTTTCTAATTTGATTCTGCTGTAACCAGAACACAAGCTTTCATATAAATATATAGAAATCTATTTTAAGATCCAGAGTATAGTATATTTTGGTTAATGTTCTATGAACACTTGAAAAGGAAACGTTGTTGCGGCAAAGTCAAAGAAAGCTTTACTAAAGAAAAACATAAAAATGTGAGGCTATGGTTTCTCAACTTATTCTTCATCAAGGTCTCTAGACTTCTGTGGACAGTGTTTTCATGTATTTAATCCTTCACTGAAGAATTCTAAAATTATGTTCCTTCTGAAAAAACTGAGCACTACCTCAGAACTTTCTGTGCCCAGCAGGAAGAGGAAGCAAATGATGACCACTGGATCCCTGGTTTAGCAGACATCCAATGAAAGGTGACCCAGAGCCACCATATAGTTACTATCTCAATGGCCTCCTTACATTAATATCTGATAGGCAAGAATGTATCCCTGTAAGGAATGTTACTGGAAATTTTCCCCTAGCACCAACTCCATAGTCAATGTAAACAAAGCCCAATCAATTAAGAATCCAATCTGTACAAAGTAATTAGTGGATTGCAGTTCAAAGCTGACTACATTTGAATGAACTCCTTTTCTCAACAGTACCTTAATTCTATGTTATTGTGTATATTATTGATATCAATGGAATCACTTTGGGAGGACTGAAATTTTTTCTTTGTTTTAAAATGATGATAAAACTACTAAATTAAGTCAAAGTCATTCATTATCCATTATCCATGGACAAGCAGATGGATATTCTGGGCTCCTACTTGATTTCAGTTCCAATCCAAGAGCAGTTAGTTCTTACAACATGGCCCTGCTCCATAGTCACTGTCATTACTAGATCACTGTAGCTAAGATTGTCACAGCAAAGTGCTATGAAGAAAGCAGATGGTGCTCAGCTATCAATTGAAATAGTGTCTGCCATTTTGAAGGTTTGAATTCATACAAACCTAAATCAGGTGTCAACTACGTCCATATGGAAGAAGCATGCCAACCTGTGTGATCAAAAATTGCCTAAAACAAAATCCCAGAATGATGAAGGAAAAAGTATCAGAGCTTAAGTTGTAAACACCCAATTTGTAAAAGGGTATGGAGGACAGGAGCGCAAAATCCATCTGGAGAGTATCTAATCAGATTAAGCCTCTGACAAATTCTCTCTTGAGATAGGCGAAGGACTCGAACAGCTTTGCTATCAGATATGGATTATTTTAAACTTGATTATAATGGATAGAACAGTAGTATAATATGATACCTAGCAGTTAATTTCCCTTTTGATCCAACCTGAAATTATTCTAGATTTAAATATGTCTCACTTAGTCAATGACAGAAATATTCTCTCTGGTGAATTTTAATATTGTTGGTATTCTTTTCTTTCTTACTCTTTATTATTATTAATATTTTCTTGCTGTTTAGTTTTATTTTTGCTCTTTATTGTTTCTAATATGTTTCCCAGTTTGAAGCACAGAAACAGTGGATCCATAGAGATAATAACTGATAAAATGGTTATTCAGGGATGGGAGAGAGGGCGATGGGAATTAGGGAGCAAATAATGAACATGGGATATGAGGAGTGTGCACTAGAACTGATTGCAATAAGGTATACTAAACTCTTTTTTAAAATGACATAATTATGGAAGCATACGATAGTTGAATTTTATATCAGTAAACCTATTTTAAAAATAACTCGTCAACGCTCCACCATTTGGGGATGTAGCATATGAGCAAAAACCAATGGTGCTAAAGAAAAAGAAGTTCAAGCAATACTGAAGACATTAACCAAAAGAAAGGCTCCAGGAATCGATGGAATACCAATCCAAATATTTCAGCAAGAGAGTAGGGCACAGGGCCAATTCTACTGTGTTGGGATCAACTCCATGACAGTAAGTTTGAGGTTTTTTTTTTTTTTTTTGATGCACTATGAGTCAATCTATAGATACTGGATTAACAAGCAAAACTATGGTGAATTATAGTTCTGAATTTCAGGATAATGTTACTTTTGTGGGAAGGAAGATAAGGATTAGAAAGACTCAATGATCGATTTTCTAAGGTGCGGGCAAAATTCTGTTTCTTAACCTGGGTGGTGGTTACAAAAATTCTGTGAATGTTTCATTTATTTATGCACATTTTCCAAATGTGTCACAATTTAAAAAGTTAAAACCTGGGGATAAAGGGAAAAGAAGAGGAAAGTTACAGAAAGTCCCCTAAGTTCAGATATATATATATATATATATATATATATATATATATATATATATATATATTCATAGTCATTAGTAATTAAAGTAAATTAAAATTTTAGTTTTAGACTGGACAAGCACTTAAAAGATAAATATATGAGAAAATGCTCCAGATTATTAGCTGTCAGAGAGATGCAAATTAAAACAACCATGAGCTTCCATTTAACACCCTGGAGGTTAGCCTAAATCAGAAGATTAGGGAGCAACAAATGTTGGAGGGGATGTGGAAAGACAAGAACTCTCCACTGCCAGTGGTAGTTTAGATATGTACAGACTTTGTGGAAAATGATCTGGCAATATCTAAAACAAAAGAAAATTGATCTACCTATGACCCAGCTATCCCCCTACTAGGCACATACCCAGAAGAGGTAAGAAATAGACCACAAACAGTTGTCTGTACTCCAATATTTATTGCGTCACAATTCACAATCGCAAAGAGCTGGAAACACACTAAATGTTCATCAATAAATGAATGGATTAGTAAACTTGGACACGTACACACAATGGAATACTATGCATCCCTAAAAGCACTAATGATCACATGAAACATGTGGTTTCATGGGAAGAGTTGGAGGAAAGTATGCCAAGTAAAGTCAGTGAATCACAAAAGATCAAGAACAACTTGAGTCCTCTGAGGTAAGTATAATCAGCACAGTAGGTATAGAAGAAAAGTCATTTATCTCACAATTTGAGATACAATTTGGATTTGAGGTACAGTCAGGTGGAGGTCAGACCAAACCCAAGGAGGAACATGTCAATCCAATATAAAGTTGGGGAAAGAGGAGAAGGGAGAGGAAGGAAAGAGGGAAGTAGGTGAGAGTGAGATGATGGCATAGGGGGAGTGGGGTACTAACCCACCCAGGGGGAATGTACTGGTTATGACTCCCTAGAATCAGGAGTGTGCATACAGACCGCAACATGACACACCAAACCATGAGGGCAATGTAACCATGAGGAGGAATACAAGAAAAGATTGGGCTACAGTACCAGTCCAAACCTGAACCAAAATGACTCCCTCCCTAGACATACCTGCAACAAAGAACAACCCTAAACCCTCAGGTTGGGGTGAGGGGTTGGCATATCACACCCACATGGAAGTAAACCAAAAAGGAAAAAATAGAAAGGAACGGTTGGTCTAGACCCCATATGGGACACAAGCCCCAGAGGATGATGTCCCAGCATGGAATTGCTAAGGCACAGAGATGACTGTAGGACCAACAGCAACTCATGACATCTTCAAACAAGTAATCACTTAAGTGAGGTGTCAAGACTAAATGGAAAAAGTACACCAGCCGGTGCAAGCATTAAGTGTCATTGGGACCAGGTAACATGCACCAGAAGACTCTTAAAACTCAAATAAATAACACCGTTTGATTAAGAATGAGGGGTGTCAGAGCAGAAACCCAAAGCCCATCTGTAGAGAATGGAAAAGACCCGACAGAGGGGGCCACAGGGAAGGGATGAGTCAGCCAGAGTGCAGTAAAGCATTGATGAAACACACAATAGTCCTCTGATTCCTTGAAGCATCCTTAGCTCCACCAGCATGACTCCATGACCCCTCTTACTTTGGTCTAGACCAGAGCGTGTACACAGCCATAAATAAGAGAAAAGATCATGAAACACACAACCCAGAAGCAGGAATGGGAAGAGAGATGTCAGGTAGGAAGGGTGAAGGGGCGGGGGGGAGGTGTCACGGATAAGGGGGAACTAGTCACAATGATGGACACACAACCAAACCACACACACCCTTCCAAGGAAAAGAAAATAGAAACCACGAGGAAAGGGGGACAGTGGTTGGTGTGACGCATGAAAATAATAATGATAAATTATAATCTATGCAGGGGTCATGAGAGTACGGGGCAGAGAAGAGTTGATCCCAAGGGCTCAATAGAAAGTAACTGTCTAAAAAAGAATAATGGCAACATATGTACAAATATGCCTGATACAATTGATGTATGGAGTATAATATGCATTGTAAGAGCTCTCGATAAAATTATTTTTTTTTGTGGCATCACTGCTTTGGTAGGAGTAGGAAGCTCAGTCTTGCTCCTTGAACAAGCATAAAGCGGATAGGGGAAAACCTACTGTAGGCATACATCCCTAGGGTGAGGTCCAGGTACTCTGGCAGGGGTCAGAGCCAACCCAACAATACATATGGCAGCCAACTAAAAAGGAGGGGAAAGGTTGAGGGGGGGGGTATGTGTAGCAGGGGAATAGGACACAAACCACCCAAGGGAAGGATATTGTTTATAGCTCCACAAACAAGGAAGAGAGGGAGCATCCTCATCCTGGTATGCCAAGATTTGAGTGCAGCATACTGGCATGAAGCAGTGAACCAGTAGAGAGGTCTCTAGGACTGGCACCGATTACAGCTACGTAGACTCCCTCCACAGAAGAATGAACTACAGAGAGGGGTGTGTCTGCTCAGAGCACACAGAAGCAAACAAAGAGGGAAGGAGAGAGAAAGAGGAACACAAGTCCTGAGGATAACGTTCCTGCTCAGAGCAGCCAATGGACATAGAAGACCATAGGACCAGCCCTCCCACGAGGCAAAATGTAGTCAAGAGGAATTAATGAAAGCCGAATTCAGGTAAAACATGACAGTGGGATAAGAGAAAATTAAAATAAAAAAGAGGAAAGAACTAGGAGGAGGGCCTGGGGAGGGATGGGGAAACCGAGTGGTTAAGTAGAAAGTAAATGCTTTGAGAATGATCGGGGCAACAAATGTACAAATGTGCTTGACAGACAATGGATGGATTGTGATGAGTTGTATGAGCCTCCAATAAAATGATTAAAAAAAGAACTAATAGACAAAAGACACTTATAGAGCTATAAAAATGTCCATATGTAAATATTTATATATAATGATAGGGACATAATTCTATGTAAATATATTACATGTTATTCAAGTACTCCCTCAATGCAAGAATATTGTTCCAATAACCTGGCATTCTGTGATGCTCACCTTTCCGACATGATCCCTGAACACAAAATGAGTGCATAAGCAAAGTGGTGAAGACAGTCAATGGTGCCTGGTTATTAAAAAATATAGCATCTGGGGTCTTAAAACCTTGAAGATAAACAAGCAGCCATCTAGCTGGGAATCAAAAAGTCCACATGGAAGAAACACACCAGCCTGTGTGATCATCAGGTATCAAAAGACCCAGAACAATCATATTGATGTGAACAAGGAGGACAGGGAGGAGGTGCTGGGGGAGAGAGACTCAAAGTCCATCTGTAGACAAATGGACATCCCCTCACAGAATGTTCACAAGGGAGAACAAGCCAGGGAGTGTACAGTATAGCACTGACGGAACGTACAGCATTTCTGTAGTTCTTTAATGCTTCTTTCCCCACACTATCATGATCCCAATTCTACCTTACAAATCTGGCTTGACAAGAGCATGTACACAGGTACAGATAAGAGCCCTCAACACAGGGAGTCCAGGACACATAATTCCCTCAGGTACAATAACGGGAATAGTGGCACCATGAGGGTAGGGGAAAGTGAGGGAGGAAAGGGGAACTGATCACAATGATCGACATATAACAACCCCCAAGGGAGCAGAACAGAAATGTGGCTGAAGGGAGACAGTGTTCAGTGTAATATGTAAGATATGAAAACAATAATTTATCAAATATCAAGGGTTCATAAGGGAGGGTAGCGGAATAGAGGAAAAACTGAGATGATACCAAGGGCTCATGCAGAAAAAAATGCTTTGAGAATTATTGAAACATATGTACAAATAGACTTGACACAATGGATGGATATATGGATTGTGATAAGAGTCACATGAGCCCCCTAAATAATGATTTTTTAAAAAATAATTTAGGAAAATACATATAAATGAAAGCTGAGAGATAGGTAGCTGTTATTAAACCTATTTTACTTTTGGAAACAACACTCAATTAAAAAGACATTTTATTTTTCCTAAAAAAAGAAAGCTATCTCCTTGATCCTCTCTAATTCTAGCCAATGGATAGATACAAAATTTAAAAAAAATTAAAACCCCCTGCTGAATTTTTATTAGGTTTTAACACAGAATCTTTGTATGCTACTATTTGTTCTAGCGTATCTATAGGAAAACTCAAACCACCACCAACTCTAAAAACTTCTAATTTAGTATTGCTCTTCTAACTTTGTCAGACATAGCTTTGATGGCACATCATCCCACTTCCCATCTCTGTTTTCTCTTTATTGCGTATGATATTTGTCCTATTATAATTTTGTGATGATTTTCCCCTAGGACAATCAGTCTGCTGTCAGAAGTGAGGAAAGTGGGAAAGATGGGTTAGGATTGAGGTTTACCTCTGGAAAAACCAACTTTATGTTCTCATCTATGAAGGGATTATTGTAATTGAGCAACTTACCATAATGTACCTCTAGGTATGATGCACTACAGACATGTCACATGTTAAAAATTAGTTTATTTTTAGCAATTTTACAGATATACAAATTACATATTTCAATAGTTCAGTCACATTCATAAGAGTTGTATAATCATCACACAGTTCCAGGACACTTCTTTATACTCTTTAGCTCTCAATTTTCTGCCAGCCTCCTCCTGTCATGTCCTTTTCAATCTGTTGATTCCAGTTGTCTCAGTAGTTTTACCTGGGTTTCAAATACAGAAAATCAAGAAAGAATACAAATGGTCCAATAATGAAACCTAGAAAACCTCAATTGATAACAAATCAGGAAATATTAAAAATTGGAGCAATTCACCTTCCCAACATGATCACTGAAGACAAATGTGTGCATAACCATAAGTGGTGGAGAATGCTGATGGTGCCTAGCTATCAAAAAATGTAGTCTCTGGGGTCTTAAAGGCTTGAAAGTAAACAAGCAGCCATCTATCTCAGAAGCAAGAAAATCCACATGGAAGAAGCACACCAGCTTATGTGACCATGAGGTGTCAAAGGGATCAGTAATCAGACGTCAAGAACTAAAACTCAAATCATTGCCTGGCCACCTTCCTGATATGCTTGCTGATGACAAATGTGTGCATAAGGAAACGTGATGAAGTAAGTTAATTGTGTCCGGCTATCAAAATATATAGCGTGTGGGGACTTAACTTGAAAGTAAAAAAGCGGTCATCTAGCTCAGAAAAAACAAAGCCCACATGGAGGAAGCACACCAGCCTGTATGATGACGAGGTGTCAAAGGGATCAGATATCACGCATCAAAGAACTAAAAATTGTATCATTAAAAATGAGGGGGAGTACAGACTGGGGTACCAACATCCATCAGTAGGTGAAGCTACATCCCCTTATTAGAGGGCTTATAGGTAGACTAGCCAGTCAAGGTACAGTGTAGCAACAATGAGATATGCAACTTTCCTCTAGCCCTCCCACCCACTATCATGACCCTAATTCTACCTTACAAATCCAGCTAGACCAGGGGATGTACACTGGAGACGGAAACAGGGGTAATTGCAGACAGACGATTCTTTCAGGACCAGGGGTGAGAGTGGTGATCCCAGGAGGGTGGAGGGAAGGTGCAGTAGAAAGGGAGAACCTATTGTAGGGATCTAATTATGACCTCCTCTCTGGCGTACGGACAATAGGGAAGTGGGTGAACGGACACATCGGACAGTGTATGATTACTAAATAGTGACAATTTGTAAATTGTTAAGTGTTCATGGGGGAATGGGGAGGGAGGAGAAATATGGGGAGCTGGTACCGGGGCCCTAGGTAAAAGGAGAATGATTCAAGAATGATGATGGCAACATATGTGCAAATGTGGTCTGCATACAACTGATGTATGTGTTGATCGTGATAGAAGCTGTATCAGTCCCCAATAAAAAAATTTTTTAATGCTTATAGTGAGGGCTCAAGTAAAAATGTTTTGGAAATGATGGCAACATGTGTACAAATATGTTTGATACAATTGATGTATGAAATGCTGTAAAAACTGTAAGAGCCCCCAATAAAATGACTTAAAATATCTTTTTTTTAATTGGAGCAATTATATATTGAGTTAAGAAGGAAATCAATGACAAGGCATCACATTTTAATCTAATTACAGTTGCAGTAATGCACGCTACAAAGTATTCTGTCTGGTAGCAAGGTCTTTCCCATGTTGCCCATAGTCAGACTTAATCTTCATGGCACACCCTGCAAATGAATTTTGGGCGTTCACTGTCATCTGTATCCTGCAAGCTGCATGAATTTAAGCTCTAATACCATTTCCTCCTCTAGGTTTGGTTTTTATTATTTAAAATTCTTGAATCACATAGGCTGGTGTTTTTCTGTATTGACTTAGAAGACACCTCACTTAGAAGACTGCTTGTTTTTAGAAAGCCATAAAGATTCCAGATGCTAATTTTTCTGATAGCCAGGCACCATCTGCTTTCTTCAGGAGCAAATTGTGGGGCACTCCTCTCTTCAATGATGTCTTCATGAGAGCAGATATTGAGCAGGGCCATGGCTTAAGAATTCATTGTTCGTAGATTGGGGCTAAGATTGTGTGAGCTCTGAATCTATTCATATATGTATTTGCATGTCTCTGGTTCACTTTAAAGACACTAGTTATTTTATTCAAGGATATTATAAATTATCCTAATTGGACACATGGGGATTCTGTTGATAGTACCATTAATTTAGTCATTGGTATGTAACTCAAAACTGTCAAAATTTCAAAAGTAAAAATATATAGATAAGACTGCTTTTTAGACCAAAATTGTTGATTTGTGCAGATTAAAAATTCAGGTGACTGGAAAAAAAACAATTTAGGTGACTGGGCACTATTAACACCAAGGGTTGGAAATCAAGTCAACATGTACAATAATGCTCTTTTACAAAAGGAAAACGGGTAAGAAAATGGTGCATATATGATAGTCTTGAGTTGTCAATTACTGGGCACCCTCGAGATAAAAACTTTTAACCTCAGTACAGTCACTTCCACATCAACATCCGTGGGATAGCGATCATCTGCTGCTTCTCACAGGGGGACATCTCAGACTTGGGCCTATGGGACTATTCCAGTGTCTTTAATTCGCTAGTCGTGGGTTGAAGATAAATGTATAGTTCCCTCGGTGGCAATTCACAACTGCATCCTTCTAGGTGTCATTGATAAGGGATGCTATGTACCTCACACCTCAAAAGGACAGAAACTAAAGTGTTGGTTGTCTAGATCACACAGTCTGGGTCACCAAGGATTGAATACAAACCAGATTGGAAGTGTTCAGTGGGGTACATAATACTTGGCTTATTTTCCCCTTGGTTGTCTATATACTTAATGCTTTTTTCTCAATGGCATTATAAACATCACTTTTATAATAGTCTTGTAATCAGAAGTAAAGTATAAGGGACTATCAGAAAACTCCACAATGAGGTGCATTTTATTCTTCAAAAACCTGTATTCTTCAAAACTTTGTCATGAAAGACAAAGGAAGTGTTCTTCATTAGAGACTGAGGAGACATGGTAGAAGCAATCCTAGCGTGGCGGTTATGCATTAGGCTGCCAACTGTGAGATGTGCAGTTCAATACCACCAGACACTCAGCAGGAGAAAAGGCTTTCTACTCTCGTAAACACTTGACATCCTCAGAATCCCATGGCGGCAGTTCTACCCAGAGCTGGAATTAACTCAAAGGCAGTGAGGGTTTTTTTTTAGGACACATAGTAATGAAATGTGTATTCCTACATTGGATCCTAAGCGAGAAATAGGACAATATTTGAACAAATGGTAAAATCTGAGCAGGATGTGTAGACTAGTATTTTAATAATGCAAAGTGGTTGCTACTATTACACTGTAGTTATGCAAGATATTAGCATTTGGGAAATCAATAAAAAGCATATAGAAATGCCTTATTACCATTGAAATGTAATTCACATTGAAATAACTTTAAATGTTTAATGTTTTTAGGATATTCAAAGTTGTGAAACCTTTGTCATAATAGTAATTTCAGAACTTTCATTATCCATTAGCAGTCACGCACCATTTCCTCTCTACCTTCTCACCCATCCCAGCACCTGGTAACCTACCTTGTCCATAGAGATTTGCCAAATCTTTTAGGCTTGATTTCTTTTGGCTGCTAGTCACAAGGTCAGTGGTTCAAACCCAATCCCACTACCACTCCATAAGAACAAGATTAGGCTATCAGCTCCTAAGAGTTTACAGCCTTACAACCTCTATATAGGCTCCCTATGAGTAGGGATAGACTAAATAGGAGTGCGTCTCACGATCTTTCACATAGTGTGATCTTTTCAAAGATATCTATGGTGTAGCATGAAATCAGTATATTTCTCTATACAGAATAATTTCCATTGTATGGATATACCACTTATTTATCCTTTCATCATATATTTTATTTATGTCCCCATTGGGGTAGCTATGGGTCATGCTAGGAGCGTGTATGGACACAATTACTTATGAGCTTGTTTTTAAATCTCTTCAAAGTGTTGGGCCCATAACCACTAGTAGTCAACCCCCACCAGTAGTTCCTGGAGAAAAAGACGCCCTTTATTCCTATAGAGATTTACAGCCTTGGAAACCTTATACAGGGAATTGACTTGATGCAAGTGGGCTTATGTAGCAAGGAGAGAAATTGCTGAGACATGGTTAACGTTTTGAGGAACTTCAACTTTTCTTAGAAGTTGCATCGTTTTAGATTCCCATCAGTACTGTCTTTGTATTATGGCTGCAATCTTTTTTGAAGTTTGAAATTATCTCAAAGTGAAAAACTACAAGGTTAAAAAAAGAGTGGTGCTCCTCTCATGAAAAGGGCCAATCTATCAAGGTGCATGCCCATTCCTTCTGTATTCCCAGGAAGTGAGAGGAAAATAAAAGATTCTTGGTTACTTGAACTGTCAGTCTTGCTTTGGGGATCAATCCAATACAGGTATATCTGACTTGAGAGGGAAATTAAATTTTGGCCATAGAAATTTGTTCTTCACAGCTGGTCCTTCTGCCAACATCTTCATATTCAATATATAGGCCAAGAGACTGAACATTGCAAATATGGGAGTCAAGAAGAAAAATATTCTTTTGCTAATTATAGTTTATTAAAAATAACCTGACTGCCTAGCAAATTCTAACAGTGTTTTGAGGTTACAAAACAGCTCATATAGAATGAAGAAGACCAGTGGTATAAGTATAGATGGATGACGAACTTGACAATAGACACGAAACTGAAAAACTCAAGAGAAAAAAGTATACTTTACTTGACAGAATGGACTTTATTTTTACTGAACTCTGTGTGGTCTGCAAATAGTGACGAATCTTTGAGCAGGAGTGATACAATTCCAAGTTGCCCCTAGTTTAGTACACTTACTAGGCTGGTGTAGATCACAGTGTAGGAAATCAGAATGAAACCATCTTTGGCTAAGGGTTCATAGAGTCCATTTATCTCCATTCGGCTAATGATAAGATCCAGTGGTTCTGCCCTCTATTGAACAGTCAGTAATATTGTAGGTGAGGCACTGATGAGAAGGCCAGGATGATTTCATTTCCAGGTAGCCTGAAACCCAGCAGACAATGTAGCTGTTGCCCAGGAAACACAGAAATCTACATTGTATGCCAGGTTCACGCCCCAGACCTGGATGTTCTGCTTGAGTCATCACCATACTTGTTTCAGTGCCACTGTCTCTTTCAATCAAGATTTCTGGTCTTTGTCTTCTATACCACATGAAGGTGACAACCACAAGGATGGAATGCATGCACACAACTGGTACGTACAATTTCAAATGAGATGTCCTGAAACAATTATGTCCTCAAGTTGCCAAAACTTAGTTACCATGTTATTGTGAAAATGTCACCAAGGCAAATGTTGAAGACTAAATTCCTAGAGAGATACGCAGATAACTGTGGCTTTTGACCAAATGATACCTTCTACAGGGAAAGGAATGTAAAGAAGAAAACCTAATCCATAGGTAAAAAACATCCAGATTCCTGCCCTTTGAAAGGATGAAATAAAACACATAGTACTTCATTAACCATAAGACTTTGAGTTCTCAAAATCCAACTAAAAATATATTCAGATTTACCACCCCAGAACTTAAGTCTGTGTGCATAAGTGTGTATGGAAATCAAGATGAAATCCCATTATTAAGGGACTGTCTAATAATTTTGTGCAGTGGCAGAAGCAAGGAGATGCCATCAGAGACCCAGTAGCCAGATGTAGCTGCTGATTACAAAAGACAGGATCTACACTGGCTACTGAGCCATTGAGGAACAACTTCACATTCCAACACCTGGGCAGATGCAGTTTTTTTTTTCTTTGTGGAGGAGATCTGTGAAGGGAAAGAGATGCCAACAGTTTAGGAAACAAATGTACATATCATGGTGTCTACTTACATATTTTTCCTGAATTTCAAATTATCAGTCAAACAATTATCCTACTTTTAAAAATGCCATAAATCTATCCATTTCTCTAAAAATATCAATTAAGTGATAGTGAGTAAAGTGCCAGATTCTACCTAAGGTGTTACAGGCTGAGCACTAAATAAAAGATGAAAACCTCTGTCATTCTGGAACATGCATATATGAAAACTTGAAACAGATTATTTAGCACCTTTTGAAAGTAAAATATTTTTAAAGGAAAAAATAAAATTCACACCATTCTATCACGATTTTGGAGCAGTGTTTTCCCCATAATAGCTATAACTTAGGTAATGATCCACACATATTAAAATGTCTCAAACAAAACTGCAGTAACAAAGTTTACTTCTAGATGGCTGCTTGTTTGGGAAAAACCCTGGAGGACCCCAGAAGTTATTTTATCTGATAGCCGGGCACCATCTAATTTCTTCACCACCTTTTGCTATAGCACCCATATCGTCTGTGTTCTTTCTGAGGGTATCGACCAGGGCCATGATGTGAGAAGTAATTTTGCTTAAGTTGAAGCTAGGATTTAGTGAGAGCCCAAACCCCATTCCTGGATCTGTTTTTTTCCCTCCCTTTTAATTTATTAATACATGGGCACCAATCCATGTTTCATATCATTCCATAGTTCAATCATGTCAAGCAGAATGATACAGTTGCTTCCACAATCAGCTTCTAAACATTAGCAAGATGCTAACTAAATTCACATGGAAAAAGCCCACCATCCTCAGTCACTGAAGGATTGCAAATCATATAATCTGAAATTGAAGGCAGGGTTAGTACCAGAGGCTAAAATGTGAGGATCTGGTTTTCAGAAGACTATGGATGACAGTGGAAGCCCATGTTTGTGGGAACTCCATAGGAAATAAGCTTCCAGTGATCTTCCTCTTTCCAAAATTGAGAGAGGGGAGGAAAAGGGTTACTAAACAGAGCGCATAGGAAAGTAAATACAGAAAACTTTGTCAGTTGATCTACTCTTCGATGCATGCTCAATCTGATCTAGTTTTCAGCATTTTGGGGTGTTTCTTTCTTTCATATGAGGGTGCAACTTATAAGTGTTATATCATCAAAGGCATCCTCTTGAAGCTGTGTTACTTTTTTTTTGATATATGAAACTCTGAATTGATAAACCTACAGGGACAGCAAGTAGAACAAGGCTGCTGGGTTTTTTTTGGGGGTCACATGGTAGGGGGTGTGTAAAATGAACATTGTCAAGGAATCCAGGAAGAAAAAGAATGTATGTATTGTATTATCAATTGTACAATTCTGCCTGACATTATTGTGGAATGATGTATGTATTGACTGCTGATTAATAAGAAAAAAAGACCGGTAACTCAACTATCTTAATAAGTTTTCTTCTAGAAATAGAGAACGATCCAGATGTTTACATCAAATGTGCAAAATACTAAAGAAAACTATAACAGATGTGTGCTACTAAGTATGTAAAGCAATACCTCACCCCTGAATAGGGCAGTTTCAAGTTTTCCTGGCATAGTTCAATACTATATAAAAAATGTTTAAAATGTACAGGATACGTCCTCTTCAATTATTCCATTTGCTCATTAATTCAGCTACCTCCACAATCCTGAGTGCCTTCCATGTCTTCACACTATTCTTCATTCTAGTGCGACAGCACTGAACAGTGCCTGCACTCATCATTTATAATCTAACATCTAATGTGAGGCTTACCCTTGCTGAAGACGTGAATCCCACGCATGAGCTATGCTTTTGGATGCACATCACGAGGCTTTTCTTCAGAGATGCTTCTGCATGTGACTACAATATCCGCCATCTTGGTCCACAGTTTAATGGGCTTACCTTGAATGTAGAGAGGGGAAAAAGAAACTCAATAGGTCATAGAGTAATGAAACTGGAGAGAAATGGCATTTTTAATAAAGAAGTGAGGGAAAAATTCATTAAGGACCCACTATTTGACTAGATTTCAGAAGGAGGACGAAAAGATTCCTGCAACTACACAGAGAACACTGCAAGGAGAAGTAGGAGCCAGAACAAAGGGCTGAAGCAGGCATGGGCCTGCAGTTTGGGAGGAGCAGTGTTCTTACTATTAGCACAGGACCTTGTTTCGTAGCCAGCATTTCAGAATTATGCTAGAATGTATGCAGCTCTGCAACTGACAATCCTTTCTTCTTAGGAAATTAAAATCTTTTCACTATGGCTTAGGAAAAACTTAAAGCCCAGCTCACTGCCATGGAATCAATTTCAGTTCACAGTGACCCTACAGGACAGAGCAGAACTGTTCCTGCGTGGTTCTGAGCCTAGGTCTTTATGGGAGTTGAAAGCCTTGCCTTTCTTCTGAGGCGAGGTGCAACTGATGATTTCAAACTGCTTACCTTGAGCCTACCACGTAACCACTCTGCCACCAGGTTTCTGCGGTGTTGCAGTTGTTGTTTTAGCTAGACTACAAAAAAATACGCAAATACGCACTACCACCAAGAGAAGTGTGCTGTTGTTGTTGGGGACGGGGGGTAGGGTTGTTAGTTACAAGAGAACAAGACTATCTTTTGGGTGAGCTCTAAGGAAGGAAATATTCAGAGGATTATGTAATTATTTAATGATGGATGAGGATTTCAAGAAGGAGTCCATGTGTGGTGATAATAATAGTGCTTCACCTGTTTGTTTAACTCTTGGGAGGAGGACATGGGTGGGATTTACAAGGTGAAATGAAGTAGTTTTTTGTTTGGGATTGTTTGTTTTTCTTTTAAAGTAAATTAAAACCAACTACATCTATGAAGTATATTTTGGCATTGCCGACGAGCTATGACTTGCATACTGAAGGAAAAAGGGTGCTTGTAAAAGTTTGCCTGAATATCACTTCAATGTATAATAAAACATTTACAGAACACAAATTTTCATTTCGTAAGCCACTAAAAGTAAAATTTTAGAATTCTACTTATTTGAATATTAATAATTAAGTGAGGCAAAATTTCCAACTAAACTACAAAGAATTTTTCCCCTAACTCATATCTATTTAGATTAGAAGAATGCTATTTTTGAATTCCGAGAGTTGACCTTTGCCATCCCTGGCAGCAAAGTGGAGGGCTTATGCCCTGGGCCAGAAGGTCAGCACTTTGAAAGCGCCAGCCACTCTTGGCAGAAAGATGGGATTTCTGCTCCTGCGAAGAGTTCCCATCTCGGCACCCCCAGAGGCAGTGCCACGCTGTCCCAGAGGGTTGCTTTCAGGTGGCATGAATGGTCAGTACAGTGAGTTTTTTTCATCTTCCCTAACTTAAAATTTAAATATTTAACTTACAGTAATTTCTCTCTTTTATAGGGAATAAAAAAATTAAGTCAAAACTTCTGGAAGGCTGCTCAGTAGATTAATTTCAACAACTAGCTGAAGATACATTTTATTGTTTATTAATATGTAAAAATAGAATAGAAAGAATGGCATCTACAATAGCACAGAATGTTGATCAGCAGCACATGTTTTAAGTTTATAATGAAAGTATCAAAGTCCAGCAAAAGGGGTCAAACCCAAAATACCACTTTATGCTCTTCCAAGTAAAGAGACAATTAAGACCCGAGGGTGGGGCAAAAGAACAGTAAGCAAAGTCTTTGCAGCTCATTCAGAATCATAATACAACCAAATAAAAAGTAGTAGCAAAAAATTCTATCCAAAAGATTCATATGAAGTATGAATAATGGCAAAGATAGTTTAAAGAGAGTGAAAAGACTCATAGTTAAGCCTGCCACCTGCTGTTGAAAAGCTTGTTTGGAACTTGCATGAAGTATATTTCTTAAAACTTTAACCTAGAATTAAGTGGCTTAAACTTCAGAATCAGAAAGCGGGTGGCCTATACAACAAACTAAGAAATCAAGAAACCAATTGATATTTAAAGGAAAAATAGAAATGGGATTACCAAAACAATCCCACTGCCTAAGTCTTCCCCCCGACCCACCACCACCTCTAACTCGAGAAACGTCAAGATTTTTTAAAGAAACAAAATGTTGACCCCAAAGACAGTATATGGAAGAAAATGAAGAGAAATGGAGAAGTTGATCACATTATCAGAATGTGAACTTTAGCAAGTCAACACTGACTAAAGGATTTAAACACCAAAATTCAAAAGTGAGAGAATCTATACTTTAAAATAAGAGATCTTTCCAAATCCTTTCAAGCTTCATGATTTTCTCTAGTTTTCCATTATTCCAGAAAGTGTGACTCCAGATGTCCTTCCATCCCACTTATTGTTTACGTAGGCTAGTGACTATGCCAATTGCCTTCTATAACTAAAGAATTGTGCCATAACTTAAATTTCTGGGCTTGACAGCACATATACAGTGCACAGTTTTAACAAAGTCAGAATTTATCAGTGAACAAAAACTGTCTCCCATGCGGTTAAGAACAATCAGTCTAATTAACTGTAACTTGATGGCCCAGGAAAGAAATGCACACATGTACACATGGGGTGAAATGATGCCAGAGGAGAAAATAAATACAGATGTCTAATTAAAGTATGTTCTTGAGAATGTGTAGTGCTTTTGTGTTGTGTTACAATATTGGAGCCAGGGTATCACCATCACGTGCAAGCAGCAAGTCCAACACTTGCATACCTGAGATCCTGTGACTACATTGACTGAAAACATTTACAACAGCTGATGGTCACTTGATTCTAACATCTCTCTATTTAGTAAACTGCTTTGTAGTCAACTTGATGACTGGGGTGAACACTTTCCAGCATGTTTCCTGCTCAGGAATTTTTTTTCAAAGATGTTCCCTGCCAGATAATTCGAGCCTGAGCAGGCTTGGGGAAGGGGCTGGGTTGGCAGGAGATTCTAAAACCAGCTCCTGGAGGCAGAACCACTCACACCCCACAAAGACAAACCCAGACTAGTTAGTAAAAAAAAATAATATTGAGCAACTAAGCAAATTCCTTTAATCCTTTTCAATGAATATTTTTAAATTGCAACAATTTAATGAAAATATGAATTATTTTACTCATTAAAAACACTCAAAGAAGAAAGGATATTTCAGTATCAAAAGTAAAACCTATTTACCACAAGTTTCTGAGGTTAACTATACTAAATTCATATATATCTCATTCTCCATTTAGGTTAAAATAATCCTGATGGCCTTTCCTCCATACCTTGTCTGTAGTGTGCAATAATGATAAGACAGGGTTGCACTAAAATTTAGGTAAAACAAATAAGCTAACAAATAAGACTAGCAAAGTTATTTGAGTCTTAGGAACAGAAAGGTTCCCTAACAAAATTCTAAGACAGTCCTTGCTATGTTGGAAGAATGAGCTGCATTGTCATGATGAAAAAGAAAAATCCCTCAGCACAAATATCTGAGCCTTTTCTCACCATTGTAGTTTTCCATTTTCTTAATACTTGTTCATAATAAGTCCATGTCCTTCAAGAAAATCTATCAAAATTACTTCTTTGGAATCCCAAAGATAGTCATCAAAACTCTGAGCTCAGTTGTCTGCCGTGAATCTCACTGACACCGCAGATCCCTTCAGAAATCACTGTTTGATTGGACCTCAACTTCAGGACACAGGGATAAGTGTTACTGAGAGAACTTCTCTGTAGTCATCCATTGATCATATTTAAGCATGATTTGCTTGAAATAAAACATGTGTCCATGCTGGTATGAGCTGGATCCCTCTTAGCAACACTTTTTAATTTACTCTTGTATTCTGAACAGTATTTTTTCTTTTTTCTTACCTGCATCCAACAACAGTATTTTTTAAAGCAAAGAATATCAAAAGTAGGTAATTATTTTTTACAAGTAATGAAAACAATCAATTTTCCTTAAATTCATGACTTTTCATTTGTATTCGGTCACAATTAATTCATTACTATTCTACACTGTGAATATGATCTTTCATTTATTAAGACTTGAATTTTCTAAGACCTACTTGACAAAACATCACGGGTTACATTTATAATTAAATCTTCACCAAGTCTCTATGTCCATACTGTATAGAATTCCTTTTTTCTTTTTTTTTTTTTTAGGCATCACTGCCCTCAGATGGTGGGAGTAGGAGGCCCAACCTTTGCTCCTGGGAGCCGGAATTGAACCTCCATCCCAGTGGGCCGCAGTCCCTTGCACAACCACTAGGCCACCGGGGCTCAGCCCTTAGAATTCCTTTTTTCACTAAATATTTTCATGGTACAAAATTCTTCATGTTTGGTCTTTGGTTTCATCTCTGGTAGTAAAGTGCCCATTATCTGCACCAACACACAGCATAAAATGAATAAAACAATTGAGGAATATTTCCATTTCAGGAAAACATATTTCCTTATCCTTTAGTTATTTCTTGCTTTCCATCTTAGATTCATACCTTTAAGTGAGGTTTTTTGGGTGTACACAGCATCAAGCTGTTTACAAAGGAGTAGATTTTCCTCTCATCAGAAGTAGGGACTATGGAAAGTTATTGTCTTGCAGTGAACATTTGTATACAATCAAATCTTTTAGTACAGAGAGGCCCTTGGGGCTCATGATGATTATCCATATTTTCTCTATTTGAATAAGAAACTAGAACCACCTTGGTAAAAAGAAAAACTAATTATCAAAACAGGTAATGGCAGGAAGGAAGATAGAAAAACAAAAGAAACATCCATATGTTGCTATTTCTTTGACTTGTGATGAATATAAACTGAAGCTGAATTACATTTGGGATTGAGTATTATGAGGTATAGACTATGATAATAAATTGGTTTGTAAAATTATGGGGCTTAAGTAACTGGATGATACCACAGAGGAAAAGAAGGGAAAATAGCTACCATATAAAATGACCAGACTTGATAGGGCTAGTGACCTTAAAATAATTGTGAGTTAAATATTTATACATCATCCCTTGCATATACTACTCGTTTTGGCCTGTCCACTATGACACACATACAACATCCAGCAAAGAACATTTGAAAACAGGTAATTCTACTTGGGCAACAAAGAGAACATAGGAAACTGGAGATTTTTTAAAGTACAGACTTTTCTGAAATGTTTTAATTGAAGGAAACAAGTAGCATGGGGCATGTTTAAGGTCTCGGCACCCTGCTGGCCTAGTGCTTACGTGTTGGGCTTCGGTCCTCAAGGTCCGTCATTTGAAACCACCTGCCGCTCCTAGGGAGAAAGATGGAATTTTCTACACCTGTAAACAGTCCCAGTCTCAGCACCTCCCAGGGGAAACACTACCTAAAGGGTTGCTATGAAACAGTGCCGACTCGATGAAAGTGAGTTTGTTGTTTATTTTTGGAGAATAAAGTTTTAAGTCAAATTCTAGAAGTGCTTACCACATTGTGGACGTGTGACTAGTTCTTTGATCACAAGGAAATCAAAGGCTTTAGAGTGGTAATAATTCAGTGCAAACCAAAATCTATGCAATATCTTGGTGAGAACATTCTTCTCCCCTTACTGTTGATGCTGAACTATGTCTGTGCTCACAGTGGAGGGGTCTGGACAACTTATCGTCCAGTTAAAGCTAATTAAGTGAGATTCAAAAATAGGAATAAGACTAGTAAGAGAGAGGGGAATATCAAAAGTTTAAGCTCTCAGCTCAAAATGTGTGCTACAATTTTTTGAGATGGGCCACAAGGGCACATTCTGGACTACAAACGAGTAGGAGGGCACTAAAGAGAGAGGCCCACTGCAAGTGACAGAGAATAAGGAGAAGGAATGTCCATTGATGCAGGTTCAGTGAGGGGAACTGGAGGAAAAGAAGCCCAATGTCCAACAACAACACTAAGACCGTCATGAGTCAGGTGTCCACTGGTATTTCCCGACAAGAAGAATTTTAGAAGGTCAGGAGGGGAATGGTGCCAGAAGAGTGACTCTGAATAGTATGTATATGTATGCATATGTGTGTATGTATGTATATATGTGTGTGTATGCACACACACCTATATATATAAAACATCTGGAGTCCACAGAGAAAGGGAAGGTTATTTGTAATCCTGGGCAAAGTCAAGAGTCCATTAGGAAGGAAGCCTTTCTTCCTGCAGGAGTTGGTGGGGAGAACCCAGTGGTCAACCTTACCACGAGGCTGAAAGGGGAAATAACAGAAACAAAACTTCTGTTTATATTGATGGTAAGTAACATAAGGGAATCTGGTTCCTCTTTCTGTTGAGTGCAGAAAGAGTTCAGGAGAGTTACTTGACACTAAAGGAGGGTGTAATTTCACAAAAACTGGGTCAGGGAAGACAAGAAAAAGCAGCAAGATGTACCTGAGGAGGTATAAATGACAATGTACAGCAGAAGCAATTTTCAGTTAAAAGAATCTCATTGTCAGAGCCAGTCCAACAGGAAGCACAAAATACTCTGTCTCGAGAAAATGGCAGTCAACGGAGTTTAGAAATGAGGGGAAAGTCTCAACTTCTCATAAGACCATACTGGAAGCTGACAATGATGGAAGAGCCCTTTACGTCAGAACCTGGAAAACACTCTCATTCAGAAGACAGCATTCCTGGGAAATCTGGGTCTTGGCTTGCTCAAATATCCTATGTAGATGTAATTAGCCACCAATGATCTCAGTTCACTGATGTTGGAAATTGGTTGGTCACTACCTTACTCATTACCACTGATCGCATACTCAGTATCTAGCACACACCTTCATTCCCAGATGGCAGGCAAGGGTAGTCAAACTGGTCAAATGGTTTAACAATTCATATCCATTCTGACATTCTCTCTCCTATAAGTCCTCTGCTACCAACCTTTCTGTTTACTATGAACAAATTCTTTTAAAATGCTCGAAAACATGGAATTTAATTTCATAAACAAAAGCCAAACACATCCTACTATTGGGATCTCTAATAGTTAATGCAAACCCTATGCCACCAGGAGAGTTGTGGGGTACATATCACCACCTTGATTTCACACTCATTCCTCTAGAGGCCAGGATGGACCAACTACTGAATGGATAAACAGAATTAGGGATGAAATAAATGTGGATACCTGAAGGACAAAACCTTGAGGAGTTGAGTGGGTGAACACCACAACCAAGAAAAATGAGAGATTTTTTTTCAAGAAACCTTATAACTTTTGGTGTTTCCCCATTACTATAACCTGTGAACAGCTTTCACAATCACTAAGAAGTTTAGAAATGTAAACACTCAAGATCCAGTCATGGAAATAAGTCCCATTTTCTGTTTTTGTTGTGCTAGTGGAAACAGGACAGAAATAAAAATCTTAGGGAAATCAATTTATCAGCATCTTAGCAAACAAGTTGTAAAAGTGCCTTTCCTAAATGTACTCTTTGAAGTCTTAAGCCAAAAATTGATCCATTAAAAATGGCTGTTTGGATCTACTGTATTGAAAACTGATGCAGCTACACTACATGCCCTTTTGAATTCACTCTCTGAGTATGAAGAGCTAGTGACTGCTCCATATATAGTGCAACACATACACTGAGCAGAGAGAAGCGTTGATGATGACAGCTCTGTCAGCAATTCTGCCAATGCAGCTGCTCCCAAAGCAATGCACAGGCCAAATTTCTTGGCTGGGCAAACCCCAATGGAACTTGCTTTCAGCTTTATCTTCTTGCCTCATTAAAAAGACAAAAGTTGGAACTGTTGGGACCCAATCTGTGATGGGTTATTAAGATTTAAAAGAATGTATTAAATAATTGGTGAACAAGCCATCACATACCATTAAATTACCGAATCTCGATAGAAGCCATATTGTGACTAAAAACATTAAAATGTTTGCTTTCACAAAGGCACTCCGTCTGTGCTGTGCCACCAGTAAGCCAATAAACAGCAATGCCCACTGCAGACATGTTCCCCTCCAACTTCCCAAGTTTTTTTCACATAAAAGTTGTGGATGTTCACAGGGATCTACTGTAAGCAGGCAGTTGTGTTATTACTATCCATGTGTTAATATAGCTTGGGCAACTAAACCTTAGCAGGGATCACTGCCTTGAGCACTTAAGCGTATACTTAATAGAAGGTCCACTAGAACTTCCAGGCAATTAGAATGATAGCCAATACTCAAAGGCATGAAGTTTGGAGAAGCATCAAGGGGAAGTGGGAAGAACGGTGATCTCTAACAAAGAAGAGGAGGGTTCGATAACCCAGGGAAGGAAATTGGTTTCTATGAGTCTTGGTCTGCATTCCTCCCAAATGAGTAAGCTCTGACATATGGCCACACCCACAAACTCATCAACACATTTGCCAAAATTTATAAAGCACTTTAAGAAACTTCATTTGATGTGCTCTTTTAGATAGTTTTTACTGTAAGTACAGATGGTATTAAGAGTATTTATTTTAAAAACAAACTCACTGCCATCAAGAATTTATAGATTTATTTCTCTAAATATGGTTGAATCTGATTTTTAAAGTCTGATCTTTGTGAGTGGAAATCCAGCTGTGTGTGCTTCAATCCCCTTTGTATATTGAGTGCAAAAATAGTTTCATTTTAGGGCAAATGATAATACATAAACCAGCAAGTCAGTTCGCCTCATCAAGCTAATCAAGATGATGTCTGACCACTTGTTAAAATCCCTTTTAAACAGTAAGAACCTAAGATATTACATTTATTATGTTCACATATTAACAGTGCTTTCTCATCTGTACTAGGTTTTATTTCCCTCCCCAGCCCATCAAATTTTATCATATTATCCCCACCCAAGAGATGTTAAATCTTTATTTTGCCAAATAAGGACATTTTTAAACCATCTGCTGTAACAGTGATTTCCTCTACTTAAAAAAAAATAATTGAGGAACTGACATTAAAGAAATTGAACATATTAAAAATATATAATCTGATAAATGTTCACGTTTATACCTATAGTGATCACACTAGGCAAGACAGTTCAAACAACCATTAGTTCAAACAACCATTCATCTGCTTTGACATTACAAATATCCTTGCATGTTCTATACAAGGATTAATGCAATATCCATTCTTTAAACTGGCTTCTTCTCACTCAGCAGGTGAGTAGGAGCTATCCCCATTCTTGAATAGATGCATTTTTCTATTATTGAGTCGTAGCCACCACAAAGATCCACCACAATTTGTTCAACATCACAATTTGCTTATTCACTTGCCTCTGGATGACCACTGGCACTGTAGTGTAAGCACTGAGCTGCTAACTACAAAAGGCTCTCCGCTGCTATGTAATGTTGTGTCTCAGAAACTCTGTGTCAGGCCATTAGGAGTCTGAATTGACCCACTAGCAGCAGGTTTTGCTGATGGACATGAGAGTTGTTCTCAGTGTTTACCTATTACGAGTAAAATGGCAAGAACCCACAGCGGGCTGCCATCTGCAAGATGCACAGTTTGAGACCGACAGCCACTTCTTGGGAGAGAGATGGGGCTTTCTACTCCCTGGAACTGTGAACACCTTTGCCACACAGGGGCAGATCCAGGCTGTACTATCGGGTTGCTATTGACTCAATGGCAGGGAAAATAAAAGTGCCATGCACACACATGTTTTCCATCCTTGGCTGCCTTCTTCAAGCTGCCTTCCAAAGTACTTGCTCACAATTCTCTACCTAAACATACAAGCTGTCAAGGTTTTCAACATGCTCGCCAACACTTGGGATGGTTGGCATTTTAGTTTAGCAAACAAGCATAAAATGGTAACTTGGTGACACTTCAATTTACATTTCTTTAATAAGTAATGAGGGTAAGCACCTTTTCATGAACTTGCCATTTATACTTCTTCAGTGAAGTGTCTTTTCAAATAATCTTCTTAGTATTGAAAAACTCCAACAGTTTTAATGAGTGATAAGAATAATCAAATTTTTACAAAACTCTATACCTAAATCACCTTAATCATTCTTCATTGAATTAGCTAGATTACAAAAAGGTTTTCTCTAAGCTTTATTTCACACTCTGCACAAATTATGCTCTAATCCTAAAAATTCCATTTTATGAAAAAAAATGTAAAATCAAATGTCTGCCTTCATCGCAGTAGTACCGTATATACTCGAGTATAAGCAGACCTGAATATCTGCCAAAGCACCTAATTTTACCATAAAAACTGCATTTAAAATGTGCTGTGGTTTAAAAAAATGTGCTGTGGTCAATTTTGGGACTTCAGCAGATATTCGGGTTCATAAGCCCCCAATAAAATGATTTAAAAAAATGGCACTCTGTGATGCTCACCTTCCTGACAGGATTGCTGAAGACAAATGGGTACATAAGCACATGTGGTTAAAAGCTTATAGTGCCCAGCTATCAAAAGATATAGCATCTGGAGTCCTCAAGACTTGAAGATAAACAAGCAGTCATCTAGCTGAGAAGCAACAAAGCCCACATGGAAGAAGCGCACCAGCCTGTGTGATCATGAGGTGATGAAAGATGGGATCAGGCATCAGGCATCAGGCAAAGAACAAAAAAATCAAATCATTGTGAATGAGAGGGAGTACAGACTGGGGACCCAAGACCCATCTGTAGGCAACTACACTTCCCCTTACAGAGGGTGGCAGTGAGCAGATGAGCCAGTCAAGGTGCAGTGTAGTAACGATGAAGCATAGAACTTTCCTCTGCTTCCTAAATGCCCCCACTAAAGAAAAAAAAGGGTGGGGGAAGCATTAAAAAAGAAAGAAAATGATGGTGTTAACATGTGCAAAGGTGCTTGACACAATGGATGGATGTATGGATTGTGATAAGAGCTGTAAGAGACCCCAATAAAATGATTTTTTTAAAAAGGGGGAAAAAAGAAAAAAAATTCAGTTTATACTCAAGTACATATGGTAATAAAAGTTAACATTCTTGGCCCTGTTTGTACAAACAGTACGCAAAAAAATTAAAATGTGATTTGCAAGAATAAAGAGTAATTTCCCACTAGGATCCATAGAGTAAGCGAGATTTGAGGACAGCTACAAGCTTTCCTTTGAGGAAACGGAGGCCTGGTTCTGTTGTACATGGCCTTCAGTTCACAGCTCAATTGTTACAGTTGATGTGGGTTTCCTTTTAGATGCCTGGAAAATGACTCTGCTGACCACATCCACATTCTGAAATACTTTTTGAGAACTTGTAACCGAACTGCAGGAACTGACTCATTTTGCAGTGCCCAGCCACTACACTGTTGTTCCAGAATAGTCTCCAGTCAAAGGCAGAAATACGAAGGTCTTCAGAACACATTTTCTACTTCTATGGGGAAAGGAGAGGGGGAAATCCCCAGACACGTGGGGCAAAACAGCTTAAGTTCTGGGAGACCATCAGAGGTGACTGGCTACAGTCCTTCGTGGGCATTCCATGTTTTTCCCTCAAAGCAAAATATCATTGTCTGGTAGAAAAAGAACCTTAATAGCGAACTTGTTATATTACATCTAGAACAGATTCAGTAGCAAGAGATTTATGTAGGTTTCTGGGGAAATGGTAGCTTAAGCAATCATAGCGAGCTCCCTTTTGTCATCTTCTCAGTGGAGGAATGCTCAGTGTGTCAGGAGCGTGTCCCGTACCTCAACTAGAGTCCAGGATGCCAACTACCCTAATTTCCACTTTACCCTCCCTTCTCCATTCCCATATCTTATTCACTCTCTCCCAATGCCACACACCCAAGGGGATCTGTTTCTTCCTCATATATTCAGCTCCCATGGCCTCTTTTAACACAGAGTTCCTACCTTTGGAGAAGAATAAAAGAGAGCCTAGTCCACAAAACATTCTATGTTCCTAAGTTACTGCTATCTGCTCCCCAAAAACATGGTAGACTGCTCCTCGGGTCAGCAGTCCTTGGACTCAGAGCCAGTGAGGAATGCAGGTTTAGTTAAACAGAACTACAAATGCTAAAACAATTACCCTGTTCTACAGGTAAGAAAATGTGCTAACCCAAATGAATCACTAACTTGTGGAATGTTGGGCAAAGTCACAAAAATGAATCTGGGCAATGTTTGCAAATAGCAATAAGCTCCTCTGTTTTATGTGGCCAGACCTATTTGTGTAGCTATGTTGACAGAATGATGCTTGTGGACATTTGGTCTGTTCTCATAATGTCGTGTCTTCTAACATGTAAATTCTGAAATGACAGAAACTGCAATGCATGCTTCAATCACTCTCACACACACACACACAAAATCACACCTAGGCATTACTTTTTTGGGGGGGGCATCACTGCCCTCTGCTGGTGGGAGTAGGAGGCTCAGCCTTGCTGCTGGATTTGAACCTCCAACCCAGTGGGCCACAGTTAGGCATTACTTTTAATATCAGATTCTGATACTGAATGGCAAGGAATTGTCATCTATCTATAATAACTAATTCTACCTTTAAGAAACTAAACACAGATTTTTAACATAAATCTTACAGAGAAAACATACACATGATTCCTCATTTGTGAATCAGTAAACTGATTTTATTTCTCACGTTCCCTCGCTTTCTGCCTTCAATCAAAATAAGTACCACATAATACACCTTTCTAATTTGTATCAAGCAGTAAATTTTCATATATGATGAAACACAAAACTCAGGATGACAGAAATGCTTTTATATTTAATTATCTAAGAAGATTATTAACTTGAAATTCTAAATGTTTTGGCTTTTATTAGCAGTAGTATTAGCAGCCACATTAGGAAAAACATGGAAGATGAGATGTGGCAAATATAAATTGAATCCATCCATTCATCCCACTGTGAGAGATATTTGGGTACCTGAATCTCCCTAATGAGTGGAAATGACAGGAAGAATTATACATGGCTGGACTCTCAGCCACGTTTATGTTTCAAATAGCTCTATTTCATCTTCCCACCAAGGATTTCATATAATAATTTAAGCTACAAAAGCAGTCTTTCATCCCAAAGAAAGTTCTGCCCAACTTGTACATCACTTAGTTTGAGAGTGAGTTCCTCTCTCAAGGATTCATACACAAATTATCTGTACTCTTTGAGTACCATACTCCCCTTCTTGGGTTTCATATCCAATCTTCTAGTAGTGTCTTTTACTATGGCCAACTGGGAGCCTTATGATCTGCAATTGCACTACTCAGACTCCTCCCCCACCCCTCACTGTTCCATACTGGCCTCCTTTCTGGTCATGAGACACTTCAACAACTTTGATCCTACCTAAGGTGCACTGTGGTTATTTATTTCTGTTTACTTTGCCTGGAATCCACTTCCCCCAGGTACCCGTATGACTGGGACCTTCAGTTCCCACAAATGTGATGATATCAGAGAGGCTTTTCCTGTCAACCCTGGCTCCCTGGTACTCTCTCTCTCTCTTACCTGGTTTTCTTTTTCTCTATAGCACATGTTTACACCTTGTGTATTATGATCTATTCTATTACTATCAGTTTAACCCCTTCATGTGATCTAGTTGGCACCCAAAATAAGATCTGTTAATACCGTACCTAAATACCCTTTGCTTCAAGGGCCAAGTGGCTAGAAGGTGGAGGGAGGTAGCCATTGCCCAATCATTCAGAGACATTGAGCAGGTGTGGGGGAAACGGCTTCCCTGTTCTCCTTGGATAAAAAGGGAGAGTCGTTAAGAGTGTGTGTATGAGTGTCAGATAAGATGGGCAGCAAGGTTGAGTGCCACTGCCTTTCCCAACTTGACTTGCCCCTGACTCGATTTAATTCCAGGCGCCCCCTTACTCCTCCCCCCCCCCCCCCGAGACAAGAGCTCTGTGATAATGAGCCTGGTAAAGGCTGAGTGTTTTCTTTCTTGTTTTTCTTTTTTTCTCATTTTAAATTGAAATTAAACAGTTCTTTCCATTAGTCATTCATAGACCTACTACTGATGCAGAATTAAAAGCATACAACATTTAACTGTCTTTGTTGTTGTAGGCAAACCTGTATCAGAAATCACAGAGCGGCGGCTTGTGGCACTGAAAACAAATGGAGGGATCAGTTATGTGTTTCCCCCAAACAGGGAGGAATGTCTTAAAGGTTTAAGTAACTACTACATCACAAGGAAAGATAAGAAATTTGTCTTAAGGCAGAGTATTCATAATGAGAGTGGGGTGACAAATGACACTTCTTGAAATGGTTAGCTGCATAACCTCTACCTCCTATATTTTCATTGTTCTACCACCGCCAAGGGAAAAAAAAAGTATTTCTCGTTTTTCACATATTTACTTAAGAGATATTTTCAAAGCCCACAACAAATTTGCTTAAGGGCAAATCAGGATTTCTTACTGTCAAATTGACTTACATTCTATTTTTAAATTATTTTCCAAGATACCCTTTAAAGTTCTTTAATGTTGTCAGTATGTTCTTTAAGAAAGCAAGAAGTTTTTAGATCATATTTGCCTACCCATTCTCCACTATGAATCTCCTTTTTGACCCCCATTCAAAGAAAAAAATTAAAGGAATACAATCCTTCAGTATTATTTTCCCCTCACACACCTATCTCCCACTCATTTTAAAAGTGTGGCATGGCTACCCAGGGAATATGTTTAAAGGCCTTTTGGCAAAAGATCAAATAAAAGATGTAGTTATTGTTTGAATAAAGAATGAGTTCATCTCCTAATGGGTTCTCATTCCTGTCTTTCCCCCCTACCTGTCCTGCAGGTGGGTATTAAATGAGTTAAATAGATAAATTCATGAATGAATAAATAGTAGGTTCAGTCTCAGGACAGGGGACTTTTATTATTTTTCACTTTCCTGGTACTGTGAACCCTGCTCTCATCTTCTGATGAGAAGTTCTCAATCAACATTTGAGAGAGGAACTCCTCATAGCCCCCAAATTAACGCTTCACTTGATTATAATATTTTACCCAGACATATGGCTGCCTGAAATCCTTTGCTTCCAGATTTTTGTCGCTCTGAATAGTACCCAGACTGGCTGGAGATACAGGGAAACTGAACAAACACAAATGCAACTCCTTTTCATTTTCTATGGCTGAATTGTGTACCAGATAGAAGAAAGGATCTCCTGAAAGGGTTATGAAAGTGGACACCTAGCGTCCAGATACTCGAACGTCTTCCCTTCCACCCACACTTTACATGAGAAAACATTAGAGCACAAAATAGGGGAAGTTACATGAGTAAATTTGTTAGCGCATGAGCTCAATAGAAAACAAGGAATTCCCCTCTTAGATTTCAGTGGGCTCATGAAAACTCACATGCAACGTAAATGACTAAAAGTGCTCCCAATGATGTAGGAAACATGAAGCAGAAAAGTCAATTTTGTATTTCAGTCTTGAAAGGGACAGGCCTGAAAGACGTGCCACAATAAGAGAACTTGACTGCTGGGACTTTCATGTTCAGTCAACTTGTACTTGGCTTTTCTGCTGCCCTCCTGCAACGGTCCATCTAGATTTAGCTTCTGGCACCAGGATGGAAAAGCAAAGTGACCCTGCGTCAGTTATTTTATGTCTGGTTACCTCAGTTTATACATCTCTAAAACGAGCTCAAGCAATTGGGGCAGTGCAGATTCATGAGTTCAATGTAGGCAGAGCATTCACAGCAGCCCCAGCCTGGAACATGGTCCCAAACTAAGCCCGTGGTCAAGTAAGGCCAACAACACACAGCAACCCCATCGGGAGTTTCTGATACCATCATCACCACCATTGGGATGCATCTAATGGGGTAAGGGGTGTGGTTGGGAATGTCATATAATTCAGCATGAATCCTAAGGCTTGGGGCCAAAACTGACCAAGTCTTTGCCTGAAATGATTGTGGAAGAAAATAAAATGTGGCAAACACATTGTATATCTGGGTACCACTTCATATAGTTTACTTTATACATGCTATCTCATTTCTTCCAGCAGTCCTAAGAATTAGTATTAATACTCCACTTTTCGAGAATTGTGGGAATAAATGGAGTAACTTTCTGAGCTGGCAAGGTACAAAATGGACCTGGTAAGTCTACTTGTTTCTAAAGCTCATTTGTGCCTCTGAGCGAGTACACATTTCAGTGGATATTATAAATGGGCACCTTCTTGAGGTCATGGTGACCAATGCCACTTACTTAATCTGAAAATTGACTCACTGGGAAGTGTCTGCAGGCTTGGAGTAGTTTTTTTTTATGATTATTAGGACTATCAAAAACTACTTTCAGGTTCTGTGTAAATGCATTCACTCTCACATTTTTAAGACCGCACATTTCATTATATGTATATAGACATAAATCACAAGGTCTGACTGAGAATAAAATCAATTAATTTTCTCTTAATTTTTTAATGTACATTTAGAAGAGGCAAGAAAATTAAGTTTCATTCCAAATAACAATGCTCATAATAGGCTTTTAGAAGGGGTGCTTCAAGGAATTAGTTTTCTGAGCTAAAAAGATGATGATCAATCAACATAAAAACCTCATAATAAAGTACTTATGTAATCCTTTACCTTAAAGTAGCTATGTTGCTTTTCCTAGTTATTATTTCAACTAATTAAACATTCAAAATAAACTAAAATATATTTTAATTAAATACAGCAAAGAAAGCCAATCATATTGAGTATAAAACCATACTAAAAATTAAAATAAATGAATAAAAAACATACTAACCTCAATATTTATATTAATTTACTCTGCTCCTTTGAGAATTACTCTATAGATTTATGGAATATTTACATAATCACATCATGATTAATAATCTATGTAAATATATATAGTTTCATGTCTAAATGACCTTAAGTACTTTAGAATGAATAAATGAAAATAAATACAGTAAAGATAATATAGCGTACATTAAGATTTTAAGAACTGAGGTAGGAAGTATCCAAAATTAAATGAGTTTCTTACTTTTTGCAAGGGAAAATGATAACAAGTAAGTAAGTTTAAGATAACGTGTGAGCTAGAGTAAACATCTCTTCTATCTCTGGTTCCACAAGGAGTCCTGGCGATGCAGTGGTTACAGAATGGGGTGGGTGCTCCCTGCAAGATTAGCAGTTCGAAACTACCAGCTGCTCCTCAGGACAAAGATGGGGCTTTCTACCCCTGTAAAGAGTTCCATTGCCATCTCAGGAACACATGGGGGCAGTTCAACATGATCCTATTTGGTCACTGTAAGACAGGGTTGTTGCTATTTTTGTTTTGGGTCTTGGCACTGTGATGTAACTGTGTAACTAAAACCCTAAAGAAATAAGTAAAACTTAACCAACAGAGATGCCTGCTAAGAAGAAAAAAGTAGGCAAGAAGGGCTGGGAATTTGAAGTGTAAGAGCAGGTACATTGCCATCAGTTTGGGATAGTTTTACTTATTCCTAGACACAGATAAAGATTGCAGCGGTAACTTATATATTAATGATTATTTATATTTTTGCAAATACTACGAGAAGTCTCTCAGATTTAAAGAGATACACACACCTACCTGAAAAGATGGGGCTTTCTACTCCAGTAAAGAGTTTCAGAGAACCACAGTGTTGTTCTACACTACACTCCCAGAAAGAGCTTCTGCAACCCACAGGGTCAGGTCTACCCTGTCCGTCTAAATCGACTTGGTGGCAGTGAGTTTGAGGTAGAGATCGATACGCACCTACCTGAGCCCCTCAAGGAGTCTTGCTTTTGTCCCAGTATGGTTCCTGGGCCAGGAGCATACTTACTTTCAGATGGCCTATGCTCTCCTCCTCAAACCCAAACCTCCCACTGGGTAAACGATCCAGAATACATCTATAGAAAGGAATTTCCTACTATTCAAGATAATTTCTTTGGGGTTAAAAAAGGTTATTTCATTTTACTAATCTCAAGATGAACAAGTCATCTCCTTGAAGGCGATTGTAGTGGGAAACCTGGGAAGAGAATCTCTCAAACACCTGGAACACTCAAACGGCCACCCAGCTGTATCAGGAGTGTCTGTGATAACCCTTCACCAGCAAGATCCTGTTAGTGACCATCAGCTACAAGAACACCAGGCATTGGGTTAATAAAAATAAAACAAACTGAAACACTACCCTGACTCAGTCAAGTCCTCTCTCATACTGAAATGGACTCATTACAAGATGCTGCAGCTAGACTATTGCCTTTCAAATATTGACTGCACTACTTCTGACTTGTGTCACTTTGGACAAGTATATATCTGTGTATCAGTTTTGCGTGTAGATTGAGAGTGACAATCATATTGACCACACACAGTTTTAATGAGAATACGGAAAGCATTTTATACCAGAAAACACTGAGTAGCTATTATGTGCCAAGCACCATTTTATATTATACTGATTAATTTAGAATGATCTTATGCTAGCCTTACATGATAAACAATCTGATCTCAATACTGGAGAAGGCTTCAAAATTTATGGGTAGATACTATTATCTTTAAATTCATGTTACCATAAACTTTTTGACATATGTCGGCAATAATAGCTCCTCAAACCTTAATCTGACTCTAAGGTTAATTATTACTATTTTATTTTTTTAAAAAGTGATTCTCTCGCTCTCTCGCATATATATATATATAAAACCGTCCCTGTGGGCTTCTCCAAGGCTGTCAGTGTGCTTTCAAACTACCGGCCTTAGGGTCCGCAGCCTAAGGCTACCTACAACCAAGGCTCCTATGTAAAAACATAGACATATTCAAAATAAATGGTATAAATGAAGATTATAAATAGCCTCGAATCAGTTCAGTCAGGTTTTGCTGCCAAATGAGCTATATTACATTTTTTTTTTTTGCTTTTGAGAACTTTTTGGATTTCAGAAAAGATGTCAGACTTTTATGTTAAGCAAGAGGTACAGCCCATGGAACTCTTTATTTTGAACTTCCAATGAGCAAACCTTCTTAGGGGTAGAAATAGGATGCCCTTCAGGCATGGAAGTCCATGACTGCCTACTTCATCAATGCCAAATATGATTCTAAGCAACCCCACTTGTACATGGAGTTGACTAGTAACTGAGTGTTGGAAGGGTAAAAGTTTGATTTCACTCAGAGGCACCTCGAAAGGAAGACCAGGCAGTCTACGTCAGCAAAACCAGCCCTCGGAAGGGACGACATCCGTCTATGGAGTGGAGGCTACGAGGCCTCTGGCACACGTGGGTTCAGCATGAGTGGGAGTCAACTGGGTGGTGAGTGGGTAGTTTTTCTAACATTTTGAATTCACCAATTCATTTTCACCATCTTTAAAGAGTTTTTTAAAATTTTAAATCATTTTTAAAGTATTTTTTTAAATATGGGGTAAAATATTTAGATTGTATCACTATTTTAATAGCATAACCTTGCATTTTCCAAAACAGACAAAAGCTATTAAGTGACAGTTGATTTTAAAACTCCTACCTTAAAAGAACACACTATTACAAGTATTCAGCCTCAGGGAGATGAATAAATATTATGTAAAAGTGGTAAACCATCCTGCTACCAAAGGAATTTCCCCCACACTGCATTTTAAGAAAATATTTGCAGCTCTTGAAGAGCTATACAATAACTGGTTCAAGATGTTCTGACTGATGGTCAGACTTGGATAAAGAATTACACAAACGAATGGAAGCTGACTTTCTCCCCCTCTTTCTTCCCCCCATATGTTGTTACTTCTCTTCCCTAACTTTCCTGACCCTTTCAGTTTATTATTTTATAATGATGCACTATTTTGTTCGAGATTTATATTTACCATTCCTGTGGCAATCCTGTGCAAAAAGACAAGTCAGAAAGACATGAAACAAGCAGAGATACTTATGTTGCTTCATGCTTTTTGTCTCCTGTCTCATTATCCTCCTACTCAAGGCGACGGTAGTGGGAGGTCTGAATGACATTTCCAAACTGAGAACTTAAAGCTACATTTCAACACCCAACTATTCCGTTGTCATAGGAACAACACTAGGTGGCTTATCTATGTTTTAACAGTCACCTATTTCACTAGTGAATAAAGTTTCCCCTTCGGATCAATCACACTGGGGTGGGATGGGGGGGGGAACAATTGAGTAAAGCTGCATCAAAACCAAACCCAAGAGTTGCTTTCAACTCATAGCGATCATACAAGACAGAGAGCAATTGCCCCAAAGGGGTTCTAAGGTTGTAAATCTTTATGGAAGCGGCCTGTTAGATCTTCCTCCTGTGGTGCAACTGATCAATTTGAACTGCTGTGTGAGTTTAACACACACCCTCAGCGCAAGGAAAACAAATACATAAATTGGGCAAAAGTGTATACCACATCAACAATTTAAGAACTAAATCCAAAGAGGCAGTGCTTATATTCCTGAATATGAAATGCCGTTTGAAAGAAATTATATTGAGAGGCCTGTCATTTGGTAGGCAAAGAAGATAAGGACAATTCTTTTTCAGTTTGCAGCTTTTCACACCCACACCCCTTAAGTAAGGATACAAAACTGTTAACACTACTCTCAGTGACTTGGGGGTGGGGGGGTGTGGGGGCGTGGATATGAAAGAAATGACATTTTTCATGGGTTTTTTAAAATTAATACATTTTAAAAGATGAATGGCAGAAAGAATTGAAAACATGACAATTCGAATGCACCTTCAGGGCTACAGTTTCTAGCATTTAATATTTCAACCTTC
Source organism: Nesogale talazaci (assembly GCA_004026705.1). Taxonomy (NCBI): domain Eukaryota; kingdom Metazoa; phylum Chordata; class Mammalia; order Afrosoricida; family Tenrecidae; genus Nesogale; species Nesogale talazaci. The sequence continues at coordinate 113,631 of PVJH01001717.1, read as the reverse complement.
TTATATCACATATTTTGTCATCCAAAGAAATGGCTTCTAAAGGATGAGTAGAACCTAACATTTATGTTTTATCCAGAAGCTTTGTTTTTGCTTTTAATTTTGCTTTAAACACAACAGTAGTTATGAAGAATATTAAATCACATTTTACCCAAGGATCCAGATGAAATATAGAGTTGTAAAGATCGGTGACTCACTGAACACAGCTAGCAAGCTGATACACATTACCTGTAAATAAATACCTTAATAAATTATCATCATTTTTCTGTCTTTAAGACTTTACAACCGATGAATTCATATACCTCTGGGCACTAAGTAGTGTGTTCCCACATTTTGAGCCACACCTCAATCAAGCCAAATAAACTGCAATATTCACAAGGTTGGGTCACCAGTTTCTTGGCTGACTACAGGACCTGCACTTAACAGTCAGGGATACCTTGTCTTTTTTATTTTTCTTTAAAAATAAATATCTATATTGAATTCTTAAGAACCAATTCTCTGAAAAAAAATGATTTTAAGGTTCTCAAAGTATATTTAAACAACAACTAATTAGAGATCCCACTAGACTCATTTTCCTCCTTCCTTACACCTTCACCCCAATCCACGCCCAACAAAGAAAAACTGCAGCGTTGCAAACCTGTTTCATTATATTTTCTTCCAGCTTGAGATTTTAATATTTTGAAAGGAACAGAATGGAACTCAAAAGTCAGAAAGACAGATTCAACATACAATTTGGCTTAAGATATTTTAAAAGAGGTACATAAAATGAGATCTCATATAAACCCAAATGTACAACTCTCAGTAAGTTTGAATTATTTATTACGAAAATTACCTATATCATTGCTAACAGCAACAGTCCAGAACAAAATATTTTTTTCCATCTGACCCTATAAAGTTGCATCTTATGATTACTTCCCTTGACCAATAAGAAACTGGTAAAATCATGAGGCACCCACCATTCTCATGCTATTTTCTTATTATATTCAACCTTTTGGGTACAATCATTTTTAAGAAGCCAAATCAAGGACCCTGACATCCATGCCTAATAGAAAACTGTCTTTCCTTACAATTTATGAACAAGAACTCATTGTATATAACACAGGTACTCAAAGCTTTATTGTAGTTTTCCTGGGACTTTAAACATAGGGGGAATCCTGATTTGAGATTAAGAAACTAAGTTTCAGGCTTCAGAGAAAGATATACAGGTAACACATGCACACAAAACCAATAAGAACTGCTAACCACAATTTCTCAAATTGCAATGGACCATACAAAATCGCCATCCTTTTGCTGTATTAATATAAACAAATCAAATAAGAATTCATGGTACAAATGGAAAAAAAGAAAAACAAAAAGATTACTATCTTAGCCTGCCTTTCACAATCAGTAGAAAATGGTTTTGATGCATTCTGTGAACTTTCATTTTGAAGCATTCTAATTCAGTGCCCGACACCCTTGGGTCTTGAAAAATCTCACTGCCACGGAGTCAACTCTGACTCACAGTGCCCCTATGACACACGTGGGGAGAAGAAGGAAAGGAGGGCAAGAGACAGACCCCGGAACACAGCCCTTCGAATACCACGCATACTATTCAGACTCAATGGAAATCTACATCCACGGAACGTTAAAGCCACAACTCTATCAAATGATCTGCTCCCTCCTACTGAAAAAAAGAGGTTGATTTCAAACCAAAAATGCATTACTTATGCTCAACTAAATGAGTGACACCCAGCTCATTTTTGTTAATTACCTGACCTCATTCTCAGCCTTTATGCTTTATTCTTGGGTGGCTCCTTTTTAGAATTCTAACTCTGTCTATGTGTTCTCTGGTTCAACACAGTTGTTCGGGATCTGTGAACAATTTTACAATTCCCCCGCACACCATATGATATCTATTAGGGAGCAATGTCATTTTTCACTTACCAATTCTGTATAAAGCAGAGTTTCCTGGTGACAGAATGCTGCTGCTTCCGTTTGCTTAAACTCCCTCTTCGCAGCTTGATAAATCTGATTATAAAATGCCTTTGTTCCAGATCACACAAGCTGTTTTCTCTATAAAAGTTTTCTGAAGAGTTATCTACATTTCATTCCTGTTACAAAATGAATAAGAACAAGGAGAGAGAAAAACACAAAATCAAAACAAATGGGGAGTAAGTCCACACAATTTTCAAGCAAAGATTTTCAGTTGCATTTTTCTTAATCAGTAAACTATATTAAAGTGACAGTTACCAGTTCACGATGTCAGCATCTAATCAAGTCAGTCACAGGCAGTTTGTGTGCCTTCCACTGGTGTGAGGACCCCAAGGAAGAAGTCACTCTGTCATCTGATCACGCGGCTGAAACATTGGACACCTCCTCTCCCTGTTGAACAGGCAGCTCAGACAAGACAGTGACCTGCAGCCTGCTCCCAGAGCTCTTATAGGGACCTGCCAAGGAGCTACTGACCAATAGAAGTCAGCACTTAGTGCCTAAGTCATATGACAGGGAAGTCCCTATGACTGCAAGATTTCTGAATTACTGGGGTTACACAAAGGACACTCATTCAGGAAAAGGGGGGGGGGAAGCGAACGAGCCATAAGACAAAACAGAAAACGCCCAGACTGCGACAACTCCAGCTTTAAAACTGGGAACACCCCAGCCTCACACAGAGAAAGAGCCACAGGATGGAAACTGGTAGAATGTCTGGCACATATTAAAAAACAATCCCAATGCAGAAACTGACTTTACAAACCACTTCAGCTATAAATTGACTCTTCTTTTCCCTTTCTCTATGACCTGACAATTTACATGTAAATGGCATTATTTTAATAAAAGCTCCAGTCAACTTTTGTAGAAACCACTATAGCAAAAAGCTACGAGACAGGAACCCATCCCTTCGTTCCCCACCCTATCAAAAGACCCCTAAAGAGATTTATAATTTGCTATTAAAAAGTCTCTTTTCTTTTTCTTTCTGTAAATCTTTACTTACTAGTTGCATCATAATGGTAATATTAACTCTCATTTTATACACACCTAGCTAAATTTCAAAAGTCATAAAATGACATTTTCATTTATTAACAAAAGGAATTTTTTCTTCTACAAATTTTCAGTTCAAAGACAGAAAATTTATCTTAAAAAGAAAGAATGCTCCCCCCCCATTCAAATTTCCTGAGCATCTGTACCCCCAACACTAAAAACTGCTGCTTAAAAACTGAAAGGAAAAAGAGAAAGAATATTTATTGTTAATGATTCCTACTGGATAATTAGCCCACCCAGAAGCACCTTAAAAGAAAGGTCTGACAATCTACTTCGATAAGGCGCCATTCAAAACCCTGTAAAGCACAGTTCTACTATTACACACAAGGTCACCATGCATGACATTCCTTTCAAATAGCTGAACTATTCACACAAAACCAAACACCATAAAGACAAATTCATATGGTTTACTATCAAATCTTATGTGTTTCTCTCACACATTCAGTCCTGTCAATCCCAGTGTTGTTAAATAAATGAGCCCATTTGGTAAATGAGCTCTAGTCTAAATTAATTTCTTTTTATACCTTCAATGTTCATTACACCCTAGGGGGAGTAGACTTGAATACCCCTGAAACTATGAACACCCCAACATTTTTTGGCATTCCAAAACAATACTTACAAATATTCCTTGTTAACGTCTGCCAGTTTCTCCCCTTCCCCTAACGTTTGAAGTCCAAATATGAGATAAAATTCATTTTGGTTATGCACAGTTGCAACAGCTCCTTCTCCAAAGCCTAGAACACTGTGCTGCTTGCCATTCTCAATTTATGGAAGGAAGCGTATGTCAAACAAACCAGGTGGTGACTCAGACTACCTCCCCCAGCCACTCTTTCCCTGGAATGGGAGGATAGTGAAAGCCCAGCCCATTTGGCTGTGACTCAGCTTTATTAGACCAGTTGTTGGTGGTTTGTAGTTGATCTGGCAAGCTCACATTGTTCTTTAATAACTTGTGCACGTCAGTATCCAAACACACATGCTAGTTGGTTTCAAAGAACTGGATCATGTAAAAGTGAAAGCTACAAGATTATTTTTAATGTGCAGCACAACCCCAGCTCGAGTCTTTAATATTTAAAAATTCTAAACTGCCCGTTGCAAATTTGACCACTGAGGGGGCACCCATTGCAATCACACACCAGCGGAAGTCAGATCTTATATATTTAGGTTTGCTTAAGGTCTTTCCCAGGATTCTAAAAGTCTGAAGCACACCGGCCAGTTCTTCAGCAAGTGACTACTGGCTGGGTGGATGGGAGCTAGGGTACAGCGTTCACTTTTGTATTTACTGCGATTTGCACTTATTACCGGAGCTACCCGCACCCACAGCCCACCTGAATGCAATATAAACACACTGCTCGCTGAAAACATAAAAGCTACACAAGCCTTTAACCCCAACCTGCCCCTCAAAACCTTCAAAATAAAAACTTGATGCTTCACTAAATGTTATGTCAAAATTAAAGACATTAAATAAACTTCCATGGTCACTAAACTTAATGCTCAGTAAAACAGACTACCACTTAAGATAGGGGTGAGATTACATGGAATAAATTGCCTCCAGGTATTATTATGAGGACAAGAAGAATGCAGTAAGAAGTAGTATAGTTCTCAAGAAAAATATAGAAGGTTTGGTCTAAGGCTTGGTTAAATAACAGTTATTTCTCTTTCAGAATATTTCCGACAACCTTGAGCAAAATCAGTAACTTTTGTAACTAAGGCCTGAACATTTTTGCTACTTATGCTTAGGTGGATAATATCTTGTTATAAATAGAAAACATTCTATTTCTAAATGTTAAAAAAAAGAACATTCAGATAATTTCATTTTCAAACACGTGGCTAAGGATAGAGAAAAAATAGACACATGAAAACCATGTAAAAGAGTTAATTATCACAACAGGAGTGGACTATTCATTTTTATAGACAGATTCCCTGAAGCGCTTTGCCAGAATAATCCTTCCCTGTTAGTTCACATATAGAATTGATCTTCAGAAATTAAATTTATCCACAACTATTTTGGAGTGCATTTCTGAATTATGATTTTGAAATCGTTTAACTGTGCATTTCTAATTTAATTATTAAGACATATTTGTAACTCAACAGGGATGTATTATAATTGAACTTGCAACTAATTTTTTGTGCATAAAATGTTATTGTCTTAAAGAAAGTTACTTTCTGGAGACACATAAAGTCAGTAGCCATCGAACCCAAGACACATGGAGAATACAGAAGAAACTCATAATTCCATTGCTATCAACTGAAGTGAACACATCGTGTAAAAACAATATGTTCATCACAATCAAATACTAAAAGTGTTGACATCTAAGAGAATCAATAACATCATTAGTAGCAAAGTCTCTGAGACTACAGCACCAGAGCTTGGATCTGGGCTCTATCATTCCTGGCTGTGACAAGCAGAGTGAAAGCTAATAATAAAAGTGTTTTGAACAGTGCTGGAAAGACAGAAACCACTATAATGCTTGGCTATCACTATTAGTATCACTCCATCCTCTACCCTGTGACTTCTCTTTATATCACCACTTTGAAAGCACACACATATTAGTCATTCCTTCTGAATGCAAAAAATACAATTTCATATTCAATGGAGCTTTTAAACATTGCTGGAAAAATTCCATTTTCTTTTCATTTCTTTTGTCCACAAAATTTTAAAACCTCCTCATAGATCTTTCTTTTTAAAACATGGATAACTATTTCACTAATGACGATAAACATCTAGCCAGTCCAGGTTTTCCTCCCAAAGTTATGGAGGCTTAAATACTCACTTTTGGTTTTACACCTGAGATCTTTTGAATTGAATCTTCTGGATTGAGATGTGTCCTCAAGGGTCTGTGTTGTAAATCTTAACTCCTATTGTAATCAAAATCTCATTTGAAAGTGGGTTCCTTTGTTATGTTGATGAGAAAAATCTTGGTAAAGGGCCCAGCTTTAAGTCAACCTCTTTGGGGATGTTAATGATAGACAAGCAAATCCACTTGGAGAAGATAGATGCCATGAGATAGCCAAGGAAGGGAGAGACTGAAGCCCAAAGTGACAACGACCTTCCTCCTGAACTAATAAACAGAATAAGCCCTTCGCTGGAGCCAGCCCCCTCCACCACTTGAATTGGATTATTAGCCTCCTAAACTCTGAGACCACTTTTATGAAAGGTCAATATTTGTGGTATTTCTGTTACAGTAGCACCAGATAAATCCTTTCCCTCTAAATTCCCCGGACTGTGCCCAGGTCCATGCGGTATAATCATGGGGGAGGGCAGAGAGGACATGTAGCACTCTCTTTGCAGTCAACCAGGCGCAGATCCTACAAGATGTGGAAACTGCCATCAGGTAGGAAAGAAGGTAAAAGGGTCAAAGCCTGGCAGAAACACACCTGCCCTTCTGGGAGTAGAACACTTCTCTAACATCATCAACAAAAATGCCCCCCACCCCACCCCAAACAACAGCATCCAAAAAATCGCATTATCAGACCTATCTTCTAAGACATCTTTGGGTGGATACACATTTTCAATTTTTCAGGTAGCAGTTGAAAATGTTAACCACTTGAACCCTTGTAGTGAAGTGAAATTTCTTAATATGGATTTCTATACAGTATCAAGTGACGGGGTGAGACCAGGCAAATATGGGAAACATTAATAGAGGGGACAAGTGAGTTTTGGTTGCTACTCACCTGGTCATGCAAAGATGAGCCACCGGCTGAACACATTAACCATCCCTGACTGAAGTGACAGGGGAAGTAGCTGGAGGCCATGGCACATCCACACCGAGACCCAAGGCTGAGGTAAGGAGATCATGAGACACAGCAAAGGAATAGTACTGAGCCTGTGAAGGGCAGCAGAGGCTGGACTTCCTGGGCCACAGAGGAAGACACCCAGGAACCATATGGGTGAAAAGCTGAGGACCAGAGAGAGAACCTTGAGTGCTGCTGTGAATCAACTATTGTATATTTTATTGTTTACTGATGCTGACTTGTGCTGGTCTATTAACTTCTCTAACAAACCACCCTAAGTGTGAGTATTTTTTGAGTCCTACGTGATCACTGCCATGTAGAGAAGTATATTATCATGGGAGAAATGGTTGGCATCAGTGTAGCGTCAAAGAAGGCTGGAGTGGAGTGGTATGGCTGAGCACTGCCTCGTGGCAATCAAGCAGCCAGGGGTATGCAAGTGGATTCTCCCTCCCCTTTGCATAGCTAGGGACAGAGGGGGCCTCGGTACCATTTTCACAACCACCATGGATTCCAAGACATAAACAAAGGCTTTCCAACAGGACCTAGCTTCAGATCCAGAAAAAGGACTTTAGTTGCCCAGCTTGCTTTTACCTGACCAGATCTAGACTATGGAGATTCAGGTAATGGGGTGTGACCAAGAGGGCAGGAAAGTACAAAACGAAATCCTAGTGGGTATTGTCAGTTCACACAAGGCTTTTTTTTTTCCAAAGGAGAAAGGTTGGCATCAAGTTCCCGCTGGAAAGCACGTACATGAAAATGCTCAGGCACCCCACAAAACCTTTAATAACAAAAGCTAATCATTTTTAGCAGCATATGAAATACTTGAAGTATGACTGAAAGATCATGAAAGAATAGCAAGCAGACATCTTTGTGGTGCAGACTAGTTTTACAAATACAGAACTCCTCAAGGATGGTGTGCACTTTTGTTTGGGGTAAAAGAAAAATAGTTCTGTGATTTGTTAAAGGGCAAATACGTGCTCCAAGTTCCCCAAACATTGTTTCTAATGGTAACAAAATGGGGAAAGGCCAGCAAAACCGAGAGGAAGTTATCAAGACTGCAAACGTGGGCTTCGGGCTTCGGAGAACGCTCAATTCTGCTCTGCTCCATGTGGGAGCTTGGCTGGAGGAAGCACAGAGATTTTGGTAGTTCACTAAAAGACAGGGTTGGGAACTCCACCATGGCGTTTGCTTTCTACCTCCTTTCCTGATCTGGGACAATCTCAAAACCTCCCAATGATCCAACTATGGCAAGCTACCAAAACTACCAGTCAGGGCCTAGATGGCTGAGTTGCATAACTGACTCGAGGGCTCTTTTCTGCGGAGACCTAGATACGTTGCTTCATTTTCACAGAGCTTTTGTTTCATATGGAGGGTGCAGATCAAGAAATATAGGTGGCAGGAAAAAGAATCAATGTCTCCGTAGCACTTGCCACCGTGCCTCCGCCCCCACCACGTGTGAGCTGCCACATTCAGTATTGCTTCCTAACTGCTTGAGGGAAGCAAAAGAAAAAATAAACAAATCAACAAACAAAAATCTAAGTCATACTCTTGGTTTGAAAGTTGACAAGGTTATTTTATCACCAAAATGTTATACAATCCCCCAAATCCTTGAACCATTGCTAGATTCAGTTTTTCTTCACACAAATTTGCCCTGCTGAGAAACAAATCATTTGTATGTGTAAGAGTCCCACTATTTAAGAGTTTTCATGGAAAACTGTGTGTACAGCTATGTGTATGCCTACAGACATGTACAGAAACTGTGTCTAGACTTACATAACCTAATCTGCATTTACGAGGACTTGCCTGTTCCAAGCTTTTCATGTTATATAAGCAGCCACTTTGCCTTCTTCCTGCAGTGATTTCAGATCTAAGCCATCTACTTTGCTCAGAAAAGTTTTTATTAGTTGTCCTCTTTCCACACCCATTTTCAAGAACGAACTGAGTCAGTTTTTTGATGGCAACACCACTGGGTGGGAGGGAATATGGGAGTGGGCAGGGTGGGAGAAAGAAAGGGTGAGGAGGAGGAGGAGGTGGTAAGAGCCAAGCACTGAATCACAGCCATGTGAGTAATCTTAGGCTTCCTCTTTCTCTCTCTCTTTCTCTCTTTCTTTCTTCCTAAGGGTATGAATCAAATTAAGTTTATTTTGCTGTGGATGAAGGAGGAGAAATATAATAGCATGAATCAGAGCAATTATCCACTATGCAACACTCACTAAAAATTCATTACAATCACTGCCTTCTTTTACATATCTGCCAGGAGATGTCAGAGATCTTTTGTTAATCAATATAATCCTTTAAATAAATTCTTAAAGAGTTTGAACTCTACTCTTAACCCTTTTTCCCTTTAAAAATGTCCTTTTCCATACAAATTCCAAAGCAGAATTTCAGTGCTTCTGTGAGATAATCTTTGACCCTTGGTGGTAAATGTGGAAACAACATGGCAACACTGGGCAGAGAGAGAGCAACCAGCCGAGATACTAGCTAACATGAGCACTAGACTCCAAAGACTGAGTTTCTGGAAACATCGGTTCAGAAACTAAGATAAACCTCTCAGAAGCCTGCCGGTGGGAGTGCCACAGGCCCTCAAAGCAAACAATCAGAAAAGGAGATGCTCCCGATAATATCTTTAGGGCAAAAAAAAAGTGATCAGACAAAACCCTGGCAAAGTTTTATGTAAAAATAAGTGGATCATCAACAACTTAAAGAGTTTCCGGAAGTCGGGAAAAAAAGAGCTTTCTGGGAATAACTGCAATAAAAGCTGGATCAAAACATGTAACGTCTATTTCTACAGAGTCGAGGTGCTTATCTCACTAGGCTTACGGAAAGGCAATTCCCTATCTACCCACTGTTCAACCCAATCCACTTATAATAGAATGCGACTATTATCATGGGAAAGGCTTTAAAGACCAAAATTATTTTCTATCATGTATATCTTTGCATTAAGATATCAAGAGGTACATGGTGAACTCTTATCAAAGAACTGTTACCTTTTTAACTACATCATTGTGTTAATATACATTGTCACATTAATATTTAAATTTATGATTCTTTGCTTCTTCCAAAATAGGACATTCCAAAGGGGCCCCCGGTGGCACAACGGTTAGTTAAGACCTCAGCTGTTAACCAAAAAGTTGGCTTGAACACAGCGAGACAGATGTGAGGTAGTCTGCTTCCATAGAAAGCCACAGCCGGGGAGACCTTATGGGGTAAGTTCTACTCTGTCCTATGGGATCACTTTGAGTTGAAATTAACTCAATAGCAACAGGGTTTATGGAACAGTCCACATTTGAAACCACATTGGTAGATTTTCTAAAATTCATTTCTCCTTATGGCATAGTGTTTTCTTGTGCTACATCATCTTTATTGGGGTCTCCAAAAGCATTCTTTCAAGATCACACTGAAGAAACAAAAGCTTTAAATGTCTTTACTTCTATGTATACCCATCTCAACTTGAGATTTTATCTATAATGCTGAGCTCTTGAGGGATAACAATTTCTATATATCAGAGGATACATATTTCGAAAATAGTACCATATTGGAGAGTTTCGTCAAACTTTATTTGTAAACCCTAAAGATATAAGTGGAGCTACTATGCCAAGGATGACAAATTGAATGGGAATGCAATAGCTGTAGCCAAAAAGACCACTGCAAGATCAACCTTGAAATACAATGCTGCCGATTATAGGGTACCATCCATACACCTACGAGGAAAATCAGTTACTAACAATACTCATTCTCATCTACAAAAAAAGGAATTTTCAAACAGCAGCAAAGAGAACCTGGACCCCAATCACCTAGACACCAATAATGGTTAAAGGGAGAACAGGGTTCCTGGTTACACAGGTAATAAAATAAAAGATATGCCAAAGGTAGAAAACAAGGGAGAATTAGCAGGTCCTGGCGGCCAAGCTAGGGAGATAGAGCACATCGCCATCAGGATGCCTCCTACTGCAGACCACACCATGAAAGTCTGGCTTCAGGCGACATGGAAGAGAGCACAGTGTGTACAAAATTTTAAGAGAAAGAGAACAAATAATAGAAATGGGACGGGGGACAAAGCAACCAAAAAAATAAGGGCACTACCTAATGTGAATAAATAATTTTAAGTACATAATGAGCTTAAGTCTAATCTTGTACTAAGTCCTTTCGGTCATATATTTTTTCCTATAAAATACCTCTTAGCTAACTTGCTAATTTCCCTGACCCATTATTATTCTCCCTTCAGGAAGGGTCAGGCTATCAAAACAATGCCACTTATGGATTATCAGCACGCAGGCTGCTAAGGAGGCCCGCCTGCCGCAAGGAGGAAAAGGAGAGGTACTGATGGGCAGTTAGGCAACAGGAAAGACACATTTCAGAGGAGGTTTCCAGTGCTAGGCACACTCCAAAATCCAGCCAAGCCCACTGCCATCAAGTTGGTTCAAACTCATAACAATTCTCTGTGGGGTTCCCGAGCCTGTAAATCTTTATGGGAGCAACCAGACTCATCTTTCTCCCTCAGAGTAGTTGGTGGGTCTGTGCTGCCTACCAAACTTGTGGCTGACAGCCCAATACCTAAGGCACACCACCGAAAGGGCTCTTTTAGGAAGGCGGAGAAGGGTCCTTTCAAAAGCTGGGATGGGCATTTGGTGGGGCTTTTAAAGAGGAAATCGGGCTGAGCCCAGGTGGCGTAGTGGTTGTGCGCAGGACTGCGGCCCACTGGGATGGAGGTTCAATTCCAGCTCCATGGAGCAAAGGCTGGGCCTCCTACTCCCACCACCAGAGGGCAGTGATGCCCCCCCCAAAACAAATAAATAAACAAATAAATAAATAAAGAGGAAGTCTTCAGATCTAGTGGATGGTTGGCCTTAAAGTCCCTTCGGACTACAATGCTAGAACACTAAATTGCTCTTTTCCATCTTTGGAGTAGCTTAAGTTGCAGAATGATTTCTTCAAGGCAAAATTGGTGTTGAAGCAAAACCAAATCAATGATGAATTTTTTTTTTAGAACTTATCAGGCCACAAATTAATCCTTTAAAATATGCTAACCTCTGTGTAGTGATAATAAATGGATTGATCCCTCTACAGTATCCCTGGACTGGTCTCAGCTCCTGTGAGCAGAAACCCATACAAAATGAGGTGGTTTGTTACGCGGTGTAACAGGCACTTACCTACTTTGGCAGGATGGGCACGAGAAAGTCTAATAAACCAGAAGGAAGGTTTTTGTTTTTTGTTTTTTTTTTTTAGGCATCATTTCCCTCTGGTGGTGGGAGTAGGAGGCCCCGCCTTTGCTCCTGTGGAGCTGGAATTGAACCTCCATCCCAGTGGGCCGCAGTCCCGCGCACAACCAGAAGGAAGGTTTTTCTGAAACTTTAGACCATTTGGCCATACAACATGGGGAAGGAGACATGACAATAACAAAACAAATAGCTCAAATTTTTCTTGTATGGGAAATGTTTCTCAGTGGTGATGGGATTGGCTAAAACTGATACTTTGCAATTCACCCAGCCTTAGACTTCAGTCAGGGGATATCCCCCCCCCTCAGGATTCCCCCCGACCCGTCTAGCCCTGACTGAGTGCATTGCCTATTGAGTTTTTGCTTTACCAAAGACATCTGTTTCTTTTTTGGCAAAACTACATTTTTTGTTCATACCTCAATAGGTCATTAAAAGAGAACAAAATGATCAATGACAACCCACAGTTGCACCAGAGTTATGTAAGATGTCACCACTGGAAGAAGCTTGGTGACAAATATGTGAGACCTCTCTGTACTGTTTTGTTTTTGTTCTTTTAACTTATTAGGCACACCTAATTGTTTCAAAATAGAGAGTTAAGAAAGAAACAAAACCTGCAACTGTCTGGAAAATCCAATAATCACAATAAATAAAACTCAAAATCCATTATTAGATAATTAGTTCCAATGATGCCAGTTCTCTACTTACTGCTGGAGAAAGACATTCTATAGGCAAACCAACAAACTGTGAGTCAAGCGGCAGGTCAAGCCGCTTCCTTCCCTTCCTTCCTCCCTTCCTATTGTGCTCAATTCATAGGGAAGAGTAACATTTTTATCCAAAAATGACATCTTATACTAATAAATGCTAATGACAAATTAGGATTTAGAAATAGATTTTACTTTAATTCTAAGATTGAGGGAATAGATCTCATCCTATTTCATCTAACCTAAAATGTCGCTGTAGGACCATCCACTATTTTAGGAGCGATTAGGAAATGAAAAACTGTTGCCAATTAACTATGACCCAATGCCTTAAAGGCAGCCCTGCCTGAAAATCAAACCAACTCCTCATGGCTTTGCTCTTGAGAATTTGGCAATTTCTCCTACCTTCATTTACACTATTTGGCACGTGACAGGCAGATCGTCTGTGCACTTCAGTAACAAACTGTAACAGCTCTCCTATCACTGCTATCCTTTTAGTTATTGCTTTCAAAGAAAATAGATCATTTCAATCATTTCTCCAATAATGAATATTGGCTTCAATAATATCAAATTTACTCTTGTTATGCCTTTCTGTGTGTACAACAAAACATTTTGTTCTGGTACCAAGAAAGTTTTATTTCAGTCAGTATGATATTATTGGGCATCTGTCAACTGATAGGTATATTCACCACATCTGAGGGAGCTACAAAGAGTTCATGGCGAAAAAAATTTCACTGTCTTTCATTTCCATTTGTCCATAAACTTTTTTTTGAAACTCCCTTATATAGAACCAACAATACAGGCAAATCATGTTCATTGTTTTCTATGTGAGCAGACATGACCAATTTGTCAACTGCATGGGGAGTAACAATTGTCCCATGGCCAATGCATGGCAGATAGATGGAAACTGAAAGATGCCACCTATTATAAGCAGCAGACTCATTGTAAAAATGGTCACATATGGGCAAAGGAGTGAAGGAAGGGAGGGTGTGTCTTGGAACAGATGGAATATTTTAACCGATGTAAGTTCTCTTCCAGGATAAGCAAATCCTCATTTCCTACTCCTATTTCTGACCACCTCGTCTAGGTCATTTACTCATTCTTTCAAAAAATAATTTCTTGAGTACTTACAAACATTCAGTCTCTGAGCTAAGTTTAGAAGATAAAGCAATGTGCAAACGAGACAAAAGTCCCTGTTTGAATGGAACACACAATGTGGAGGGAAAGGATGTCAAACCACATAAATACTTAATACGCTAAGCACTGATGAGTGTCATAGCAGGCTGGAAAAAGCAGGAAACCCTGGGATGGGTATAGGGGACTGGTATTTCAATTAAGATGGTCAGTAAGGGCCTTCTGATAAAGTAAGTATGTGAACAAAAACCAATAGGAAGAGAGAAAGCAGGTTACAAGGTTATCTAGTCAAGACATGAGCATGTAGGGCAAAGGGAAATTATGTGCTAGGGCCCTCAATTGGGGGTGATCAAGTGAGTCCATTGCAGGAACAGTAAAGAGGTTTGTGCAATTGCAACAAGAGAAGCCAGGGTAGAGAGAAAGGACATAATACTGAGTATGTTGGGCAGAGATTTGGGGGGCAATCATATAGGGATGTCTCAGCTATTGTCTTTACAGAAACTAGTGTCGTTACTCTGAGAGAAATGGAAACCTTTATGAGTGATGAGAGAGTAGAGCAATCTCATTTACATTTTCAAAATATGACTCTGGAAACGAGGGTAGAAGTGGGGAGGGAACCGGGTTCAGTTGAGTAATCCAAATGAGGGGTGACAGTGGTCTGACCAAGGTAGTGCCAGTGGAGGTAATTTCTGGAGGTATTTAAGGGAGTGTACAGAATTTCCTGGTGAGTTGCATGTGACAGAGAGGACTCCACTCTTGGGTTATCTGGCTTCAACAACTGGAGGAATGGAGCTGCCACTTACTGAGATAGTACGAGTTGGCTGTGCCAGGACTGGGATAGAAGCACAAGAGGGAAAAAAGGTGAGGCTTAAAAGTGCTAGCTTTCAGATGCCAATTAAGACCTACAAGTATAAATGCTTAAAATGTAAGTGAAATTAAGCAGACAGGTCTGAGATGAAATCATCTGTGTTTACACACATTTAAAATCAAGAGATTCAATCAGCAAACTTGGACACATACAGGACACATATGAATATTCAGAAGTTGAGAGGGTGACAGGGAGAACCAATAAAGGAGACTGGCAAGGAATGCCTCCTAAAGAAAGTAGCACCTAAGAGTAGCAGCCCAAAATTAATTTGAAAAAATAATTTCCATAAGAGGGTGGGTATGATGAACTATGTCAAATCCTGCTAGCAGGGTGAACAGAGTTCCGAGGAATCCCCATGAAACTTGATTCATGGAAATTTTGAGAATCATTGACAACATCATTTTGATGGAGTTGAAGGAGATAAAGCTTGACTGCAGGCCACACAATAGAATAAGAAAGGAGTTAGAGGAAGTAGATATATTCAACTCTTTCAATAAAGAGTGGTATGGGTAGAGAGGTTTTTCATGTTGTTGCTTTTCATTGAAAGCTGTGGAGGTTTTGTAGTAGAATCCCTGGCCAATGCACCTCACACACAGCCATCATTTGTCTGTCGGGGCTTGCATGTTGCTGGGAATCTTAACAGGTTTCAGAAGAGAAACCATACTAAGACAGGCTAGGAGGAAAAACCTGACAATCTACTTCTGAAACTTCAGTCAGTGAAGAGTACAATCCTGTTGCACCTGACTCAAGACAGGTGCTAATTCAAGGTGAAAGATGCTGGGAATCCCACCAATGATGCTGGGAAACGTATGCAAAGCCTAGAATCACCTTAAGTTGCTGGAATCCAATGGGCCATGAAGATGGTGGCCGAGGAGAGAGAAATAAGCACTTTTACCACCAGAATTAGAGAAGGGTGAAAACAGATTATAGATCCGTGAAAAAAGCAGTGTTAGGACTGACTAACATTTTCAAAACTGCACGTGTTGAATGGAGCATGTAGTGGGTAGAAAAAGTTGTCAAGAAATGGGTGTGTTCCTTCCCAATATGATCACTGAAAGCAAAATGGGTGAAGAAAGCTGATGATGCCCATCTATCAAATGATATAGTGCCTCAGGTCTTAAAGGCTTGAAGATAAACAAGATTATCTAGCTGAGAATCAACAAAGTCCACATGGAGAAAGCACACCAGCCTGTGTGATCATGAGGTGCCAATGGGATAAGGTATCAGGCATCAAAGTACAAAAATTCATACCAATGTGAATGAGGAGAGTGTGGAGTGGTGACCCAAAGCCTACCTGTAGGCAACTGGAAATCCCCTTACGGAAGGGTCATGGGGAGGAGACGAGCCAGTCAGTGTGCAGTATAGCACAGATAAAGCACACAATGTTCCTTAGTTCTTAAATGATCCCCCCCCACTATCATGATCTCAATTCTAATTTACAAATCTGACTAGACCAGAGTGTGTATACTGGTACAAACAGAAATTGGAAACACAGGGAATCTAAGACAGACAAAACCCCCAGGACCAGTAATGAGAGTGGCGATACAGAGAGGGTGGAAGGAGGGTGGAGTAGATGGGGGAACTGATTACAAGGACCTACATATAACCCCCTCCCTGGGGGATGGACAACAGAAATGTGGATGAAGGGAGATATCAGACAGTGTAAGACATGATAAAATAATAATTTATAAATTATCAAGGGTTAGTGAGGAAAGGGGAGCAGGGAGATAGGGGGAAAATGAGGAGTTGATACCAAGGGCTCAAGTGGAAAGCAAATGTTTTGAGAATAATGATGGCAAAAATGTACAAATGTGCTTGATACAATGGATGGATGGATGGATGGATGGATGGATGGATGGATGGATGGATGGATGGATTGTGATGAGTTGGACAAGCCCCCAATAAAATGATTTTGTTTTGGGGGCATCACTGCCCTCTGGTGGTGGGAGCAGGAGACCTAGACTTGCTGCTGGACCTGAACCTGCAACCCAGTGGGCCGCAGTCCCATGCACAACCACTACGCCACCGGGGCTCAGCCCCTCCCCAATAAGATGATTAAAAAACAAGATATAGCTTCAAAAAAGAGCTATTTCAGGATATGACCATTTAAATGTATATCACTTATAAATGCTGTGCTCTGATAATCAGCAAATGAAACATAAATTTTATCATGCAATATTTACTTTAACCCAACTATACTCACTGCCCAAATATTTATTGCATAAGCAAATGAGCATTTCATTTACTGACATCAGAGCACAGAGATATAGGCTATGCATATTGTGGTGTGAACTTTCTCAGCTGCTAATCAAAAGCTTGGAGATTCAAGTCTACCCAGATGAACCTTGGAAACAAGGTCTGCAGTTTATTCCCCCCCAAAGCAGCTACTGAATACCCTCCAGAGGACAGTCCTGCCGACACCCAATCTGTGTGAATCAGAGGGCACTGCGGCAAGTGGTTTTTTGTTGCTATTGTTTTTATGTGCAGTGCAATAGTTGGGTTCTGAGACGAAAGACATACAGGAGAGAGAGTCTTTTTAAAATTTTATGATGCAATTGAAGAGACTAGGCACAAGGACCAGGAAAATAATGATCATATATAAGGCAACACGTGGGCTCCAAATTAATAGTGCAGGTAATTCCTCAACTTTTAGAAAGCTTTCTTCAAAGGAAATTTGCAAGAAAACCTAATATTTTAGACAAATAATATCAGGTACTCTGATAGTAGCTAGAATGCCTGCTTGTTCTATAATTGCTACCAACAATCTCAAACTCTCCCCAGAACACAGGCTTCAGCCCAGTTCGAGAGGAGGTGGCTGTGCTTTCAAAGGTAAGCAATATTCTGACCAAATTCATAACCTGTTAGTCAATGCTGGCTCACAGTGACCCTAGAGGACAGGGCTGAGTTACCCGTGTGTTTCCAAGACTGGGACTCTCTCCCTATGGCTGTAGAAAGCCCCATCTTTCTCCTGAGGAGCACTTGGAGTTTTGAACTGCTGATCTTCCAGCAAGCAGCACCATGTGTATCCGCTGAGCCACCAGGGCTCCCGGCAAGTAGCAATGGATCCAATTAGTAAGAAGTACACTGACACGGGAGTGGAAGTGGGAATAATGTCCTCAGGGATGAAGAGCAAAACTGTCAGAGATGGAGGGCTCTTCAGGATGCTTAACAGGTTGGGTTTCAGAATCTGAGCAACTTTATGGCATTCTCATCCTGTTTGACAGAGTGACTTTGCACTTAGGGGAAATTAAATGTATTTTTAATCACTGGGATATATAATACCTAAGAAGATGGGAGGATCTACATCTGCTTTCAGCTGTGATTAAAATTGTGCTGATAATTCTTCAACTACTTAGTGTATTTGAACTCTGCTTTTTACTTGAAGAGATTCGGGTTACTCAAGGGAGGTAAAGCAGCAGGTTCTATAAAAGGGAAACCTGAGTCGAAGTTATTTACCATGTCACCATTAGCAGTTCCAGAGTCCAAACTGCATTTGTCCCCCTCACCTCAATTCTACTTGAAGAACATTTGATATGCTCATCTTTTTTTAACTTGCCTTTTCTCAATCTGGTCTTAGTGTCTTCATGTAACTTTAATAGAAATATCACAAGTGAGTGACTTTAATAAGCATGAATTTGTTTTCTCACAGATCAGGAGGCTACAGCTCTGAATTCAGACTTCTGGCTGTAGGGGAAGGTGTCTACTCGAAGGTAAAGGTCTCACTTCCAGCTTCTCCAGCATCCCTGTCTGTACGCTTTGGAGATCTCTAAAAATTCCCTTTCTTTCTCTCATCTGTGCTTGCCTGTTTACTTCTGTGCCTAAACTGCCCAATATTTCTGAGGTGGAAATGATTTTAAAATAACCACCTAATATATTCTTAAAACAGCAATTTCTTCATCTGATTTTTAAGTTCCCATATTTGTTATACATGGTACTCATTTTCTTGGATTTCCTGAATGCTAAAGATCTACTGTAAGATCCCTGTTGCAGATATTGGCATATATCCTTGAAAATCGTGGGCTGTATCTTTAAAAGGTGTCAGAGGAAAAGCAGATGAAATGCTGTAATCTCTACCCGCTGTCATTTAAGACACCCTACCCACGCACTCTGCATGCCCAGCCAGCATCCTGCATCCACCCTTTCTTTCAAGCCCACTGCATTAGACCATGGAAACTCAGGATGTGTGGCCACAGCAGCTTCTGCTCTGGCTCCAGCTGGCCCACCACGTGGCATGGCCATGACCTTAGTCACACTTCCCCCTGACATCCTGTTGAGTGGGCTCAAGCTGGAGCCAGACCTTCTCACTGTGCTGCACGCCCTGCTCCTGGAAATGACAAACCCCCACTCCCTAAACATTCCATTCTCCTGTAACACCAATGGAGCTTCCTGCTCCCCACCCCTCCTGAACAACAGGTCTTTGAATATCATTCATTGCCCTCTGAACACCTTTAAACATCTCACAGTTAAAAGGGGGTAGGTACAACTTCAATTCAAATTTCCATAGGAACATGCTCTCCAAATTTAACTATTGCTGCAATGATCACTTCTTTAATGATTATAAATGCATACAATATTTTTAGAATCTAAATGTGTTACTGAAAGATTTTCCCAACAATGGCCTCTTCCCTAGAGAAATACCAAGTCAGTTGAGAGGGTGCTTGTTGGACTCAAATTTATTTAAGTCCTTTTCTAATTGGAAAAACAAGAAGCCACATTTTTCACTTACAAATTTTACCTTTGAAAAAGAACTTTTGTCTTAATAAAAGGTCAATGAGGAAAAAAATCTACCCCTTGTTTCATTTTAGTTGCAGAGTCAAGAGAAAAACAGTTCTTTGTTTTATCAGAATATAAGAATAATGCTGTTAAATGGCCATGTTTAATCTCCATCTTCATCCTAAAATGTATATTCGGGTCCTAAGGATATTTTTTTCGCAAGTAAAAAATGCTAAGTTGAACAGAGGGACATGATTATTTATTGTTGCTGTCAAGTGCCATCAAGTTGCTTCCCCAATACACAGAGACACTATGTACAACAATAAAAAGCATGGCATGGTTCTACACCATCCTAGCAATTGCTGCTACGACTGAACCTACTGTTGCAGCCACAATGAACATTTATCTTATTGAGTCATCTTTTTAGATGCTCCTTACTTTACTAAGTATGATGTCCTTTTGCAGGGACTAGTCACTCCTGATAACATGTCCAAAGTATGAGAGATGAAGTCTCTCCATCCTTGCTTCTAAGGAGCACTCTGGCTGTACTTCCAAGACAAACTTGTTATAATTCTTCTGACAGTCCATAGTACTTTCAATCTTCTTCACTAGCACCATAACTCAAATGCACCTAATAGTCTTTGTATTCCGTATTCAATGTCAAACTTTCATATGTATATGAGGCAATTGAAAGTATGGTGTGATCCCAACTACATGGACAACTCCCCCACCTTGCAGAAAAATTCATTTCAGAGGACACAGCACTGAACCTACAGCTCAGGGAAAGGGACATATCTAATCAGAGCTCACAAGAGCAAATGAAGGGAGAGGAAAAGACAGTGGAGTACTTCCTGGCCCACCAAGCCTTGAAGATGATATTGTTGCCCAGAGCAGCCAAAGCACAGAGAGGACCATAAGGCTGGCCCCACACTGAGACACTACATCCCTCACTGACTCATAGCTCTACAGGGGACAACACTGGAGACACAGAGCAGGAATTGCCCCCGAACTGATCCCACCTCACTAAGGTGAAACACTAAGGGTGTGCAACAGAGCAGCAAGGGGAACAGAGTAATGAAATCCCCAGGGAATATAAAAAAGAGACTTTGGGGCCAGGGTGTGGCACCCCAGGAGACACAACAGGAAACATTGCTAAAGGTCAACAAATAGACCTTTAACTAGCTACAGGCTTCTTTTTTTGTCACTGATTTTTTAATCGCTTTTGTTTTGTTCTGTTTTATTGCTTTGTTTTGCTCTGTCTTGTTTTTGTGAATATTATAATCGCTACAGGTCTATTTAGATAAGTGGCATAAATAATCTGCAGGTGAAAACAACAGGACTAAGGGTTCGAAGGGGGACACATGGAAGAGGGTTGATGGGGGTAGAAAGTAGGTGTTAACAAATTCAGGAACAAGGGAACAAGTGATACAAAAATTGATAGCGTGGAGGGTGAAGGAGGTCTGGTAGGGCTTGATCAAGGTCAATGTAACAGAGGGAAATTACTAAAACTCAAAGGAAAGCTGAACATCATAGTGGGACAGTAAAAGGAAATACAGAAAAGAAGTAGAAGGTAAAGGACATTTATAGAAGTTTATATATTTATATATATACATATATATGATGGGGAAATAGATCTATGTACATATATTTATAGGCTTAGTACTGAGTATTAAGGTATCAGAAGGTCACTGGGCCTCTATGCAATAACTCCCCCAATGAAAGAACACTTTATTCTATTAAACTGGCATTCCATGGCATTCCACTTTCCCAACATGATCACTGAAGACAAAAGGGGTGCATAAGCAAATGTGAGAAAAAAAAGCTGATGGTGCCCAGCTATCAAAAGATACAGGATCTGGGGTGTTAAAGCCTTGAAGTTAAAAAATTGGCCCACATATCTGACAAGTAACAAAGACCACATAGAAGAATCACACCAGCCTGTGTGATCATGAGGTGTTGATGGGATCAGGTATGAGGCATCAAAGACCCAGAGCAAAAAAAAAATCATATCAATGTGAATAAGGGGAAGTGGAGACCCAAAGCCCATCTGTAGACAATTAGACATCCCCTATTACAATGGTCACAAGGAATGGAACTGACGAGTCAGTAAGGGTGCAATATAGCACCCACAAAACAAACAACTTTCCTCTAGTTATTCAATGCTTACTCCCTCTGACCACCACTATCATGATCCCAATTCTACCTTACAAATTCAGCTAGAGGAGAGGATATACACTGGTATGGATAAGAGCTGGAAACACAGGGAATCCTGGGCTGCTAAACCCCTCAGAACCAATAGTGATACTAGAAGAAGGAGAAGATGGAGGAGAAAGGGGGAACTGATCACAATGATCTACACACAATCCCCTCCCTTGGAGACAGACAACAGAAAAATGGATGAAGGAAGACATAAGACAGGGTAAGACATGAAAAAAATAGCAATAATTTTTTTTGCTGTTTTGTTTTTTGGGCATCACTGCCCTCTGGTGGTCGTGGGAGCTATCCAGCACTGCTCCTGAGAGCCACCACTGGATTTGAACCACCAAGTCCATGGGCCACAGTCCCGCACTCAACCACTTACGCCACTGGGGCTCAGCCCGATAATTTATAAATTATCAAGGGTTCACGAGGGAGGACGAAGCAGAGAGGAATGGAAAAATGAGGAACTGATATCAAGGACTCAAGAAGAAAAAAATGTTTTGACAATGATGATGGCAACAAATATACAACTGTGCTTGACACAATGGATATAGGAATGGATTGTGTTAAGAGTTGTACGAGTCCCAAATGAAATGATTTAAATTTTTTTAAAAATCATGGTTTGGGTCATGCACATCTCAAACACACCTCAAAGTTATATCTCCTTAGTCTTCAACACTTAAAAGAGGCCCGTGCAATACATCTGCCCAGTGCAATAAATAAATCCTCAGATTTCTTGACTGCTGCTTCCATAAGCAGTGACTCTGGATCCAAGGAAGATGAAGTCCTTCAAGACAACTTCAATCTTCTCTCCATTTATTATGTATCATTGTAAGATTGGTTTCCTTTATATGGAGTTGCAATTCATATTAAAGGCTGCAGTCCTTGATCTTTATCAGCAAGTGCTTCAAGTCTATCTGATAATGCAGGGACAAGGGAACAACAAGTGATTCAAGATCAGTAGCAAAATGGGTGTGACAGGCCTGACAGGGATTGATCAAGGGTAATGTAACCCAGAGAAATTACCTGAAACCCAAATGAAGGCTGAGCATGATAGTGGAACAAGAGGAAAATAAAAGAAAATAGAGGAAAGAGCTAGGAGGCAAAGGAAATTATAGAGATCTAAATACAGGTATGTACATAGGTAGATATATTTATATATGATGATGGGGAAATAGATCTATGTGCATATACTTATGCAGAGGGACACTGGGACTCCACTCAAGTATTTCCTCAATGCAAGAACACTTTGCTCGATGAAATTGGTGTTCCATGGTGCTCACTTTCCTGATACAGTGCCTGAAGACAAATGTATGCATAAGCAAAAGTGGTGAAGAAAGCTGATGGTGCTTGGTTATCAAAAGACATAGTGTCTGGGGTTTTAAAGGCTTGAAGGTAAAGTGGCCATCTAGCTCAGAAGGAATAAAGCCCACATGGAAGAAGCACACCAGTCTGTGTGACCACAAAGTGTTGAAGGTATCAGATAGCAGGCATCAAAGAACTAAAAATTATATTATTATAAATGAGGGGGGACTACAGCTTGGGGATCCAAAATCCATCTGTAGTTAACACTGAATCCCCTTACAGAACGGTCCTGGGGAGGGACCAGTCATCAGAGTACAATGTAGCAATGATAAAACATGCAACTTTCCTCTGGTTCTTAAATGCTTCTCCCTCCCCCATCATGATCCCAATTCTAGCTTACAAATCTGGCTAGACCAGAGGATGTACAGTGGTACAGATAGGAACCAGAAACTTGGGGAATCCAGGACAAATGATCCCTTCAGGACCAGTGGTGAGAATGACAATATCAGGAGGGTAGAGGGAGCATGGGGTAGAAAGGGAGAATCGATTATAAGGATCTACATATGATCTCCTCCCTGGGGTAAGGAAAGCAGGGCAATGGGTGAGGGGAGACATCGGACGGTATATGATATGACAAAATAATAATAATTTATACATTATCAAGGGTTCATGCGGGAGTGGGGTGCAGAGAGGGAGGGGGAAATAAGGAACTGATATCAAGGGCTCAAGTAGAAAGAAAATGTTTTGAAAATGATGATGGCACAAATGTACTTGGCATACAATGGATGTATATATGGATTGGGATAAAAGTTGTATGAACCACCAATAAAATGATTTTAAAAATATCCCTCATCACACATTCTCTTCAGAATCTAGTTTCAATTTCTGGCCATTCCCTATTTATGTGTTCATGTAACTGTTGAGTCATCTTCAGTCAAAATTTACTTGTATGTGATATTAATGATATTTTTAAAATAATTTCTGAATTCTGTTGCAATGGGTACAGATATTGATTTCTGGCCGGTTGAATGATATAGGAAGCATCAAAAACATGAAAATATAGAGTCATGTACCATAAAGAATTTACTGATCAACATTCAACCATTTCAAGATATAGCACTATAAGGAAGAAACAATGATACTGAAGGTAGTCCAAGGTACACTCAAGGCATTAGCAAAACACAAGCCTCCAGGAATTGACAGAATGTCAAGTGACATGTTTCAATAAGCCCACAAATATTCTGAGTCTAGTTCTATTATTTAGCCTCGGAATAGTTTACATATTATAAACAAACATAGAAGTTTTATTAAGATAGACTCAACATACCCTACCCTGTCTTTCTCAGTGACGACAACTATAAAACCTGAGCAGAGTACATGGAACAGCTATGTGAAGCCTCTGGAAAGTAAATACTAGCCGCCAGATTAGGTAAGAAGATACAAATTTGAAAGCCTACCTAACTGCCTGAACTATCTGTGGCATTGGGGCACAGCTGGAATCAGGAGTTCTCTAGCTCCAAGAGCAGGAAAGAACACTGCTAATGCTCACAGAGAAGAGATATCCATGGTTTTGTTCGGGGGTCATCATCCGTCCCCCTCCCTCATCATTCTTCACACAGTAGCCCTCAACAAATTCTATGATGGCAATAGTCCCCGATGACCACAGGAGCCTTTGGGCTCAAATCTTAAAACTCGAGCGAAGGGAATCATCCTCTTGGTTTAGTGGTATTTGATTCCAAGAGGGTGGAGACTAATTCTCATGGTTCTCTGCCTCTTGGTGTCTCATGGCACGGTAAAATACCACAAAGATCAGAGAGAAGATAGTTCAGGAAAGGGGCCTCAGATATTTGTTCTCAATGCCTACGCTTACCTCCAAGATTTACATGCATGGATCTGATCCTAAATAGATTTGAAGTCTAAACTACTTAGGTCCCAGGAGGGTCACTGGGAGACGTACACACAGGCTCCATCCAAACCACACATAAAAGGCTGCACTGACATTAGAACCACAGCTCACAAAGGTGGGTTGGAACTAGCAATATGAACCCTACCTGGTTAACAGCATACTAATATAAAAATATCCAAATTCTCAGTAAGATTTAAACAATATCCCTATTGATTCAGGTAAAATCCCAAACTTCTCAGCACAGGGGAAAGAAAATTAATAGACAGTAATGCCAGGAGGACATACATGCTTGAATTACCTGACAAAAGCTCTATTGCAACTATTATAAAAATGCCCAGCAACCAACCACGAACAATCCTGCAGCTTATAGAAAAATGGAAAGCCTGACTAAAGAAACTAAAGATATGAAGATCTGTTGGAAAGTTCAGAACTGAAAAACAGATATATAAAACTTAAAAACTCATTGAATGAGCTCAAAAGCAGCAGGCAGGTAGTAGTCAGTAAACTGGAAGATAGATGAATAGAAACTAGTGAGTCTGAAAAACAAACAGAACTGTCTCAGTGACCTCAGAAGAAGAAGAGAAAACCATCTCTTTGATAAAATTGTATCTGCAAACTTCCTAAATTTAGCAAAAGATTCCAGAAGCTGAGCGAACTTCATTGAGGATAAACCAAATAAAAACTATGCTGAACACTATTTTCACTTCTTGAAAATAGAGAAAAACCACATAGAGTCGGACACAAACTCAAATGGTGATGGTCAAATCATAGGCAATAGAGAAAAGTGGTATTTTTTCCTTAAGTACAAAGGAAAAGAACTCTGTGTTCAGGAAAAAACATCATTCAGGAATGAAGGCAAAATACAGGCATCTTCAGATGAAGACAAACAAAAAATTAATTGTCAGTCAAATTGCATACTCTAGGATTATTGCAAAACAAAATTCTTTAGACAACAGGGAACTGACAACAAAGTCAACTTGGAATATCAGGTGTGACTGAAACACAAAAGAAATGATAGCTACATAGGAAATATAATGACTATTAATTATTTTCAAGTTCTTAGAAATATGTTTGATGCTTGAAATCAAATGATTTAACATATCTAATGAGGTTTCCAATGTATGCAGATATAGCATATCAAAATAGTTATAAAGAGAAGAGACAAAACACCTATATTATTGTAAGATTTCTACCAAACCAGTTACTGTCATACTAATTCAAACCCAAGGCAAGCCATGACTGTGCTTCAAAAGATTTTCAATGACTGATGTTTAGGTGGATGGTCAGACCTCTCTGGTAGGACACTTTTGGGTGGACAAATATGACACATATTTGGGTTAGCAGTTCAGTGTTCAACCCTTTGTACTTCCTATGGACTCCAGGATTTCTACACTCACTTGAAATTGTAAAATGTTGAATCCAAGTAGACTAAAAATTCATTATACCATATATACTCGTGTATAAGCTGAGTTTTTAGTACATTTTAAAAATTGTAAATTTGATCATTTTATTGTAGTTCAGCACATTGCAATGCAGATTTTGTGGTAAAACTCAGTGCCTCGGCTGATATTTGGGTTGTCTTATACTCAGGAACATACAGTATATACTACAATTCTGAGAACAGGCATTTAAATTTTTCAAAAGGAATAGAAGGTAAAATGAGACACTAAAAAATTCAAATAATACAAGAGAAATCAGACTATAAGAAATGAGGAAATCAGCATAAAATAAATAATAAAATATAGAGACCCAAAACCCACTAGTAAGGATGACAGATCCAGGGGGCGGTATGGCATTCATGAAACACAAAATTATCTTATAGTACTCTCATATTCTCTTCCCTTACTATTATGACTTCTATTTGCTTACCTCATTAAGCATGTTATATTTGCACCTGTTAATCCTTCCCAGGGGGATGGACCATAGAAAATTGGGTGAAGAGAGACATCGGTCAGTGTAAGACATGAAAAATATAATAATTTATAAATTATCTAGGGTTCATGAGGGAGGGAGGGAAAAGGAAGGAGGGGGAAAATGAGGAGCTGATACCAAGGCCTCAAGTAGAAAGAAAATGTTTTGAAAATGATGTCAACAAATGTACAAATGTGCTTGACCCAATGCATGGATTGTGGTAAAAGTTGTATGAGCCCCCAATAAAATGATTTTTTTAATGTGCTGGAAAACAAAAAAATACTTTTCATCACATGAAAGTCAAGATGGTTTCATGAGGGTACAGGAAGGCGAGAGAGAATGAGGAGCTGATATCATTGATGACTATATAACCTCATTTGATGGGACCACACAACAGAATTGTATGTGAAGGGATATATAAAATTGTTTAAGATATGGGAAAACAAAATATCACAGAAAAAAAAAAGAACAAGGGTTCCTGGGGGATATGGTGAGGGAAGGAAAGAAAGTGTTTTGAAACTGACTGTGGTAGCAATTGTGTAACATTGCCTGATGTGATAGAAGGGTGGAATATTGTGTTTCTGTACAAGTTCCCTATGAAATATTAAAAAAGAAAAAGAATGATATAATTGAGATTCTTTTACTTTCCTTTAATCTGTTTTTCTTTTACTTTTAGCCCATCTGAAAATATTATGGCTATAACAAATCTGCTGAGGAAATACTTTATATTGAATACTTTTGATTATAATAAAAAGTTTGGTTTATATATTGAAAAATTAAATACTAAAATGGTAAATATAATTACATTAAACTTAAATGGTTTAAAATACACATTTAAGGTAGTTACTGTCATAAAGAAAATAAAAATATACCCATCTACATGCTGTCTACCCACAACTCACTTCATATGTAATAATATAGGTTGGTTAAAAGTTAAAGGATAAAAAATGTGCACCATACAAATTGTTTAGAAGAAAGCTGGACGAATAATCAGACAAAACAAGAAAATAGGACAATTCTAAATGTATATGAACCAAAAAAATCTCCACTGACATTCAAAATACATGTGGCAAAAAGTGTCAGAATGCAAAAGAAAAATAGGAACATCTATAATTATAGATAGAAGCTTCAAAAAAAATCTCAGTAGTATATTAGAAATGTTGGTCATTCCTAGCAAGACAATTCTAATTAATAACAACAATAAACCCAGTAAAACTACTAGATCTAATTTCTACTTATAAAACATTCTAATAAAAAGTTAACTATGCACTCTCTAAAGTACACATGAAACATTCACCAAAATAGACAATTCCATGGTTTATTAATCAAACTTAATCAAATTTAAAAGAATTGAAATATAAAGTATATCCTCTGATCATGATGGGATTAACTTAGAAATCAACAAGACAATAATTTCCAAGTACTTCTGAGAAAATGGGTAAAAGATGTTTTAAGGAAAAATAGAAAATAGTTTCAACTGAACAAAATGAAAGTACAATAAATGTGCGTCATGTAGATAAAATGGTACTTATATATTAAGACTATGTTCAACTGTCTTAAATTAATGATTCAATATTAAAAATAGAATAAAAGGAGAAAAGTAAAACCAAAAAAAGCAGAAAAAAATAACAAAGAGAAAAAACAAAGAAATTAAAGAAATAGAAGAAAACAAATGAATCTGAAAACCAGTTCATAGAAAATACCAATGCAATTGTTAAACCACTAACAAATTTGTTAAACCACTAACAAAACTGACAAAAAAAATGAAAAGGGGTAATTTACCAATATCATAAATGTTAGCAGGAATATTGTGATAGTTCCCAGAAGCATTAAACATAAGTGTTAATTATGGATGGATGGATGGATTTTGATAAGTCGTATGAGCCCCAATAAAATGGTATATTAAAAAGGTGAGTTAATATTAGGAATAAATCTACATGCATATTTCTAACATTGTTTAATTTTTTTGTTTATGTCCCTGAAAGGTATCAGCCTATAGCAATTTTGTTAGTAATGGTTTTTTGTTTCTATATTTGAGAACATTAATGCTGATCTTGTAAGTGATCTAAAAGGTTATATAGAATCAGTGTTAATTCTTCTTTAAATGTACGCTTATTTTTTTTCTGAAGGTTCTTAACCTTCCTAAAGCCAGGACCCTTTAATACTGTTCCTCATATTGTGGTGACCCCCCAAATCATAAAATTATTTTCGTTGCTACTTCCTAACTTTATTTTTGCTAATGTTATGAATCAGGCAATCCCTGTGAAAGGGTCATTTGACATCCAAAGGGGTCGCAACCCACAGGTTGAGAACCGCTGCTTTTAAGGATGACTCCATTTTTATTAATGGCTGTAGGATTATTCAAATGTTCTATTTCATGTAAGGTAAGCTTTAATAGGTTGTAGTTTCCCCCCTAGAAATTGAAGTTGTAAGACGTTCCTCAAGCTTGATTCAATTACTGATTGCTAAATTCTTTAGTCCTGTGTAGAGAATTTAGATGCTAAAGAAAAAGTTCAAAAACCACTACCCTCCTGCTCCAGGTGCCTGAAAGGAGATGACTAGGGATCCTGGCATGGCCTCTTTCTCAAAGCAAGCCAGGGCATTGAAATAGAGTCAGTCAGTATTTGGAAATAATGCTGTTGCATTCAAGTGCCTACAATGCTTCCCCTATTTAGTCAGTCACAAATTGAGACCCATAAAGCTAGAAACAACTTAATAAACCACCCTGCCCATGCCCTAGTTCACTGACGAGGAGACTGTGGTCTAGCTACAGGAAGTGACTGGGTTCCAGCACAGCGCTATGCACACTACAACTGAAAACAAGTCTTTATTGGCCTATATATTGAAGTATGAGGAGGCCTGGTGGAACAGTAGATACACAGGCTGAGATCCCCAAGTTCCTGCTTTCTGTCCCTTAAAGAGTTAGAGTCGTTGAAATCCACAGGGGCAGTTCTACCCTGTCTTACAGGGCTGCAGTGAGAAGGAATTGACTTGATGGCAGTGAACTTTTAAAATTACTATTGAACTGAATTATTTTGAGACAATGTGGGCATGGTTCTTACCATTGTGAAATTTAAACTTTAGTGATGGATATAGACACAGATAATTAAAATGGAAATGAGTGCTACCAAAAAGAAATGTAGGAAGTAAAAATATATCATCTTTAAAAATCCTTTCTAAGAGACCATGCTGCCACCATCCCGTTATAGCAATGAAAATGGAAATCCAGGGAATGACATATGATCTTCAGCGTGACTTAAATGAATTTAATGTTGGTTTCAAAAGTCCACGGCATAAAAAGCATGATCTCATGGAAGTATGTGGAAAATATCAAGTTAGTAGACTAAGGGACAGGAAAAAGAATGGTAAGGATTCTAAGCAAGGGGTACCTTGGTAGATCCAAAATGAAGGAGTGATGTGACTCAAGTCAAACATGACCGAGATATTGTAGGAGAGAGAAAGAACTCTGTATCCAAGGGTCTAAGCAGGCTTTGCCAACCAGCATGAAAACTCCAGAAAACAGGAGCTCTCTGTTTAATAAACTAAGAAGTTCTACAGATCCAGGAATGAACCAGACACTTTAAATGGGAAATTTCTATGAAGGTTTGACAAGTTATTCTTATGGGAGATGTTTCCTTGGCAACTGGCATTCTCATGATGGGAAGCATCTAAAATGTCTTTAATTTTCCCTTACACTTTTCAAGGCATAGAGACAATTACAAAATTTGTGACCTGAGGAGAAAGCAACCATTATTAAAGTTTGAAGGTGGTGAATTACCACACAAGGAGGTTAATAAAATTGACTCAAGTGTAAAATCTACTAACAGCAGATAATTCTATTATAATAGTCAGGTCAGGCTCTATGTTCATCTTATCAGCCAACAGATGAATAAAAATTTAAGTAAGTAATTCTATATAAAGCATAGAACCTTATGAAAGAAAAACAAAATCAAGTCACCTACACGGTGACTGAGATAACTATTAAAAGAGATGTACCCAGACACTTCAATATACAGTATTTGTCAGACCATAAGACAGACATTTCCCCCCAAGATTGGGGGGAGGAAAGGGAGCAAGAGTGTTTCTTATGGTGAGAAAATATGGTAACCTAGAACATTTGTTAAGGATCCCATGCGCCCATTTACTGTCCACTGCTGTTTGCATGCTGTGGATTGCTGTGTGTTAAGGGAAGTCCCACCTCCTGGAGTCTCAATGTCAGTCAGGTCATATGATCAGCACAGCGCATGCCTCCCCTCATTTGTTAAGGAAAGTGATGATAGGTCTTAACACCACTGTTGAGTTTACACTGTCAAATATTAACATATTTTGCTTTATTTTAATAAATATTTCAGTATACTGGTACTTTGGTTCAGGTTTTTTTTTTCTTGTTTTCCTGCTCTAAAAACTGGGTGCATCTTATGATCAGGTGCGTTTTATGGTCTGAAAAATATGGTACATTGCACAATGAGGTTAGCTGACCAAGAGGCTTGAGACAGAGAAGGAGTACCTTTCGGGAGTTGACATCGCAGTAGGTAATACTCTGGGCTCACCATTACAAAAAAGTGGTTGGACCACCTGCATGAGCTTTAACTCAATTCATGACTATCAAAAATGTTGCATTTGGTGAAAGGTACAGAGAATTTAAGAACTTTTCCCCCATGTTTTTTATGTATTCAGTTTAAAACTCAATTATACCAGCCAATTCTGATGGGGCAAAACTAATGTATGACCCTAAAAACAGGCTATAAGATTCTAAAGCAGCAGCCACCACTCCAAAGTTAAGAGAATATTCCTCTTGGGCAATGATCAATAACAGATGGTTTAGGTTCGTATTCTCCCCAAGCCCACTGGAGTTGGTTAAGTAAATTCATAAGTACTCTTCTAGTTCAGTGATGGAAAAATGATACAGCTTGTTTTATCTGCAAATCTAATTTTTAAGTCACTTATTTGTATGTGTCCATTGCTATGTACACAACTAGGAAAATCTTCTCTATTATGAGACCCCCCAAATATTTTACTAGAGATGCAACCTCAGTATCAGACAAAAACTCTACAAAATTAAAAATGTGCATTGAAAAGCTATTGTGTTTTTTCAAGATGACAGGTATCCATTTGAGCCTTTGTTTTGTCTTGGTATGATTTTGTGGACTCAATCCAGTGAGTACGCATGCTTTCCATCATTTACTAAATCTCTGATCCTGGCAAGTGATTGACTATTTCCCTGAAGCGTATTTGGCCTCAATTCTGAAAAAAAAAAAATCAGTAAAACTATCAAATTCAACCACCATCGAATCTTATACTTTTACCTAACTTTCAACTCATAGTGACCCTATAGTGACTTTGGGAGACTACAGGACCAAATAGCCTTCTCTTTCTCCTCAGGATCCCCTGTGGGTTTAGACGACTACTCTTGCTGTTAACAAGCCAATCCTTATCTGACAAAGTCACCAGCGCTCCTGTACATTGTCACTGTAAGGGGGAAAATGTGGTAACATCAGTTCAAAGCTTGTAGAACACAATAGGTATTTAACAAATGATCCCCCCTTGAAAAGGTATTCTTTGACATTAAATGTGGACCAAGAATAGGAGTTAGTATAATCTGTATAATTTTCTAAGCTGCCCTCCCCACCCCCACCTAAAACTGAACTCATTATCAATTAAAACAAAAATTCTCAACTTTGACTTCAGATTAACACTCCAGAAGAACTTTTGAGCCAGCATCTTCAATGGAGTAGGAGATTGCATTGCTCAGGCTCTCTCTTGGCCCTGTTCACACAGGCACAGCACTCCACCCCACCCCACCCCCCACCAAGGAACACAAGCTCTTGGGAACAGAAGAGCACCAAAAATCAAGCAGTCAGGACACGGGGAGCACAATGCTTTAGAGATAGATGAAATGTAGGTTTAGTACAGGGAACAGCAAGGAAAGACAGCCCAAATTAGTAGGACATTCTCCTTCAGAAACATCTCAATTTAACCACTAAATGAAAAGCATTTTGAGATGGGTTCTATAAGATGTGATTTTTGTGGAAGATTGGAGCATATGTGAAGGTATTGCATTGTACACAAAAACACGTGTGTTCCATCAAGTCAATCCCAACTCATGGTGACTCATCAAGTTTCTTGGGTTATAATCTTGATGGAAGCAGATCATCAAATTCAATACCAGCAGCTGGTGGATTTGAACTGTGAACCTTTCAGATAGTAGCCAAGTATTATCCATTGTGCAACCAGGGTTCCTTATTATATACCAACATATCTTGTTTTATTGCTCTTTACTCTATTGTACTTTACATATTTTACAAACCTTGCATCTGATAAGTCTATCAGTACTGTGAACTTTTTCGCAATGCTAGTACATACTTTCTAGACTATCCACACACATACACACAAAAAACCTGAAATCTATTGCCATGGAGTGCATTCCAATTCACAGTGACTCTATAAAACAAAGTAGAACTAACTTCTCCTTAAACATTTCCAAGTCTGTGATTTTTCACAGGAGCAGACAACCTCATGTTTTCCCCTACAAAGCACCTCAAGGCCTTGAACCTCCAGCTTTCACATGAAAGCCCCAAAGCGTGATCCACTACCAGGGCCTACAGTATAAATAAAATTTTATATGCACTGATTAACAAACAAACAAACAAATCCATGTGACTTGCTTTACTGCAAGATTTATTGAACTGTGGCGGTCTGGAATCAGGTTTACAACAGCTCTGAGACATGTCCATATATAATTAAGCCACCTGAAATTGACTGGTTAATTTTGCCTACACCAAAGGAATGGATATAAATGCTTCTAAAAGGCTACAGTTTAAAAGCAAATGGTATTATTTTCAACTTAAGTTTAATATTAAAGAAAAATTTGATTAGTGTTCAATCAAAGGTAAATGCTTACCAAAACTAAGCAAAAAAATTTCTGTTCAGTGGCGCTCATCAAATTAAAGAAGCATCCTTCAGATAAGCCAAATGCTACTCAATTGTCCCACAATTTTAAGGGAGTTGTACTGTTAAAGATTTAGTTTCTTCATTTTTTTACAAAAAAACAAGGAGGGGTAAAATCTAGCCAATCCTTCTGAAAGAGAAATCAATTATTCCATTGTGGGCCTGATATTACCACATATGTGAATCTAATATGTGGGTCCTCGGAAAGGAAAGAATACAGGATTTTAATGAATCACACAAGGCAATGAAAGTTTACAATTACATTTCCTAGACACCCTGTTAATTCTAAAACCAGAACGACCATATCCTTCCCCCTTCTTTCCTATTAAGCAACTTTCCCTATCTTGCTCTCGCAGATGCTGTAGAGCTCTCTTACATTCCCAAAGACTCATCTTAAGATCTTTCAAGTACATTCTTAAAATCACTACGATGAATGCAGTATTATTGATTCAATACTTAGTTTCCCACTATGTTGGTGGAAACAACCAACACTGAAAGAAAATTTCAACTGCATGAAAATAACCCCTCACTTAATCCTTAGAAGCTCTGATGGCATATTACAAAGCCAGCAGTTCAAACCCTACCAACCACTTTGGCAAGAGAAAGACAGACGCTTTTTTGCTCCCATGAAAATTTCCAGCTTTGGAAACCCACAGGGGGAGTTTGACTCTGTCCTATAGAATCAAGTCAATTGTAATGAGTTTTGGGTTTTGCCTAGTCTTTACTGAGAAATATAATACACAGAGGTGGGGAAAGAACAATTGAGACATTGAAAAGACCTTTGATTTAGTACTAATGATATGAGCACACACAGTCTTAGAATATGGAAAATCATAATCAAGTTAATATGCCAGTAAATGTCCAGGGTTTTTTAAGTCCAGGTTTTTTGTTAATATTCTCAAGTAAAAGAAATCATGAAAATGAGGTACAGCACATTCTAAAAGTAGAAAGTGTTCTGGAGTATATGAAAAAAGTGGATTTTTCATAAATTCTAATGGAAGAAATCTCAGTTTAGTACTCATCAGGCACTAAAAATTTTTATCATAGGCTTGAGGACCTAATGTGGCTAGATTATTTAACATAAATTAAGCACAAAAAACTGCAGAGTACATAGAGAGATCGTTCACCCACAGAACATAAGGATTAAAAAGCAAACAATCATCCATCTTGGAAGCAGTTTTACTCATTACTACTCTACAATGGCCTTGTCTGTTAACTACTTGAAGTGCTCTTCGCTGTGTGCACTACTACTACACTAAAAATAACTGAATCACTATTATTGTAGCCAAAGATGAACAAAGCACCTACACATTCAAAGTAAATAAAAATAAATGTAGGAATAAATGGATTTGTGTATCTGAAAAGTGAAAATTCATCTCTCAGTATTTCTAAGGAGACCAAAAACCTCTCTGTGCCCCACCAACTTTCTTTGGACTTGTGTATGACATGTCAAATCTATGCATGCTTAATTTTAAATAGCTGCAAGGAGAATCAATTGATTTTGTCCATTAAAAAAAGGCAAATACCCAAAGGAAGCCAAGATGTTACTGAAAATATCTAATGATAAATTCGATTCATCAAAAATACAGATTGGAAATTTATGAAAATAGTTGCAGTTCTATTAGACATCAGTTCTACTAGACATTAATTAAAATTCCTTTGTAATCTACTCTCTAATAATTATGTGAAATAGTTATAAAATATCTAGATGCATAGAGCTAAACAGGCAAATTCTTTATCTCTCCAGTTACCTTTGGAACATGTTCACAATGCTCTTCATTTCAGTTCACAAGACATAATATGACCCAGTCCATTGTGTAGCAGTGGTTCTCAACCTTCCTTATGCCGTGACCCTTTACTACAGTTCCTCATATGGTGTGAGTCCCCAGCCATAAAGTGATTTTCCTTGCTACTTCATAACTGTAATTTTGCTACTGTTATGAATCAGGCAATCCCTGTGAAAAGGTTGTTTGACCCCCCAGAGCGGTAGGACGCGCAGGTTGAGAGCCACTGGTAAAAATGGACTTATTTGAAAAGTCTTTTTCATTCATTCGGCTGAAACGCTTGTTTCCTGTGTTCCAGAAGAGGCCATATATGTAATTAGTAGTCATTACAAGATTTACTTTGTATGTTTCCATATGAGCAGGGTCAGCCCTGGTATGGTACAGAACTGAACAGTAGCTAAATATTCGCTTGTTCAAATGCTCGCAAGCCTACATAAGTCCTTAACCTCCAGGTCTTACCTCCCCGCAAGGCAGGCTTCTTTTATTTTTCAAGTATTTTGTCTGAAAAGGATGATAGCTGACAGCCATTAATACTCCTACATGACTACATACTACACTCTAATTTATTTCTTCCAGCAAGGCTAGCACCTGGTGAAAGGAAACTTGAAACCTGTGTGGCCCGCTGGGTTGCCTGGGGAGAGGGGAGGGGAGGGGAGGGGAGAAAATCAAAGGAGAGAGAAGAAAGTTCCCAATAGTATGTGGGAAATCTGAAAGACTAATTAATTATGCTGGGTTGCTTTAAAGGCAAGCAATTCTATTTTATGCTTGCTTTAACTTTCAAATAAATGAATATGCATATAAAACCAAACTCCAAACACATGGTTACCAAGTTGATTCAAACTCATAATGACCTGATTCTCCATCAGAATAGAATGGTCCTGGTGGGTTTCTAAGTATGCATAGAAAGCTTTCAAGTACTCAAGATTATATACTACACTGTGGTCGGTCTATTTACAGAAGACTCACTTAGTGCAAAAGGAAATATCAGAGAGAATGAAGGGCTAACATGTCAGAATCAACCAGACTCGAGGAGAATGAGCTTTGACTATTTTGATGAGTATCTTGTGATCATTTCTCATACACAGAATCTTTGAAATTAAAAAAGAATCCTTCAATTCAT
The DNA here is from genome assembly GCA_004026705.1 of Nesogale talazaci. Lineage (NCBI taxonomy): Eukaryota > Metazoa > Chordata > Mammalia > Afrosoricida > Tenrecidae > Nesogale > Nesogale talazaci. The sequence continues at coordinate 77,085 of PVJH01001717.1, read as the reverse complement.
TATAGTAATTGGGGATAACAAAAACAAGTTGTTTGGTGGTGAAATGGTTTTTTAACTTTAAAATTTATAAAGTACTTTGCAAATATGAAGTCTGCGGACATAAGTGAAGAAATCTCAGCATTAGTGAAAAAGAAATCATGGGATTAAAAGAGGTATTTGTAGCAGTTTGCATTTCTCTTATTTTGTAGCCATGCTTTAAGAGTCATTAGACAATATTTTTGTCAATTAACAAAACTATTGTAATTCTCATTGCTCAATGAGTCATAGCCACATATTTTACTCTTTAATCAGTTTTAATGCATAATGTTCTACTGAGAGGCAGGTTAACCTATCTGTTAAGTACAAACAGTCCTCTTTAACCATGATTTTTATTTATAAAATGATAATAGACATAACAAGTGTTATTCCTTGATAATTTCTACGCATTTACACATGCTCTTTTCCTTTTAATATTTTATAATAAATTATAAAACTATATTGTGGTATCAAAGAGGGAAATCCACATCATCTTAAGCTTCCAGTCTTGAAATCCTACTTCTTTTTTTATTTTATTTTCCTCTTTCTCATCATCACAAACATGCAAAGATCATTTCTTTTAAAAGTCACAATTCCAAAAGGAGAAACTGATCATGCTAATTTTCACAACCTGAAATGTATGACTGCTTATTTCCAAATAATTTCCTTTAAGACATATGAGTAATATATATATTATATACATATATAGAAATGCATAAGTAGGTAAATAATTCTAAATAGTTTTTCAATTTTATAAAAACTCTAATTTTTTAAGTCTCTTCTATTGTCAAATATATTTTACAATGGCTACAATCCCTAGAGAAGCATTTTTAATAGACACTCTCTGAACTGAGGAACTGCCTCAGATTAAAGACTAAGAAGACAGGATGACTAAAAGCACTTAGGATCCTGGATGGAATCTTGGAACCAAGTAAGGTCATTAGGGGAAAAATTGGCAAAAAAAAAAACCAACAACATTTTTAAAGCTTAGGGTTTAGTTCACAGTCCAGTACCAATGTTAATTTCCTGATTTTGATAAGTGTACCCTGGTTAAGACAAGATGTTAACAGAAGACACTGTGTGAACTGCATATGGGAACACTCTGTACTATCTTGGCAACTTTACGTAAAATCATCTCAAAATAAAAAGTTAAAAAGAATAAACGCTCCCTGAAAAAGAAAACGGATTGTTACGTTACTTTATTAAGTACCCACATCTTCAAAATAATAATTACCTAAACTGAAATAATCAACATGGTCAGAGTGAAATGATTCCACTAGATGGCACCCAATTTTCTTCAGTGACCAAAAGACACAACTCCCTTCTCAAATAACCACTATCCCTCATCTGAAAGAAATTTTCCCTTGACCTACTTTATAGTTCCAATGGGCTCGGCCTTATGTAGAACAGAGTCTATGACTTGACCCTCCCCATATAAAACAAGACTTACTTTGTTTTCTTCAACTGTCTCAAAATTTGAGCTTTAATATTATTCTGGAATTTTAAGACAAAGTTCAGTGATTTGGGTCATCCAAGTTATTTATTAACCCTTACTTTTGTGTCACCAGTGAGAACTCTGCAGTCTGAGGCAACTTACTTTCTTTAGAGTTGACCAACATGAACAATTTCCATCCTCCTGCAAATATTAAACCTGCCCCAAATCTAGAGAGATCCTTTGCACAAGGAGAACCATATGCTTTCTTGCCCCATTGATTTTTGTTATCCGAATGATATGTAAAAATTACTTCAAGACTCTCTTCTTTAATACTAAAATTAAAAACCCAGGTTGTTTTTGTGGGTAAGCTAAGTATATATAATATTTGATATATGACTAAAGGATAGTCTATTCATTGTAAAGTGGTTTGTTTCTTCACTCCAATATAAGTTATCTGCTATATTTGATCCATTCAATAACACATTTATGAAATATTCTTATCATCCATACTCTTCAGCTTGCCATTTCTCTCTGTTGAAAAACTCTAATACACCCAAAACATCAATTTTCATTTAGTTCCGAAGCTCAATTTTAGAAATGATTTAAGCATAATTTAAAAGAATTTTAAAAGGAAAAAATCATGATTAAATCTGTTTGGGAGTAGGTCCATGGCAAAATGAAAATAAGAGCCAGTGCTAACTAACATTTATTTTCAATGTTCAACATTTAGATGAGACCGAAAAATATACTATATCTGAATTTTAACAAATAGGCATTTATAGCATGATTTTTCATAAGAAGGCTCAGACTTGTGACATCTGGGCCTAACCCATGCCAGAAAATATAAAGAAAACCTTACATTTGTGATAAGGTGCTTACCAAAGTTATGAGGCACTTCTTAAACCAAATGTCCATATAAGTCCCTCTGCTTGCATTTGTTTTTCACTCATATACACAGAAGCAAAAATTGATAGAATATAATAACCAAAGTGGATTTCAATGGTGATATCCTTTTAAACAATTTGCCTAATTGTGAAATCAAATCTTTGATTGAAATCATTCTTAAATAAATCATAAAGCTCTGCATTATGTTTTGTTCTTTCTTATGCTAGCAGCTTCATCTAAATTTACCACTGATTTTGAAGGACTGGTACTGAGTAAATCTGTTCTTGGCACATATAGCTTTGAACTGTTAAATTTAAGACAAAGTACTTAAAGTTAACTCTAATCATAAAAGCAGAGGTATTTTCTACGTTGAACTGAAATTAAACCAAGAGAAAATCATAATATATGCCATTAGGATTCAAATTCACCATTTCTAAACCATTAGAGTTCTTAAAGAAAAATTTTAACTAAATTATTCATCAACTCGTCTATGGATTCAAACTTACATAAATGAATATTTCATTCAAATAATAGTTCAAAGACTTTCAGATAACACTTTTCAAAGACTAAAGCTTTGCAGTACTACGTACATGTCCATGCCATTTCAACTCATATAATTCATACATAATTATATCCCAAATTATATACATACTAAAAGGGCAAAATTAACCTACCTGAAATTTTAATGAAATTGAAAACCTCGGATTATTTTTCAAATACATAAAAGCAACCAAGTCTCTGGAAATTCTAAATAATTGGAGGGAAACAATAGAAATAATGGGAAAGTAAGCTTAAATATTTTAGCTAAAAATAGAAACAATGGGAAAATAAGCTTAAGTATTTTGGCTAAAAATTTGTATGCAAACAGGTTCAAGGCTTTAACTTAATTTTATATCTTTTTTCCAGAAACGATAAATGACATCATAATCACCAGGACAAAGCTAGATAAATCCATGTTTAATTTATGATATAAGTATTTGAAAAAATAAGTGCCTACTACATTACAGATACTAAGTTATAGGCACTGGTATATAATGAAAAATCAAGTGATGTGGAAAGTTTTTAAGTTTAAAGGGGACAAGATACATGTGAATAAATATACAATGTCAATAAAAGACACATGCCGTGATAGAAAACGACAGTCTGAGCTCAAGAAGAGTTAAGGAAAACCAGGTTTCAAGGAAAATAAGTTAACATTTAAAATTTCAACAGGATGAAAACCATCTTCTGATAAAACAATCAGGCCATTCAAAAGCCCAGAACAACATACTAGAGCTTGTCTTTGCACATTTTGGTCAGATGTACTTTTGCTACATTTATATACTATATAAAATCTTCCATTTTAGAAAAGAACAGTGCCTATATTTATGAAAAGAATGGTTTGTCAGTTCTTATAATTTTATGCCATAAGGAAAAGGAACCTAAAAAAAAAATCCCAAAAAAGCTTTTGTATTTCCAGCCCACTCACATTATCACCAAGTTTTGTGGTGATGTTTTTTGTTTGTTTGTTTTTTAATCAGTTGATCACTCTTGCTTACCACTAGACACCAATGATATGTCTTCAACGCAAAACCACAAGGAAGCTCATTTACCAAGAATTCTCCCCACATCCCATGAAGTGGAAAAGAAGTCAGAGCCTACTTGAAAGAAATCTCTAAACTTCTCTCAGACTCCTTTAGATAAAAGACAGATAGGGGTAAACAGACTTAATTCCAAATGCCTGGGAGGGAATCCTCAGTTGTGATCAATTCAGCTGTCTTTAAACTAAAGTAGCCTTTAATTAGCTCTCCTTCTACTTATATTGTTTCTAAATTCACTATTGTTAATCATTATGAGTTCATTGATATTAATCAGCACAAGTCACTGTATTTTTTTTAAATCAGTAACAGTCTCCCCCTACCCCCTTTCTGGGTTTCCTTTCCTTGGGTATTTTGCAACATTTAAGATGAGTAGCTGGACCCAAGGAATACAGCTGGGCTTTCTGTTTCTGTGGTTTAAACAATGACCATATCCTCATTAATAAAACTAGCATAATGTCATGGTCACATATCTTCTCATAAAAAGGTAATATTTGCATTTCTTGGCATTAACATTTGATTACAAATGTATTTTATATATTTTGTTTGACTGCCAGTCCCTCTCTTCAACTTATATAGAAATAGTTCAAGCAATCCAACCTTTTTTTAAGATAAGAAATGGGTCAAATGAGTGCTACTTTTATAAAACCACCCTAATCTAATATATATTTCTGTCAATGATAGGCGAAGAATGGAAACTCATCTGAGAAACCCTGGTCTATGCTGGGCTTCATAAGTATCTGTCATTTAAGGTCCAATAGAATCAGTCTCAACTTGCCTTCAACCTGTTTTACCGCCAAGACCTCCCAAAGTCTGTCCTACCAGACTGCAAGAATCGGTATCTCCCTTCTGAACCATACAGTCATCCTCAGCCTTGAAAGCCCTCTCCACTTCTTCTCTGTCCATCCACTCCACCACCTCAGAGCAGATACTTCCCAGGAAATCTTAACCAGTATGGTTGACATCTGCTCCTTATTACCTGAACTCATACTGCACTTGCTGCCCTTCATGACCCATGTTATGTCCACATCTTATCTTTCCATGTAAACTGTAAGATCTTTCTGTGGATTCGATCCTTAAGAGCAGTTTTACCCATAACATTTGGCACTTGGATTCACACACCAAATATTTCCAGACTAACCATTACCTCTTCATCATTTCCTCTCACTTCAGGCAAGACCTAAGATTTGGAGGTTCTTCCACAGGTTTGAGGTTCCTTTTCCATCTTTTTTCTCACAAAGGTTTGGGATTTCTTCTCGGTGGTTATGTGATTAGCTGCGAACCACAAAGTCAGCAATTTGAAGCTCCTAGCCCAATCCCTGATAGAAAGACAGGGTTTTTTACTCCTGTACGGGGTGACCAGCTAGCCTCCGAAACTTACCAGGTCTGTTCTACTCTGTCCTATTGGGTCGCTAGAAAGCGGCATGAACTCTAGGACAAAGTGTTTTTTTGCCAATCATTTAAATGCCCTAGCATAGAAGCAGTATACTGACTAAGTAACACAAATGAGAATGCTTTGGTAAACAAACAATCGATAAGTCAGTATGAATGTCTCATTTCTGTAATAAGAATGAAGCATGTCCCCTTCATAATATTAAGGTCATTTGCCATTTCCTGAGCACCTTAAATTCCATATAGGAAAACGCCTTCATGAATAATTGCGGAATTCATGTGTTTGGATTTAGAGTATGGCTACATTGAATTAAAAGCAGCCTTTGTTTGCTTCATATGAAATATTCTATCCAAATGATTCTCCATAAATTTAAGAAATACAAAGATGGAAGAGTGTGGTGGCAAACAGGAAATCCTTCTATATAGAAATAATTTCTTAGCCAGTCTTTCTCATACTTACATCTAAAAAAATCAACTTTTTGTCAGCTGTATAACTGGGGAGAGAAGGGACAAAAATGCAGTGGAAGCAGGCTCCTCAGCTTAACTTTAAGGTCCTAAGGTTGTTTGTTGCAATGAACAACTTCTCCCAAACATAATCTTCCCAATGTTTGTAATGTACACATTCTCAATTACTTTCGTAACCTCCATTTCTTAAGTAATTTATACCAGTTACCTGGCTAATAATCTTTGTTTGGTTTTGCAAAATCTGACAAAATGGTAGGAAACACAACACTAGAGCACATAGGATTTGAGCAATTAATTTTTGTAAATGTTGCCTCAAAAGGGGGAGGGGGACATAGCCAGTAAACCAATACTGAACTTCTGTTCTTAATTCTAACTCAGTGACTGTAACAGACAGGCTAGCACTACTCTAGAGTACAATCTTTACAGAAGCAAAAAACCACATCTTCCTTTCATGGAGCGGTTGGTGGGTTCGACATCTGACTTTTTGGTTGGCAGCTGCGTCTTTAATACCTATATCAAAAATACTGACTATGGACGGAATAAATACACCATATATGCCACAGACTGCCAGAAGAACACACAAATCTGTCATAAAAGAAGTGCAGCCACTATGCACTTTAGCAAAGAGGGTGATGAAAGTTCATCTTTCTTAGTTTGGACATGCTGTTAGAAGTGACTAGTAAGTATCTTGAGAAAGGCATCATGCTTGTAAACTAGACTCGGTGAACAAGAGGCAAACCATCAACAAGATGGACTGACACAGGCAGCTCAAATACAGCAGTGATCGTGAGGGCGGGGCAGTACTGAACGGCATACTGACTTGTTGAACATAAGATAGCTAAGGGTCCCAACCAACTCAACTGCATCAAAATAAGATAGGAATATAGATGGCTAGGCGATCAGATATTTGATAAAATACATACTAAATCAATAGCAGTTTAGGTGGTAGGTATATGTTTTTTCACTGTAAAATCTTTTCTACTTTACCAGAGATGTCAAAACTTTCTAGAAAAAAAGTGTTAGGATAAAACTCCTTTCTTTAAGCCATATAGAAGAAACAGAAACACACTTGAAGTTTTCTAAAACCATTTCTCTTCACTTCCAAGTCAATCAATACCAACTGAGCAAAGAGTTCTTGATGGGCACTGAGCTTCTAAAGCAGTTGTTCACTCGGTTTCCGAAGGTCTGCCAGGGCTCTAATGCACTGCCTGACTTCTGAGAATCAGCTGACCAGCCAGTTCGCTGAGTTGAAGTGCTTGCCTCTTCCTCTCCAGTCTTCTGTAGCTTGAGACAGGATAAAACCAGCTGCCACCGCTGCAGACTGGGAAACCTCGTCCTCTGTCTCTACCTGGCCCCCCTTGTCAATCCTACCCTGACTCATTAAGGAAGCAACAGAGGGTCTGTACAGCACACAAGCATTTCCCTAGACATCTTACGCTTTTCTAGACCTACTGGGCATTTTTCCTTCCCCCTCACCCAATCAACAGCAGCTGTTCTGCTTTCCTTGGATGAAAGCAAAGCAGCAGCAGTTAACCCCAGGCAGGATGGCAACATTTTTGGTGGTAAAACCCCAAATGAGAGAACCTCATCGGTCAACTGCAGACAACACACTATGTACTGCATTGCTGTCTCACAGAGTGGCTCCAGGAAACCCCAGGAGAAGAACAACAGTTTCCTCAGCCTCTTTTGTGCCTCACCTTTAAGCAGAAATTAAAAAGCCACCAAAGGAAAGAGGCCGATTGTCACAGGTAATACAGGAAATAGCTAACCTTTCAGTATCTGTGAGGACAGTGACCCCAATGACTATCCAAATCAGGCCTCTCTGTCTGCTTCATCATTTTGCTCATAGGGGAAAAAGCAAGTGGAGAACAAGTGAAAGTAACACTGATGATTGAGAGTCTCCCAAACCATGTGTTCTTTCAAACCAAACCTTTATCTTCTGGTTTCCTGGCAACACTCCTTAGACTCAACCCAGACCACTGAGCCTGCAGATTGCTGGTGCAGCTGTTCTTCAACCAAAGCTACTGGAACTCTGAATTGGGGCTGGAATTCATCCTGAAGGGGATCTGTGAGCAAACCCCACAGATTCCAATGAGAAACTTAATCATCTTAAATTTAAAGGTCATCCATCCCTTCACTCTTACAAACAACCGCTCCATTCCCATATCCCTTCTTGTTCTCTTTCCTCTAGGCATTCTACTGAAGCAGGGAAGAGTTTACAAGAAAACATCACCATTACTGCAGTGCACACTTGAACACATGTATGCAAGTGGGACCATAGGGTCCCGAGCTCCAGCAGGCACACTCTGCTAGGGGAGAATCGGGAAGACAAATTCAGAGACAGGGCAGAACACATGTGAGGGGGCGGAAGGAAGTCAGGAGAGTGTGAGCCTAAACCTCTTATACTGGCATTTCACTTGAGGAAATTCCATGACTTGAGAGTATGAAAGTCGGATATTATGTATTACAAAAAACTATCAGGGCTGAGCCCCAGTGGTGTAGTGGTTGCATGCGGGACTGCGGCCCACTGGGTTGGAGGTTCAAATCCAGCAGCAAGGCTGGACCTCCTACTCCCACCACCAGAGGGCAGTGAAGCCCCAAAAAACAGAAGAAAAAAAAAAACATCCATGATCTCAGATTTTATTCTTCTAACATCTCTGTAACTTGGTTAGTTTCACTCCCAAGAAAGGATTTGGGTTGCTGCTGTTGTTTCGTTAGAACTCTTTACAAATGGGCACAACTACTTTTGTTCTATATTTTTTTATTTAAAAGCACAACCAAACACATCACATTACTTACTGGAAAGGAACACCTTACAATTAAAGTGCCTTAACGTATCAAGAACAACATTTTAAAAGCACTTGAAAGCATTGCTTGGGACAAACTATGTCATTTTAAGCATGCGTGACATTTTCATAGCGGGAATGATTCCAACATCCATCTCAAATGGTATGTGTGGTATGCTAGATTGGATTTTAAATCAAATGAGACTGCTGATATGTAGCCTTTTGGCAAATGAAGATTATGTCACAAGACCGAGACCATCTAGGAGACTTAACACTATGGCTATTATAACAAAGGCGGCAAAATGAATAATTCACAAGGAGAGTGAGTGTGCACACCGCCATTACAAGCAGCTGGTCCTGCATGGGTTCCTCCTCTACCAAGCTGCACCATTTCTCTGAAATGCAAAAGTTACTGTAAGGCAAAGAAGGAACTTTTAAATTAACAGTGACCAGGCAGAGCAAAATTCCATTCACCCAGCCTAAACTCAAAGGAAACTGCATCTTCTAAAGCTCGTGATTTCAACTTTTCACTCTAAGAAGTTTTCCATAAGGGAGCATACTAGAATATCTAAAACTATTTCCTCTATAATTGAAATATAATGAACAGCTCTACACACTGACCTTAGAGATTAAAAAGCAAGGACCAAATAACCAAATTCCCCAGTATCTCCAGAGTTCTTGGTTTTGGAAATCTATACGACCCAGAAAAACCACCTTCACTGGCTTGGATTTCATCAGAGGCATAATCAGATCTGTGGCATCAAAAGGAGACAACAAATGTGTTTACATACAGTTCTACGTGATGTGTATACTCCCCTATAGCCTGCAATCTACTGGGGAGAGAGGAGACAAGAGGTCTTATATCCACAGAGGTGGCAGGTCTTGATTTTTTCTTTATTTCTATACCATCTCAATTAATCCATAGCTAGTGACACCATCACCTACATGGAACACTGTATCATGGGTACAGGAGGCCAAAAATCAGAAGAAACCAACACACTAAGCCTTTATCCTAGATGAGCTCTTGCAGGAGACACTAGCCTAGAAAAGATGGCAGTCGAACATCCAGGCATGACTGTCTTAAGGAGTTTTATCAAACAGCGGGAAACTCTCGGGCTTGAGTTAGAAAACTTTCAAACCCCCAAATTCTTATGTTCTTGAGTAGTGTAGGCACTCAAACTTAGGAAATACTCAAGCTAGCCCTCCCTTTGTGATTACTCCTTACCCAAAGGCCCTCTTCTAGTCCATTCTTTGGCATCCATCTTCCCCAAACCCACCTGCAGGAGTTGCTGGGAAATAACCTTTTACACAGCACATGGTCTGAGGAATCTGAAGTTCCCTCTCTGTCGATGGTAATCTCATTTTAAGAGGAAGCATCCTACATAAGTCAAGACTCCAATTAAGGCAGAGCCAAGAAAAGTTGTGTGGAAGCATAGAGGTCAGCGATGGCTTTTCCAATGATGCTGGCCTGTCTCGCCCATCCCAGCAGCACTAGCCCCATCTTGACGCATTCCCAATAGGACCAACACTGCCCTCCTGCCTCTCTCTAATGTTGCCGAGAGGCTCCCCGGGTTTGCTACTTACCCTTTCACATCAGGCAAGGGGAGTCACATGGTGATTATGAACAGAGTGCCTATCCAGGAGGGCAAGTCCAGCACCCAGGGCGAGATCAGGGTCTCTGCAAATCAGCCCTCTCCTGTCCCTGTCTAAAAAAAGCAGTCCAAGAAGTACCCTTAATAACTCTAAAGAGTTATCTAGCGTCTCTGGCGTTTGAGTAACCAGATACCAAAACTGGGCATTGGTATAAGTAGTTCCAGAATTAGAATCAGTATCTAGCCCTATAAGCTGCAAGGAGATAAAAGAATCTTTGGTTGAGTGTCTTTGGAAGCATTATTTAGATTGAAGTGTTTGGGAAGAGACACATTGTAAACATAAAGCAGACTAAATATGGACAACTCCTATGATCCAAAGCAAATACTCCCAGTAAGTTTTAAAAAGGGGTGTGGGGTTGGGGACTGACAATATCCCATTACTCCATTAGTCTGTACCTAATACAAGTCGCCTCAGGCTCCTATTTTCTTATTTATAATTTGGAGGATTCCACAGGGGCTCTCAGGAATAACTTATTCTAAGGATTGTAGTTTTGTGCTTATAAATCTCACCTCCCCGTCTAATTTTAAATCATGGTAGCACACCTTATTCATCTTCTCTACCATTGCTTCCCTCCCAATGGAGAGCCAAGTTCCAAAACGGAACAAAAGGAAAAGTAGCAAAGAAAAAAGAAATACTGTCAAGCTTAAACCACAAGCGAAGAGTAAAGACATTGTAAAAAGAGAGGTATATTCAAAGGAAGAGGCTGTCATGACAGGGGCTTCATGAGCACAGGGGATCAGGATTGATATACAAGAGGCTCTCTTATCATACCACAAAGAAGGGTGGGCAATTGTGATGACAAAGCCAGTGTACGCACCTGCCCTTTCTTGTTTTCCTCCACAAGCAAAGTTCCCTGAACACTTCTGACCACCCTGTACATGACATAAGATGGTGGCTCTAGGGTTGGTGTGACAGCATGGTTGTAACTCACGGTTCCTACCTCCCCACATGCACCATTTCCAACCCTTAGTGATGTTTATTTTCCCCAACCCCCCGCTTAGTGATGTTTGTTATCAGTTTTGTAGTCACAGACTCATGTGACAGAGTTGAAACCTGTATAAAAGTAGTATTTATCAGATTAGATGAATCCTTACATCAAAATTGTTTCAGAAAATCTTTCGACATTGAATGTAAGCCCTATGGGTTACACTATTTTAGTAACCGAGCAGAAGCCTATTTTTGTTTTTCTCCTCTACCTTTAAATACTATTTCATCTTCAAACTTTACTGATAACAGGGTAACAAAGATTACTAGCATAATATTAGGGAGAAAACACACAAAACTTGGACAAAATCAGTGACCATAAAAACACCAGCAGAAATGAAACAAGTGCATTCCTATAGCACGTACAGATAAGCCCACATGTTTCAAAGGGTCATGGTAATTGGGCATAATGACAGCTCTGACCAGAGCACATTAGAAAGTTCAAAAAGTAAATTAGCATAGAATTTTAACCTTGTGGAAATAAATAAAAGGATTTTAGCCTTGTTGGTACATTTATATACATAAGCTGGGGAAATAAAAAATGTTTTTATTATTAAAAAACATTTTTATTTAAAAAATAACTAATGTCTGCTGAAAGAGAGCACAAAAAATGTATGTAATCATTTGGGTGTCACCTCCCTCTAACAGGGTAGATGGGTGCTAACCACACACACATAGTGGACACTACTGACTTTCTGCTACGCATCTCCATCTTCAGTGTCATGGTTAGCTGGGGGATTGGCTCCATGTTTTCCACACTTAAAATGGCAGCTTGAAGTCAGTTTCTTGAACAATGCCAATTACCATGGCAAAGGGAAAAAGAACTTTGGAAAGTTTGCACACTGACAAACAGAAATGACACATCTCTAATACAACTCACTGGCCACCACCAGTAACATTACTGTACCAAACCACGAAGTACAATATTCATGTTCCCCGACTGCACACTGCTAATGACTTCCAACTTTTCCTACATCCTCTATCTTCTCTCCTATGATGATACTGGAACTAGGAACTCACTCAAGTTTGAGCTACCTGTGCACCCACTCTTCTACCTTCAGCCTCGCACGGGTTCCTCTTGCTATTGCATCGCTCTTAGCAAACAAGCAGTAGTATAACAACCACCACCACTGCCCGTATCTTAGAAATAAAAGAAAACCCCTTGACCTCACATCTTTCAGCTACGGCTGCAGTTTTCTTTGCAAAACTATGTTAGCGAGGTTCTCACTCACCCACTCCCTGCTGTTGAGTCAATGCAGACTTAGAACAACCCTAGAGGACATCGAACTGCCCCTATGAATTTCTGATGCTTTAACTCTGGTCTTTTGCAAACCCCCCCGAAGTTGACTGGTGGTTTGAACTGGTGCCCTTGTAGTTAGCAGCCCAAGAAGTAACCACTATGCCATCAGGGGTTCCAAGGAAGTCTCCAGAGTTGGTTAGGTCACCTAAGGACTCGGAAGTGATACAGCATTCATCCTGAGTGGCTTTTCACAAATACGGTAGCAAAATAATTACCTCATCCTGTGAAGTGTGTTCTTATGCTTGTCTTGTGGTTTTCATTCCCTAGCAACATGTCAAGAAAAGGTTCCATAGGTAAAGGATTAAACATTATTTGTTCCTTACTTAATAGAAAATTGAAACACACTGCCAAAAATAAAACTTAATATGTCTGTGCGACAGTCACCTGGAGTGTCATTATAGATCATTCAGATGCCCTTTAAACAGTGTGAACACTCATGTACATAAAAAGGACACTCCTGTATCATACTCACCCACTGTCATGAAAGAAATTTCCTCTCGGCTACTATAGAAAAGAGGAGAAGCACCTCATAAGGTTTCAAAGTCTGCAAATCCTTCCAGGAGCAGACAGCCTCATCTTTCTTTCATGGAGCAATTGGTGTGTTCAAATGGCCAACTTGCAGTTAACAAACCATTACTTAACTCACTGCATCACTAGGGCTCTTCCTCTAGAATAGGCAAAGCATACATAAGACACTATATACTCGTATATATTCAATTGTGCCAAAGCAGCTGTATCTCAACATATCATGACACAATGAAAATTTAACATGCTTAATCAATAGCTCATTTTGTGTCCTTAAATGAAAAATGTAGGAATCAGACCAGTTCATTTTTATCAGCCTCTTTCAGATAATTCTTAGAGGATCACGAGCCCCAAACCCGAAAGTCCTACTTTAGATAATTCTTCAACTCACTGCCATCGAGCTGATTCTGACTCGCCTTAAAGAGCAGCCCCTTGGGGTTTCTGAGAGCATAAATCACTATGGGAACAGAGTCTCCTCTTTCTCCTGCAGAGCAAATGGCGGCTTCAGAGCAAATGGCGACTTTGGACTGCAAATTTTGTTATTATAACCCCAATAGTTAGCCCATCTATCATCCCCAGGGCTCTAAGCAAATAGTCCCTGGGTCATTCTAGTTATTGATGATTATAAAAGCTTATTTTACCAGAATAGTAATCTACAGCAGTTCTCAAACTGTGGGTTGAGACACCTTTGGGGACCAAATGACCCTTTCACAGGCGTCACCCAATTCATAACAGTTGCAAAATTACAGTTATGAAGCAGCAATAAAATAATTCAGAAACAGTATAAAAGGGTTGCAATCTTAGGAAGCTTGAGAAACACTGCTCTACAGAAACAAGTCACCAATGGTCAGCAGTGAGAATGGACATAAGATTTAAGGAATAAATATAAGATCTGAAAAAACAATTGGTGTTAGAATTAAGGCAAATTTTATTTTCAGTAAACATGAACTAGGTGGGGGAACGGAGTACAAGGATCTACATATAACCCCCTCCCTGGGAGGCAGACAATAGAAAAGGGGGTTAGGGGAGATGTCCGACAGTGTAAGACATGACAAAATAATAATAGTAACTTATAAATTATCAAGGGTTCATGAGGGAGGTGGGATGGGAAAGGAGGGGGACATGAGAAGCTGGTACAAAGGGCCGAAGTAGAAAGCAAGTGGTGTGAGAATGAAGAGGGCAATAAATGTACTTGACACAATGTATATATTGATTGTGATAGGAGTTGTACGAGCACCCAATAAAATGATTTTTAAAAAGAAAGAAAAATAAATTAACGATGGCAACATATGTACAACTATGCTTGATAGAGGTGAGGTATGACTTGTTATAAAAGCTGTAAGAGCTTCCAATACAATGATATTTAATAAAAATTTTAAAAAATGAATTAGGCACCATAGACTTCTAGAAGTACAAAACAATCTAGGGGCAAAGATGGCAAGACTTTAGACATGTTGTTGGGAGACATCAGTCCCTGGAGAAAGATATCATGCTTGGTACAGTAGAGGGTCAGCAAAAAAGCAAGGGCCCTCAAGAAGATAGACTGACACAATGACTCGAGTAAAGGGCTGAAGCATAGGAGAAACTAGTGAGGAGGTAGCCAGAACAGGCAGCATTTTGGTGTGCTTTGCATAAGGTTGTTATGGGTCGTAACCAACTCGGTGACACCTAACAACAATAAAAATTGGAGATAACAAGCCCATGGAAAATAACTGAAGACACTGAACAAAATTTAAAAGAATATATCTTCAAGTCATCAAAAAGCCATTATTATGCTGAGGGGTTACCTGTGTACTGAGTCTAAAAGTGGGTGAGACGAAATAATATGGCTTTTTTTTAATCAGAGAAATTTGGGCTGATATTTTAGAAAGCTGAGAGGATAGTGGGCTGGTCTATTGGGTGTAGGATAAAAAAACAAGCAAACAAATAATAGAAGTTGGAGGTGTGCCACCCCCCCCACCTCTACCCCCTAATATAAACCTTCCTACTTTGGAATTTAAAAAAAAAGTGAGTAGAGAGTAACCAGCTTTTATAGCTGGATGATTCAGATAACTTGGATGATTCCAGAAACCTAGTACCTGAAGATATCTGGCAGAAGAAGATTATAAAAAACATGCCCTAAAGGCATATGCCATCAGCGAAAGTCTCAAGTTATTTCTAAAAGTAGTTTTCAAACACAAAAACCAACAAAGTCAAAGATAATCATTTATGCAAAAAGAAACTTTGAGCAAGGAAAAGTAGAAATGAGAGATGGCAGGAAAAAAGAGAAGGAAAAACTAAGAACAAATATTGAAATTCACAGAAAACGAAGCCTAGTATGTGCAAGGACCTAAGGTAAAATTTCAGTAGGGAATTGTAAACCTTTTTTAAGTGATATAGATTTGAAGAAGGAGGAAGCATAAAATTAAGAACTCAGTGAATGAACACAGAATTAATGAACAGAAAGATAATTTAGATAAAAATGAATTCAGAATGAATTACAGAGGAATAAAGATGAAAACAGTAAGAACATGTAAGTAGGCAGCTTTCAAAATAGGAAACAATGAAGCAGCTCTCCTGTCTTCATGTGTGCGATAGAATTTTTGTGCCAACAAAAATATAAAGACAAGATGCTAGTGATGAATAAATTCAGTCCTCACCTCCCAAAGAACAGGTGGAAAACACAATGACCTGGTTTTGCAAATAAGGTTGTTGAGAAGCAACATGGAACATGTGAGCAGATTTTAGCTTGCCAATCAGAACACAGCTTGCTGATGCCTTCTCGTGGGTGTGACCTTCTCATATGGAGAGTCCTGGAAACTTCCATCCTCACTGTGCTTCAGCTTCCTTCAAGTCTTGCTGATGGCAGCCAGAGCCCTGGAGATGCAGGTGGCACCACTGGATCTACCAGACTTACATTACACTTACCGACCCTTGATCTTCCTGCATTCTGCATCATTGTATGTGGCTATGTGAGCCTGAAGAGATTGTGGACTAGTTTCAGACTTATGGATTTAATCTGAACTGGGCTGGGATGTTTGCATGATATAAAGCTCTCTCTTTTATGAGTGTCCCTAGTCAACTTGGTCTCACACAATGTGCTTGGCTGGGTTGGCTTTTGGACTCAATTGGACTAAAGGAATGAAAAAGGGGTACTATGCAAGTTCTGGGCCTAAGTCATAAGAAAGTCTGGCAGATCCACTTTTATTATTTTGAGAGCCCAAAGTCACCATCTTGCAGCCTAGCTGCCCTGCTCGAAAGACCATGTACTACATGTTACAAGGATAGTGAAAAACAGAGAACCTGAGACTAAGGTGCCTGACATCCCAGTTGAGCTGATATTTGCTGCTGTTCCCATCAAGGACATCATACACATGAGTGAAAATACCTTAAAAGAAGTCCCAAGGCATGAGAAGCAATCTGGAGGAGAAAGCACCGTGACAATCCCAGAGGGACTTGAGTGAATCAGGAAGCAGGAAGCAGCACGCAAACAATACCATAGACAGGTGAACAACTAGGAAATTAAAATAGAACACAAGGAGGACATACAGATCCTGGGGTTGCTGGAGCAAAAGCAATTTGGCTGAGAGAAAGTACTAAGAGGGGGAAATAAGGAAAGCATAATGTTGGGGTAGGAGAAAGGTAAAAGGAAACAGAAGAACGACCTAGGAAGTAAAGCTAAAGATAGAGGTATAAGCATTTAAGTGTGTAGATAAGCAAATACATTAATTCATAAAAATAGAGGTATTGGCCTATGCACATATATTTATATGGCAATACACTGAGGTAGTCGATGGACTTCAGGCCTCTGCTCATACTATCCCTAATAAATACAAGAACATTCTGGTCTAAAAAACTGACATTCTGTTATGCTCACCCTCCTGGCACAATCACTGAAGGCAAAATGGGTGCATAAGCAAATGTGGTGAAGAAAGTGGATGGTGCCCGGCAATTAAAAGATATAGCATCTGGGGTCTTAAAGGCTTGACATTAAACAAGCAGCCATCCAGCTGAGAAACTGCAAGCCCACATGGAGAAAGCACACCAGCCTGAACAATCATGAGATGTCGACAGGGATCATTTAACACATTGTGGACAGATCCAGAGTTTACTCATGTTTATGGTTTAATGTAAAAAACCACCCATTTATGATTTAATGCAAAAAAAACCCTAATAGCCAAAAAAAATACCCAGACACTTGGGTAAATTAGTAAAAAAAATCTGGTCTTTATTAACAGGCATCAGAAAACCCAAAATAAAGAAAAAACCTATTGTTGAGAACGAGGCGCATGGGAGCAGAGACGCAAAACCCATCTGTAAACAATAGGACATTCCTTAACAAGGGTTCCAAGGAAAGGATAAGTGTACCAGGGTGCAGTATAGCACCAATGAAACACAAAATATTCTTCTGGTCCCTTGAGGCTTTCTCACCGCTCACTATTATGATTCCAGTGTTGCCTCTCACTTTGGTCTAGACTGGGGTATGTACACTAGTACAGAGCTCATGACACATGGAATTCAGGAACAGGATTGGGAATAGCGATACCAGAAGTATCGGGGGAAAGTTGAAAAAGGAAGAGAAGAAGAGGGATTGACACATGAACCACAATGATCTGCACATAACCACACACACCCCTCCAGGGGGAGGGACAACAGAAACCATAAGGGCGGAGAAACAGCAATTGGTATAAGGTATGAAAATAACAATTTATAATTTATCAAGGAGTTATGAGGGTGGTGGGGGAAGGGGGGAAGAGGAGCTAATATCAAGGGCTCAGTGGAAAGTAAATATCTAGAAAAGAATGATGGTAACATATGTTATGTATGGTAACATATGATGTATGGATTGCAAGAGCTGCAAGAGCCCCCCCCCAAAAAAAAAAACAAAAAACCTCGCATCTGATCAGCAAAACCATCAACTGAATCACTGGAAATAATTAAATTATTATTTTAAGTCACTATGTTTTAGTGGTTTTTATGTCATAATAGGAGACCCTTGGTGACACAGTGATTACAAAATGAGTGTTAACTGCAAGGTCAGGACACTCCTAGCTCTCTTTACTCCTGCAGGAGTGAACATCTTAAAGACTGACTGGGGCAGTGGTCCCCTGCCCCCTAGTGTCACTATTAGTTGACCTTGACTGGATGGTGGTGAGTTTGTTTTTGTCTTGGCTGTGTTGGTGTATGCAATATATTCATTAAAATGGGAGTCGGAATTGAGGATACACCAAAATTGTCCATTCTATGCTTAATTGGTATATCAGAGAAAAAAGGAGGAGAAAATGTCTAGAAACAGTATTATAAGATGACAGATTTTTATTCAAAATTCATTAAAGACATCCATTTCCAGATTCAAGAAACTCTACCTTCAAAATGGCTAGGTAAAAAGAAATTCATAATTAAATGCATTTCAGAATAATGTACAGAAATATTGATGCAAATATACATTTTTAAGTGGTCAGA
The DNA here is from genome assembly GCA_004026705.1 of Nesogale talazaci. NCBI lineage: Eukaryota > Metazoa > Chordata > Mammalia > Afrosoricida > Tenrecidae > Nesogale > Nesogale talazaci. The sequence continues at coordinate 58,626 of PVJH01001717.1, read as the reverse complement.
AAAAAGCCAGATTATAAAGGAGTAACAATGATTAAAATTAAAGGGCAATGGAATAAGTCTTCAAAGTGTTCAAAAGAAAAGATCCACCAAATTAGAATGCTATCCCTAGTGAACTTATCTATCAAGATTGAAAGTAAGGGACATTTTTGGATAGAAAAAATGTTTTAATTATCACCACAGACCTATACTAAAAGGAGAATTAAATGATGTATTTTAAGTAGAACAAAATATACTCCAAAGTGTTTGAATAATAAATGATACAATTAAGCAACCTAGAAATACCCCAGGTGGCATAATGATTATTAAGTATTTGGTTGCCAACCAAACCTAGCAGTTTGAATCCATTAAGCCTCCTTCAGGAGAAAAATCCAATGATTTGCGTCTATAAAGATTATAGCAAAAAATTTAGACAATTTAAAACCTATGGAGGCAGTTCTACTCTCACATGGGGTTTCTCAGAGTTGAAATTTACTCAACAGTATCTAGTAACAACAAAGTAACCCCATGTTCATGAAAAAAAAAGAGTACATAAGAAAATATTTTAAACTAATAAAATTACTACACGATACACCAGGGATCAAAACTACTTAAAAGGAATGTACTAAGTTAGCAAATGAAAAGGGCTAAAAATTAAAAAGTTAAATAAGAGCAAAATAAACACAATGAAAAGTAGCAGGAATCAAATATTAATATGATAAAAAAACAAATGAAGTAGAAAAACAAGCATGAATTAGAAATCATCAAACATCTGATAATATCAACAAAAGTACCAATATTTAGTGAAGACTGATGAATACAACTTAGAGGACAAGACAAAATTATGGACACTAAAACAACCATAGAATATATCCAGGAACTTTGTGGCACTGTGGGCTAGACTTTGAGCTGCTTACCTCAAGACTGGTTGGCAGTTCCAACCCACTAGCCACTCTGTAGGAGAAAGATTTAGTCTCCCAAACTCTATATAGAATATTTGAATGGAGTATATCACAATCAAATTTATGCCAGAAAACTTCGAGTGAATTGGAAAACTTTTTGAGTAATCAACAATTACAATGTATCAAAACAAGAAATTAAAAAAAAAACTCTAAGAAATTGCATCCAATTTAAAAACCTTTCTACAGGAAAAAAATAATTGAATGCTCAGCAGTAAATTCTACTAAAAATGTAAGGAAGCAAGCACACTTAACACAAAGATGTCTGGATAAATTATACCAATCTTTCCAAAGAACAAGAAAAAGGGCACCTTCCACAACTTGGCAGCTAGCCTAAACCTAATCCAAAAAGTGTAAAAAGAGCTGGAAATGATATTCAACATCAAAGACGCAAAAATCCTAAAGAAAATATTGGCACAGCAAATCCACATTATTTTAAAAGGCTAATTGTGATTGAGCTGGATTTAAATCAGCAATCCAAGGTTAGATTTGCACTTCAAAAACAATCAATGTAACTTGACACATTAATAGATTAAAGGAGAAAAATCATATGCTTGTAGATGTGGGAAAGGTGGCATCTATTCATGATTAAAGCAAAAACTAAAGCACTAGAAAAGAAAAAGGCACATACCAAAAGCCTATAGTAAACACAAGACCTATCGTAAAATATCCAAAGTAGTCTGCTTTCAAAAATGGTTGAGACAGGATAGGATGCCTATCATTATCTGTATGGACAACTATATTTTCAAAAAATGCCAATTAATCTAATGTGCAGCTAGGGCAAAAGCCACACATTAGAAGAAAAACAACAAACTACACACATCCCTCACTGCCTGTGTTAGTCTGGGTAAACTAGAGAAACGAATCCATACACACACATGTGTATAGGAAAGAGTTTTATACAAGAGCAATAGGATATTGAAAACACATCCCAACCCAGTCCAGAGCAAGTCCGTAAGTCCGATATTAGCCCATATGCCCAATACAAATCTAAGAAGTCCTCTCAAGATTCAGGAAACACATGCAATGAATCTGATTGCAGGAAGATTACAGGTCAGTGGATCCAGTGGTGGTAGAAGCATCTCAGGGCTGGCATGGTCTCCACATGGCTACTCCAGTCCCAGAATAGTGCCATGTGTCTTGTCAGCAACTCTCAGGGAGTGAGGAGGGAGAGGGAGAGGAGAAGAAGAAGAGGGAAGGAGAGAAAGAAGGAGGGAGGGAGGTAGAAAGACTCCTGCCTCCAAGGAGGAATTACAGGAGTTCCTAGAATCCTCAGGAGAAGGTCATGCCCACACAGAGGCCTCATTGGTTATAACCTGATTGGCAGGCTAGACTCCACCCCTACATTCTTATTCTTCCAATTGACAACTGATTATGTAACTACCACACAGTCATTGAATCAATTACAACTTATATCCACCTTATAAGGCAGAAAAAAAAACTACCGTAAGTCCTGTCTTTCTCCTATGGAGTGGCTGGTGGTTTTGAACTGCTAATCTCGTAGTTAGCAATCCAATGTGTAATGCTTATGCCACCAAAGCTCCCAATACAATAAGGTAAAAACTAAATGGCTATCAGTGCATTATAATCAAAGGATGGTTTAATAATCATAGAGCCTTTCTTTTCCAATCTAAAATGAGAAAAAAGGTGACTCTGGAGGTTATTTGCTCTAACGGAATTAAAGAGGACATTTAATTCTCTTCTGGAATATTCTTTTTACCATAAAAATATATTTGGGTATATGAAGATAGGGAAATAGATCTATGTGCACATACCTATAACATTCGTTTTAAGGCAGCAGATAGACTTTGGGCCTCCACTCAAGTACTTCCTCAATGCAAGAACACTTCACTTATATTGGCATTCCATGATGCTCACTTTTATCGCTGAGGACAAATGTGTGCATAAGCAAATGTGGTAAAGAAAGCTGATGGTGCCCAACTATCAAAAGATATAGTGTCTGGGGTCCTAAAGGCTTGAAAGTAAACAAGCAGTCAACTAGCTCACAAGCAACAAAGCCCATATAGAAGAAGCACACCAACCTGTGTGGCCACAAGGTGTCAAAAGGATCACGAATCAGGCATCAAAGAACATAAAATGATATCAGTGTGTGCACACATTCATGTTAGGTTCACTGAAGACAAATGCATGCATACACAAATGTGGTGAAGAAAGCTGATGGTATCTGGCTATCAAAATATATAGTGTCTGGATCTTAAAGACTTGAAGGGAAACAAATAGCCATATAGCTCAGAAGGAACAAAATCCACATGAAAGAAGCACACCAGCCTTTGTGATCACGAGATATCAAAGGGATCAGGTATGAGGCATCAAAGAACTACAAATTACATCATTATAAATGAGGGGTATATAGACTGAAGACCCAAAGCCCATCTGTAGGTAGTGGGTCATCCCCTTACAGAAGGGTCATGGGGAAGAGACAAGCCAGTCAAGGTACAGTGTAGCAAAGGTGAAACATACAACTTTCCTCTAGTTCTTAAAGAGGAAGCTCTCCCCTACTATCATGATCCCAATTTTACCTTAAAAATTCAGCTAGATCAGAGCACATACACTGATACAGATAGGAACCAGAAACATGGGGAATCCAGGACAGATGACCCCTTTATGACCAGTGGTGAGAGTGGCAATACTGGGAGGATCAAGGGAAGGTGGCGTAGAAAGTGGGAACTGATTATATATATAAAACCTCCTCCCTTGGGTATGAACAACAGAAGAGTGGGTGAAGGGAGACATCGGACAGTGTATGATATGACAAAATAATAATAATTTATAAATTATCAAGGGTTTATGAGGAAGGAGGGAACAGGAAAGGAGGGGAAAAATGAGGAACTATTACCAGGGACTTAAATAGAAAGCAAATATTTCGAGAACGTTGAGGGCAACAAATATACAAATGTGCTTGACACAATAGAAGGGTGTATGGATTGTGCAAGAATTGCATGAGCCCCCAATAAAATGATTATATATATATGATTACATATCTATACATGCATGTATATCGACATGCTAAGAAAAAAATGAAATGACATTATCTTTTTCCAGCTCTTTACACCTTTTCCTAAGATTTTATCCAAACTAGCGTATTTTAAAGACCCTAATGTGTACATATGTCCAATAGAAAAATATTTGTATTAAAGAGGCCCTATCACATTAGCATGACTTATTTTTCTCTATTCTCCATGTTGTGCAAAACAGATTTCTAGCAACTTTCCAGTGATTCTTGCATTATTTTTCCAATTTCCTTTATAGAAAGCAAATTGTTACTAAGGAATATTTTCCCATCCACATATTTTTTTCTCACTTATTCTAGGGATCTTTGTACATAGCAATCACACAAATCTGTTGCAAGCTGCTCAAAGCACTATGTCCTTGACACCATTCAAGAGTGAACTGAAGTGGTGGAAAAGCAAATGGTTTGAGAATGATGATGGCAGCAGGCATGTGAAGGTGCTTGCCACAATATATGTATGTATGAATTTTGATAAGCGATATATGAGTCCCCAATAAAATGATTTTAAAACAACTCAAAATAATTTTTTAAAAAAGTGAACTGAAGCTTAAACTCAGGTTAGCTGCATCTAATTCCAACCATCACTGAAGTGCTTTTTATGCTGAATCTATCCCATATCTGTCAATTTCTATAAGGAGCACCTCTCTCTTTGTCTTTATACAGCTAGACTAATGAAAGTTGCAGCAGAATAACCTGGTTCTTAAACTTGCTCATTCTTACTATATTTTTGGAACTAAAATCATAACTCCCTGTACACAGAACTAAGCAAATGATGACTTGGTACACATATATGTGTATTTTTTGCTCCTGACAATAGTTGCAGATAACTGGTATATTTATTTAGATGCTATAAGGATATTCTAGAATCTGTATATAAAAACCTAGCTTTTACTGTCGAGAATTATTTAAAACAATAGGCTATTGGTTTACTGCTGTGGCACTGTTGAGTAAGCATTGGGCTGCTACCCACAAGGTTTGTGATTCAAAACTACCAGGGACTCCACAGAAGAGAAATGAAGCTGTCTGCTCCTGGACAGGCAACTTTATAAGCCCTACAGGTAGTCATCAGGGGGTAAAATTGACTTACTGGCAATAAGTGCAGTGGTTTGTGTTTTATCAAAACATTAAAAGTTGTTAAGTAGAAAGCAAAATAAAGGATGTGCCTTTTAGCACAAAGTTCACCTTTGTATTCCAATTCATTAATGAGTGACAGATAAACAGCTACCTGAATGAAAAGTCAAAACATTTAGGCTAGGGTCTAAATGAGGAAATAACTCCTCCGGTAACAAAGTTTACTCAAAATGTGAATCAGTGATACACACAGGCATATAAATACAAAACACATATATGCACACATACTTATATATAGATTTCTGGAAATCATATACATAATATTTTCTAAAAGATAGTTGCATATGGCCACGACCACCAAGAGTATAATGAACATTGAGTTAACCAAATGTAAGATTATCATGAATAGTGAACTGACCAAGTGTAAAGGAAGATAAAATTCTAAAAAACCCAAATGAATAATTTCTTGTTCTTTTTTTAATAGGCTTACATATTTATAGTTGAGAGGAGGAAAAAGACTGAGAAGCAGTAAAAGATTCATCCCGGGGCAATTTGCCGGAGAAGGGTCTAGAGCCCACAAAAGGTGGCACCCCAAGGAAGAACGAGCCTAAGTTTGGAAAATTAAAGAAGGAAAATAATCACAAAGCTCTGTAAGGGAAGTGGCATATATCCACAGAATGCATAAAAATATAGTTTATTTATAAAACATTGCACTTGATAGTAACATTAGCATCTGATGAGAGCATTGTGTCAGTACTTTAAAAAGAATCAGTTGAAGTTCATCCGTGACTGCAGCCCTAACACAAACATTTAATTTGAAAGAGGTAAAATAAGAACCTATTATTAGAATGACTCCTTTTCTATTTAAAAGAAAATAATAATTAAGGTTCTCCAGATATCTTTCTCACACATACAATGATACCAGGGAATAGCCAACTTCTTCTATAAAGGGTCATATAGTATTTTAGACTTTTTTTTGACAGACCACATGCTGATCTCTAAGTAGCCCTCTCCACTCAGAGGTTCAGTACTTAGCAAGTAACTGAAAAGCTGACTGTTCAAACCCCCCAGCCACTCTAAGTGAGAAAGGTGTGGCAGCTTGGACTCTAAAAGATCAGATCTCAACCTCAGGCACCTTATGGGACAGTTCTACATTGCCTATATGTTTACTGGGGCTTGGAATCAGCCAGATGGCAATGGGGTTTGGATAGTAGTGTGTCTGACACCATCACTGTATCTTAAGGACAGCCATAAAAAATGAAATACATGGCCGTAGTACAATAAAACTTTCTTTAGAAACACATGTACAAATATGGCTCCACAGACAACTCACTGCCATTGAGTCAATGCCGCCTCATAGCGAGCCCATAGCATAAGTGTGAGGTTTGGACATGAACTTTTGACAGGTGCAGAAAGCCCTGACTTTCTCCCACAGAGCAGCTGGTGGTTTTGAACTGCTGACTTTGAAGATCGCAGTTAAAGAGTAACCATGACCATGACATCACCAAAGTTGGTACTAATAGTTTGTAAAGCATTTTCAAAAACATCACGTCACTTGGTGTCCACACTCCAGTGAGTTAGGTCCTCTTACCCACAATTTTTCACAAAAGGGCTGTTTAGGGTATAAGATCTGAATCTTAAATATAATTTGAGAACATTTATTAAGTTTTAAAAAGAAACAAAGGCACAGATACTTCATCCACAGGGACACAGGCCATAATGGTGTCCCAGGATTCACAGTCAGGATGCCAGTGATCAGGCATGGAACACCTGACCACCCACGACCACCAAAAGCAGTGATGCCCACCCCCCAAAAAAATAAAAAAAAAATAAAATGTCAATGAAAACAAGTCTAAATTATCACTGTTCTAACTCTGGTGAATCTGAATATATATATATGTATGTATATATGGCAACATACATTGCACTGCCATTGAGTCTGCACCGACCCACGGGGACCCTACAGCACAAGGCAGAGATGCCCCTTTGAGTTGCTGGGACTGTTCACGAATGGAGAGAGACCCACCTTTCTCCTGGAGAGTAACTCAAAGTGCTCACCTTGCAGATTTCCGTCTAACGTCCAAGCCCGATGCGACCAGGGCTCTTAAATACTAGACAGAAACAATTTTTTTAAACCAATTTGCTACTGATTTCCTATAGTAAAAATAAAATGCAAGTAACAATTAAAAAAAAAAACCTGTGCCTTCCTAAGGACCATCTCGATCAGTGCTTCTCAAAGTGGAAGGTACCCATGAATCTCCGAAGGATTTATTAAAATGTGGACTCTGAGTCGGGCGGTCTGAGGTGGATCCCAAGGTGAAGCCATTCTAACCAGCTCTGGCGACTGTTCCCAGGCTCCCCGGGGAAGCAGTTCTTTTAAGTAGTGTGACTACATAATAAACACCTGGGATGTGAGTGGTTAAAACCTGGGTTCTGGCCCACCATCTGTTCCCTTTGGTTTGTGGGGCCAGGAATTTTAAATTAGCTCCCTCCCTAGCAATTCTGTATTTTTAAAAGGGTTTTAAAAAAATAATCATCCACAAATTAGACCTGTTTTTCTTCAACAAAGAGCCCTGGTGGCACAGCGATTAAGCAGTTGGAGCCTAACAGCAGTTTAAAATCACAGGCAGAGGCAATCTGCTTCCAAAAAACGTTCAGCCTTGGAAAGCCCACGGAGTAGATCTACCCTTTCCTGTCATGGTCACCACGGTCTGAATTGGCAAGGCCAGCGGGCCTGCTTGGGGTCGGCTTTTCTTTTACACGACTAGAAAGCCCCCAAAGTGTGTATATTTGCATTAAGACACAAGAAAGCTGAGCTCTCGACTGAGGCACTAAAATAGCACATTCAGTACCCTGGCAAAATTACATCTTGACAAAGAATGAACATTTGCTGCAAGCCAAATTTGCTGGAAGATATTTGCATGTCAGACAAGCAACCTGCTTTCAATAATAGATCATTAAATTAGTTCTCCTCAGAAAGGTGAGCTGTCCGAGAGCTACGAAGAGGGGAGGGGAGAGGGAGAGGGTCCGAGGATAAGAAATCAGAAGGGAACAGAAAGGAGGCAGGAGGGGGCCAAACGGCAGTAAAGAGCAAAGGTCAGGGCAGACGGATGCAGAGAAGAAGGAGGAGGTGAGGACAGGGCAAGAGGAGGAAGCTGGCGTTTTTGAGCTGTCACCACCTGCCAGCCATGGCAAGGACATAATGAGAAAACAGTGACTGCTGACCCTTTCCTGTTTCCAGAAGTCATGTTAAAAAGGCGGACAGGTAGGATGAAATTTGAGGGGGAAGAGTTAATCTACAGCAGGCTGAAGCAGACCTGAAAGTCAAGCGGAAGAACCAGCGGAAGGGGAGAGAAACAATAGAAGACTGGTAAGGTGGCTGTTAGAATCGATGGCCCACAAGTGGGCGAAAAGGAGTGCTGGTGATGCCGTGGGTGACATGTTGGGCTGTGACCACAAGCTCTGCAGTTCAAAACCACGGGAGAATGATGAGGCTTTCTGATCATGTAACGGTGTACAGTGGCACCAACCCCCAGGTGCCACTTGACCGTCCTGTGGGGTCGATCTCAGCATTGACAGGATGGCAGTGAATTTGGAGTTGAAATTTGAAAGGGGCAAAAGGAGTCAGAATGAGAAGCACATGGGAAGGAAGATCTGCTTTGGCTCTGAAGGACCATCTTCAGAATGCCTAGGTGTTACTGTCAGAGTGGGAGAGCAGGCTGTGTGGTCGGAGAAGCAAAAGGTGTTCATGGGGCTGTAGAGATGGGAAAAATCTCGATGTTTGAAAGCAAATGAAACCTTCCTTCATTTATTTTGTCCTTCACCAAAATTGTATATGTAATTGCAACAAATGAGAGTTTACACAGAATCACTTGTACCTACAAACAACCGTTATCTTTGTTAAGTCATTTGATTCTAAAATGCTTCTTCAGAAGGAGGGGGTGGGGACCAAACAATCCCACTGTCCCTTGTAGCTCTGCATTTCCACAGTTCCAAGAAAGGAGCCCAGTCTTCAAAATACTCCTAGGGTTTCAGTTTAAATTCAACCAACAAACAGTAAACAATAAATCTCTTCCCATTGAGCCCAAAGTAATTCCTATCGACTCGTAGAGCTGCCCAAGCTTGTCATCTTTATGGGCACGGACTGTAATCGCTTTCTTCCAAACTGAGAAAGTTCATGAATTTTAACTGCCGGTTCTTTGGGGATGTTTAAACCACTAGGGTCACACCAAGACTCTTTAGTTTACACTTAACTTCCCTTAATAACAAAACAGATTCCCAAAAGGGAAATCGGAACAAATGTCAAAGGACATGTCATTTAAATACTCTGGGGCCATTTTTACATCTCGGTTTTGACAATGACAGCCACAGCAAGCAGATGGCTACTGCTGACAAACGCCCCGCGTCGTTATAGCCCTAATGACAAGCTGATGTTTTTACAGCCCTTTCCTCTTTACAAAGATTCTTCACACATGAAATATGGTATTTGATCCTCACAACGACCGTTTGAATCATTAAGGCTACTGTACAACTAGATCCACTTTATGGTTGAGGAAACAGACGCTCACAGAGGTCAATGGTGTTTCCAGACACTCCGGATTCAAAATTGTCTTCTTTATTTGTTTTCATATTAACCATTTCTCAGATCTAGGCACAATACCTTGTTTATCCACTCGGTCTAACAAACATGGAAAAGCATCACACACCCCCTCCAAAAAAATTAACATAGTCTATCATTTGAATGGATCCTGGTAATCATTCCCTGAAATGCCAGTAAAATTTTAATTTCCAACTGATAAATGATTGGAATGCAAGAAACAGAGAAGGAAAAGACTGAAAGATTCACTATTTCAATGTCCTCATTCTCAGATGGAGAAACACAGGAGAAGCCTCTGCCAGGGTAAAGTGTCACCACCAGAATGTAGGTGCCCCACCTAAATTCAGCTCTGGGTTCAAAAAAAAGTTAACAGACCTGCCATTAAGAATGAGATATTTGATTTAAATAAGTTCTAAGGCTTATTCTCTGTCGTGTGTGTGTGTGTGTCTCTGTCTAGTCCTCTCCCTTTCTGCATATGCCAAGCATTCCTATGCTACCTATTACTGTTACCAGAATTCTCTGGGGCAAATTCTTCTGACAATCAGGAGAGTTTGCAATGACAACAATGCCTCGTTTTACTATAAAACAGAAGAGAAGGTGAGGGATATAGAATCCATGCAAGATCCATGAGAGAGAGCTTGGAAGCAACTGAAACAGCCTCCACTAACATTTTCTACCTACACAGTGTTTTCTACACAAATTAAAACTGAAAAATGCAATGAAAATATTTTGAAAGGGCCCATATTGTCTAAATATTCCCATTTCCCTTCTTTTGAGATACTGTATGGAATCAGCAAGTGCTTAATACAAAAATTAATTTTATCATGCAACAGAATTTTTTAAATGTTTAAACAGACTTCTTGAGTGGACTAGCTGAGAACATGCAAGTAATGCATATTACTGAATAGAGATCTCATGTTTTATGTAGAAAAATTGGAGTGAAGTATAAGAATATATAAGAAGTATAAAAAGGGAATCCTTCTGAGCTGACAACTTTGATAAACAGTAAAAGGTACCAAAAAGCCCCAAAGTTTCTCTGACCATATTCTCTTCAACTATTAACCTCTTATTTCCCATTATTACTAAACTTCTAACCTTTTTTTATTAATTTTAAGTTAGGCGGGGGTTTAAACCTTCAGATCATCAACTTTGTACTCAACAGTTTGAACTACTACTAGTCAAATCCCCAAACAATTTGAACTATTAATCGAATCCCCAAATATGGCCTTTTTTGTAATAGAAAAAAATGAGAATATTTATAAGTCAAATAAAATAATCTAGTGAATGAAAACATTGTTACTAACTCCACATCGTCATTAAACTAGATATTTATTATTTAAAACAAAAAGTAAACAACTGCCATCGAGTTGATTCTGACTCATAAAAACCCTAGTACAGGTCTTCTAAGGCTTTGTAAATCTGCAGAAGAGCTGAGAAAACCTCATCATTCTCCATTGTTCTACACATAATCCCCTCCCCATCGCTTTTCAGCCTTTTGGCTAAGGAAGTGTAATATAACCCCCTCACTGGAGGACAACAAAAAAGTGGGTGAAGAGAGACATCAGGCAGTGCAAAACATGACAAAATAATAATTTATAAATTATCAAGGGTTCATAAAGGAGGAGGCGGGGGGTTGGAGGAAATGATGAGCTGATAGCAAGCGCTCAAGTAGAAAGAAAATGTCTAGAGAATGATGTCAACAAGTGTACAAATGTCTTAACACAATGGATGGATGGATGGGTTGTGATAAGAATTGTATGAACCCCTAATAAAATATTGGGGGGGGAAATAAAAAACCTTTGCCCTAAAACGCAGTGGATTTAAAAGTCAATTGCCGAGACTAACCTAGGCCAGCTGAGCCAAAGACAGTCTCATCTGCAGAGCTTTTTCTCGGATACATCCCTGATGGACACTGGGGTAGAAGGGTTGCATGCAGAAATAAGTCATGCCCCAATTAAGAACCAATCCTGTTCACTTTTCTAATCTACACTATCCTGATCACAGTTCCTTTCCTGCTTCCACAGTCCTGTCTGTGACTGTGATGAATTGATCTGCCACCATCTGTACTTTATAGTTTAGCCTTGTGATTATGAATTCTTTGGACACCATTATGGCTGCATGTCTCCCTCCTTAGATTCATTTTTGACCTTTTCCAATTTAAGATTTAATAAAGAGGTTTCTATACAATACATGGTGGCAAAATGGGTTATGAGTTGGGTTACTAACAGATAGGTCAGCAGTTCAAAACCAACAGTTACTCTTAGGGAGAAAGATGAGGTTGTCTGTTCCTGTAAAGATTTATTTACAGCTTTGTAAACCCAAAGGGACAGTTAGACTCTGTCCTACTGGGTTATTATATGTCAGTATCAACTCAGTGACAGTGAGTGTGGGTTTTTCTGAATAGAATAGAATTGAATTGGGGCTCTTTTGTCCCCCAGCACAGATACTAAGCAGAGGGTTTCTAAAAGTCAAACTTAATTCTCCTAGTTCTCCGGGTTTTCAATCAAAATAACAGGAACACTATAGCTTGATGCCTGGTGCATGTACAACTATGACTAGATTGTCTTCCTAAAACTCCAAACAAACCTTAGTTTATTATTAGCACAATTACCCTCAGAATGGAGGTGGTAGGTTACTCACCTTTTCCTAACAAAAGAAAAAACTTTCCCTAGATGAAGATATGATCAAGACAAGCTATTGAAGTTCTTCCTCATTCCACATCAGCCATAAGTTATTAGACATCAAAGGAATGCAAGAAAATGTGACCGATATGCAAGGGGAAAATATAATAGCTGCAGTTATGAATGATCTAGATATTGCATTTAGTATATAACACTTTTAAATTAACTATAATTAACTGGTTAAAAAGAGAAAAATGATTATGAAATAGATTAAAAGATGGAGAATTCAAAAGAGAACTACAAACTTTTTTGCTTTTTGCTCAAATGGGACACATCTAGAAAAAGAAAACATCTGAAGCTAAGAAAAATACAGAAACTAAGATTGAGAAGTCAGTGGATAGGTTTAACAGCACCCTGAACATGGAAAAATATAGAAATAGTAAATTTGAAGATAGAGGTCAATAAAAGGCCATCATCCAGAAATTTAGTTTGAAATAGGTTGGGGGAGCCGATACTAACATACGAAACATATGAACTTCGTCTCAAGGCCTCATGAGCATGTAACTGGAGAACCAGAACAAGGTTAAGAGACAGAACTGGCAAAAGCAGTATTTGAAGGAACAATGGCTGAATTTTTTTCAAAATCTGATGAAAGGCATCAACCTTCAAATTCAAGAAGCCCAATAAACCTAATATAAGGAGGAAAAATACTAGGAAAACTACACTGAGGTTTTTCAATGTTAAATTTAGTACAAAAACATGACAAGCACTGCAGAAGTCCTACAACAGCCTAGTAAAGTAGAACTTAGGCTTCTACTCTTGGAAGGATGACGATAAAGGACAATGGCATGGGATTGCGGGGCTCACTCTACCCCGCGAAGCCCATCCTTTGCTAGCATTTTAGTCATTCTGCTCTTTGCCAAGTACAGAAAACGGCACAATAACATCAATTTGCATATGCAGTGATGGGTGATTGCTTCCTACTAGCACCTGACCACTGATTTCTTGGCAGTCAACTTATCATAATGTAACTTCACATTTCACCCAATCAAACCCAATAAACCCAAATTGTTTATCCCAATATTTGTCTTATGGTAAGGCTTACTCAAATTGAGAGGAGGCATGATATTGAGAGGGAGTGCCTGAATAGAATAAGACTTGGCAGATCAATAGTCCAACATTAGAGATCAGAACACTTAAGGTCAGAGAAATAAAAATGATAAGCCCATCACTGCAGTTATTTAGAAGCTGGCAGAGGAGGGAGACCAAAAGAGCAGGTTCCTGACATCTGGTCCAGCTCTCTGACGCCAAGAACAGATCAGTTCAAGGTCAAATCCAATCCAAAATCCTGATTAAACATTTTGTCATGAATAGATACACTTTCACTGATGGTGAGACAAAAGAACAGTGATTGCTACACTATACACTCAATCACTCTGAGAATATAATTCTGAAAACCTGCTACCATCACTGATCAGAGTCCCTATCTATTCGCTCCTCCTCTATGACCATTACCAGATGTTCACAGGCAAATCAAGTTAGGGAAAGGGATCCCCAACGCGGTCACTAACACTCCCACTGTCAAGTCCTTTCTGTGTTTCTTGAGGCCTTTCTTCACAACATGATTGAGAGCATCATACCCAGTGCAAGTATAAGAGTCAGCTACAAGCCCAAGAGAGGTGACTAAAGGAAAAGATGCTACATTTCTGTCCCTGGAGTTAAAGGCAGGGCAGTAGCTGGTACTTGGTATGGATTCCTCATCATCATGAGACAATGTGATTCCCAAGTGCTGGTGGGCTTTTTCCTCCCCACAGTCGTTGTAAAGAATTATCACCTGTTCTGTCTCCTGCACACATGGAAGGCTTTGGAATTAGCTAAAGCAGCAACATTCCTTCCTCATTATGAAATCCATTAGGACTCCACCATTGTATTTTTCTGGTCAAATATCCACCAGGTTTCATTTTCATTATCAACACATGGGGCGAGACCTTGCTGCCCATGCATCTGAGCTACTGCACAGGCAAGGCTGCGCCTGCAAGAGCAGACCGTGATCTCTGCGGTGAAACCTGCATTTGGAAACTGAGCACGGCAATAGTGCCATGTGATGTTGCTAACACAATCAGAAACAAAACAGAATATATACAAAACATGCGATTCACTTTAAATCATTTCCAATGAAGGGATTAGTATTCAAAGAATAAAAACGACTGATTTCCATCTGGTGCATCTAAATGTGTATGTTTTCAAATCTCCATTTGAAACTAAACAATATGCCCATTAACACCAATCAATGTGGCACCCGAGGCTCATTCTAAGACGACCCTTGCATTCATTAGCCATCTTGCTGGTACAACCTTTCTTCCTTGGTATAAATACTCAATTGAATCTCTGCAGAACTTAGTCACTGTCCTAGTGAATACCTTATGTAGCTGTTCCAACAGACTCATGATTTTTATATGACTTTTCCTAGTGTTGTAGCTTTATATAGGAGGATGTGTGGGAGTTCTTTTGTTTTCTTTTTAGCTTTGTAAAAGTTGTGGCAAATATAGGAGGGGCTTCAAACTTCAAAAAGTTTGTGGGAAAATTCTATTATCTTTTAATTCCATTTTTCAACAAACCTCTCAAAGCCCCTTCAAATATATAACAATGCATTGGCTATTTTAACATTTTTCCCAAGATAATTCAATGGTATTAATCCCATTTGTGTTTTCAACCACCATCATTAAATTCTTTCCAGATTTTCCCACCAGAAACCCAGTATACCCATGTGATTCATGACAACCTTTCCCCCTCCCTCCCGACCCTGTAACCCCAGGAAACCTGCATGGCACTGTGCGTGAAGCGCTGGCCGCTAAGTGCAAGGCAGGCAACAAACCCACTGGGCGGAGCTCAGCAGGAGGAAAAGGAGGCTGTCCGCTCCTTTAATGATTTGCAGCCGCTGATATCCTGTGGAGGATTGTAGTGAGTTGAAATGGAGTTAATGGCTGTGGGAATATAAGCATTGGAATTCCTTTTGCTACAAGTGGGTCACGTGATTATCAGATGGACAGGTTAGCAATAAAAGTATGCCCAAAAGCACTGTGGAGGCCTGGGGAATCTACTTCCAGAAAAAGAAAGTAGCCATTGAAAACTCTATGGAGCAAATGAGTAATACTCAGGGCCACTGGAGGAGTTGACTCAACACTGGTTACTAGTTATGTATTTAATTGGACTGCTAACTGCAAGATCAGTGGTTCGGATGCACCAGTAACTGTATGAGGGAAAGGTGAAGCTGCCTGCTACCATGGACATTTGCAGCCTTCGAAGCCCTCTATAGGCTCAATGGCCGTGTTTATGTTATACACACATACACCTGAAAGCTGGGGTGGGGTGGAACTCCATTATCTTTTCATTTAATTGTTTCATGAAGTTTTATATATATCCACACATACACACAAAGGTGCTACAAAGTTTGTGGTAAAATAGAACTAAAAGATAATACATTTTTCCAAATTTTTTGTAGCCCCTTCATACACCCATACACACACACAACACTTTCCTACACACACATACACAGAAAGTAGTGTACCTACATGTATATGTATAGGTAAGAGGCCTGGTGGTATAGTGGTCACGTGCTGGGCTGCTATCAGCAAGGGGAACAGTTGAAATCCGTCCCCCCACTCCCCCGCCCCCCGCTGCTCCTTGGGAGAGAGACAGGACTTTCTGTTCCTATACAGAGTTACAGTCTCCGAAACCCACAGGGGCTCTTCTACCCTGGCTCTAGGGCTGCTATGAGTTGGCACTGACTCAGGGGAGGTGAACTTGGTTTTTTAATATGTCCAGGTTTACCAGGTATTTATCCCATAAGCTTAGGAAAGAGAAATTCAAATTTTGCAAAATGTTGGGAGAGTTGTCTGAGAAAAACAAATGCTACATCTCTTGGAAATTCAATGCATGTGTTTTTAAAGTGTAAATACCGTTTCAATTAGTATCCTGTTAAAATATTTCAATTTAATTAAAGTATTCAGAATTTGATCAACATACTAAAATCGTAACTCAAATGGTCATGATGTTCTAAAAACATTGAGTGGCCACTGGCACTGATTATATCAGCTTCAAATTAATAGTAAATGCTGTCAAGATCGAGTAATATCAACCACTCTAAAATACATTATATCATGTACACCCTACTAGATTACACAGAGACATGAGCGCTAAATGCAATGAGTACTGCTGGGACAGTAGTGGGGTAGTAATAGGATAGGGAGGAAAAGGGGGTTTAAAAGAGAAGTTGATCTATAAATTGTTACAGTGAGATAATAATGATTTGGGCATTACTAGCAACCAATCTCTAAGTTGTAGACTCAACAAGGGAAGACCCTTGGAAGCAGAAGCTCTGATCCTCGTGATGGCAGAGGTTAGTACTCTGCCAAAACGCAAAACCAGAAGGTTTGAGCATGAGCAATGGGGCAGTAGCAGAGCTGAGCAAGAGAAAAGAGAGCCACAAGTGACAGGGAAGCTACAGTTTACAAGAGACTTGTGAATTTGTCCAAGCACACTATTGGCAGGGTCTACCTGCTACAAGGAGGACACGCTTCAGTGTATAGGCAAAAAGCTTGAGGACTGTTTTAGTGACTAATTGTATTAATTTGTGTATCTCAAATTCACACGTGTTGAAGCAAAACACAGAGGAGTTTACCTGTATGACTAATTGTATGATACACTAATTGTATAACTACTTCTATTAAATTATAGAAAGAAAATGTCCAGTCCTATACCATGCCCATGACTAATGGCCGATCAGGTCGATGTAGTCCACTGGGTTATCACTGACTGATTTTCAGAAGTAAAACTCCAGGCCTTTCTTGTAGTGCAAGGTATCCCGAAGCTCCCTGCAACTTGCTCCACATCACAACAGGGGAGCTGCACAGACAGTGCGTTGATTGGAAATCAAACCCTAATTTTCAGCTTGGTAGGAAAAGATCCCCATCATCGAACCAACACTGCCCTCCACCACTTTCCCTATCTCTCATTATCTAAGGACAGTTTGTTACTTCACAGTTAATCTACACTTCTAGAACTGGTAAAAATGAGTGCAAATAAAGTAAGTTTTAGATCAGTTTACTGTTAGTTAACAAACAGTTCCACTGAAACAGGCATATATACTAAAATCAAACTCTGGAATCACTAACAGATAAGAGGGTAAGTAAAAAAAAGCAGACAATTTTAATTAAACAAAAAATGTATTCTCTTAACATATCCTCCATCAATGCTTGTGTGTGTGTGTGTGTGTGTGTGTGTATATATATATATATATATATATAGAGAGAGAGAGAGAGAGAGAGAGGGAGAGAGAGAGAGAGAGAATGTGTACAGCTCTCTACCACTTTCCCAAAGAATTCTGCACTGATCAATTTATGTCAAAATAGCACTTTGAGCATTTTGTAAGGACTCAAAATTGCGTTCCTTTTTATATACTTTGAATTTGGGGAACATGACATCGTATTTCGAGGAAAGCAAGATCAGTGCTGCAGGGTGGGTGGGGTGCGGTTTCCCAATGAAATTCCCACTGGAAAATTTTTGCTAGCCCTGGAGGAGTGAGCAGGTGCATTGTCATGGTGGAGAAAAAAATTTGCACACCCTTCCTGGCTTTTTTCTAATGAGTGCAGTATGTGATTTTCTTAAGACTTATTCGTAGTAAGTCCTTGTGATTGTCATGTCCTTCAAGAAAAATCTACCAAAATTACTGCTTTGTAAATTAAGAAATCATCATGGCCTTCAGAGATGGCCTCTCTTCATTGAATTTAACTGTCCCAAAAGATTATCCTCTCCCCACCTTGAAAGCCATTTTTTCAAGTACCCTAAAAAGTCTAAGACAAGTGTATTACAGAGAGAACTTGTTTTCCATCACTTGCTGATTGCAGAGATATGTTAAAGTGTTTTGTTTGCAATAAGCCCAGGTGTGCATGAACTTGTCCCCTAGTAGCAACACTTTTGACTTAACCTTTGTACTTAGTTAACATACTATTCATGGAAAATTAGAGTCACTTCGTGTATGTTTTAGCTTATTCAAATTATGTGCCTATATCTATATCTACTCCTAATGTACTATAATCCTTAAAAATGATTCATGTTTTCACTCTCTGAATAACTTGCAAGAGCTGGAAAAGCACACAAGCAGTAAAAGAGTAAAATACGACTGCGTCTCAGTGGGAGGTCCTAAATTTGCACACATGGTGAAGGAGAACACAAATGAATAGATCTCCAGTGCCTGACACTTTCCTTGCCCAGAAAACTCCTTTTTAAATCAAATCCTACAGACCAGTCTATGGACTGTCTATACCTGAGTGTTCTCCATGATGACAAGATCCCTAGTTTCCAAAGATATCCAGAGCAGATTCCAGAATGATGACAAGGTATGAGAGAGTTCTCCTTTCTACAATATTCAAGAGTTTCTTTGCATCACTGAATGTTAGTGAAATTCATGAGGCCAAAATGAGACTGCAGCTAGCTTAAGCCT
Source organism: Nesogale talazaci (assembly GCA_004026705.1). Lineage (NCBI taxonomy): Eukaryota > Metazoa > Chordata > Mammalia > Afrosoricida > Tenrecidae > Nesogale > Nesogale talazaci. Next base: position 39,869 of record PVJH01001717.1, on the reverse strand, counting down.
AAGTGTAGAGAAAGAGCGCAGAGGAGGATGCAGAGACCCATGAGACCGTCTTGGACTACAGCCAATCAGACACGTGGTCTGATTTTGGTCTAGGAGAAATCAATCTTTTAGATTCAACTTGGTCTAATTTCATATTCCTACTCCCAGGTCAATGTAAACATGGTCACAATAATTCTCCTCTATCTATACTTTTTGCAAAAGCGAAAGACTCTCCCCCCACCCCCACCTCTTTACTCAGGACTGACGTTGTGATTTACTTTGGCTAACAGAACCCAAAGGAAGTAACCTTGATCAATTGTGAACGTAGGCTATAAAGTAGCCTGACATGACTCCAGGTTTTCTTGGAAACCTGCTGAACATCATTTGAGCAACCTTCGACACCCTGTGGAGCAGGTGTCGTTAAAAATTAGACTCCGTGTGAAGCGGAGGGAAGCATCCCAATTATCCTAGAAGAGACAGCAGCCAATCCACCCTGCAGATTATGGATTCAATATCTGAGCCCAGCTCAGAGTAGTCCAGCTGCACTCTGCCTAATTGCTAACCCACAGAATCATGAACTAAATAAATGGTTGTGGTTTTAAATCACAAACTAAAATGATGTTGTAGTGATCTGTAAAAGCTAACTGTTAAGAAATGAATTCAGTATGATCCAGTTCATTCGCTGTACACTTATTAAACATCCTCTGGATTTCAACTCACTATCATTCAGTTAGAAAATTCATATCAACCTGTAGGACAGGATAGAACTGCCCCTTTGAACTTCAGAGACTTCAAACCTCTATGGGAGCAGAGCTGCCGGTGGGTCTGAACTGCTGATGTTGTAGTTAGCAGCTCAGCACATAACTCACTACAATTAAAGGACACAGAAAGTCTCAAAAGAAGACGTGATTAATTGAGAAAAGTATTTAAATGAAATCTAGTAGTTCACTAGGTGGATGGAAATGGCTATCAGAAATGGCTTGTGCTAAAGCAGATACAAGGAAGTATTCAAGGGATGTTCTAGAAAAGGAATATAATTAAGGGCAGATGGGAGTGTGGGGAGGAAATAGCAGACAATGGAGCAAAAATATGGGCTGAACACAAATAATGAAGGGTCTCATACTATAATTTATGCAAAGAGATTGAATACATTTTATAAGTCATGAAGAACATGCCATTTTTCAGTAGGAAATTATACGATCAAATCACTTTTAGGCTAAAAAAGCTGATGACAGGTAGAAGATGAATTAGATCCAAGAGTAAGATCAGACAGGTGAGTTAAAAAGCTGTTAGCACAATCCTAATCGGTTGCTGTCAAGTTGATTCTGACTCATGGTGACCCTACAGGGAGTAGAACTGCCCCATTGGGTTGCCATGGCTATAATCTTTACAGAAGCAGATAGTCGCAGCGTTCCTCATGGAGTAGCTGCTGGGTTTGAATGACCACCCTCTCATTTAGCAGCTGAAAACTTTAACCATTTGCCACTAGGTTTCCTTACCATCCAACTAACCCAAACCCACTGGCAGCAAGTCTACTGACTAATAGCAACTCTAGGACAGGGCAGACCTGCCCCTTAGGTCTTTATGGCTAGAAATATCAAAGGAAAACGGAAGTCTCATATTGTCCCTCAGAGCAGCTGGAGGGCTTGAACTGCCAATCTTGATATAAGCCACCAGGGAGGGTTTCTTAAAATCCCAAGGCAGAATTGGAAGGGAAAATAAAACAGAAACAAGAGGTAAGAAATATCAGGAAGACAGGATACCTTTGAGAGATACTTGAGAGACAAAGTAAGTTTCAATTGTCTTGATAACCAACTAAATATGGACTGTGAGGGTGGTAACAATTGAGTGGTGGGATCCAGGGAAGTGTACCAAGATGTGACTTCAGGATCCTAGATGAATAGCAAATGTATACATTAAGACACGAATGCAGGAGAGCAGATTGAAGAGGAATAACACATGTTTTTCTTGAAGGTATCTGTGAGACATGCCAAGACAGAGGCATTCCCAGAAGGAATTGAAGGCTACAGATCTGGACCTTGAAGGGTAAGTGGTGGTAACAGAAAACATTAGACGACAAGGAACAGCTGAAGCCAAGAATGTTTGTATAGAGCATTAAGGCATGACATATAGATGGAGAAAAGGCTGATTAACAGGAAAATTCTGAGGGACATCAGTATTTCTGGAACAAGGTGGAAAAAAGAAGCAACGCCAAACAAAAGCAACCCTCCTTAAGGAAGGAAGACGGGGAGAGAAGAATCACTCAGTAAACCTGATGAAGAATCAACAAAGTTTGGCAGTCCATCCATTTTCTAACAGCCTTACTATAGCGCAGTTATCGCCAGACTCTCCTCTCTCTTCTGAGGAGCCTCCAATGCTAGAAGGGTTTGAGTTCTGGGGCAAGACAGTAACAGGGACCACTGGAGTAACATCACCTATGTCTACATAATAGAAAAGGATGTTTTTTTTCAGAGGTTTTCTCTCCCACCTTTGTAACAAACTTTACTTCTTGGGGTACTTATTTGAAATAAGCTTGTCATTAATTAACTATATTTTCCAAACTGATTATCTTTATAAATTCAGTAACTCTAAAGGCTTGAAAAAAAGGCTGATTTAATAAACATAATAGAAGGAACAATTGTGATACGTGCGATACTTACCACCCATTAAGTTTATTTTAAAAAAGAATTACAGGGCTGAGCCCCAGTGGCGTAGTGGTTGTGCATGGGACTAGGATGGAAGTTCAATCCAGCTCCACAGGAGCAAAGGCTCAGCCTCTTACTCCCACCACCAGAGGGCAGTGATGCTCAAAACAACCAAAAACCAAAAAGGAAGGATTACAATTGCACATAATAAATGTAATCAATGTCACTGAAGTGAACATTGAAAAAGTTTTAAATGGCATTGTTATAGATGCATTTTAACATAATTATATACATATCAAAATTCATCAAAAGGTATCATAAAATAGTGAAAAAGTAAGAAACAGGCTTGGAGAAAATGGTTGTATTTGGGGAAAAAACAATTTATCAGGAAGGGTACACCATCATCAGTCACCAAAGGATTGGAATCTATTTAATCTTAAGTCGAAGGGAAGATTTGTATCAGAACCTAAATTGTGAGAATCTGGTGTGCAGAAGGTGATGGATGACAGTAGGGTCCCAAGTGTGGAACTACATAGGAAACAAGCCTCTAGAGAACTCCTATCTAAATTGAGGGATAGGAGGAAATTGGTCACTAAAAACAGAGTGATTTGGAGAGTATCGAAGATCTTACAAAGATCAAAGATTAATCTAACTTGAATAGTTAAAACTTTGTCAGTAGATTCCCCCTACGATGCAGGGTTGGACCTGAACTGGTTTCCAAATTTTTCTGTATTTTTGGTTTGTATTATTTTCTTTCATTCTCATTTGTTCATATTAGGGTCTATCTTAGAGGTGCTATATCATTGGAGGTCACCCTCTTGAAATTGTTATATATGTTTTTACAGTTTTCATATATGAAACCCAGGATCAATCAACCTATAGGGATACTATAGGGACAGCAAGTAGATAAGGGCTGGGGGGTTTGTTACAGGGGGCCAGGGTATAAAAAGGAGACAATGTCAAGGAATCCACAGAGAATAAGAATGTCAGGATACTGTGGTAGCAATTGTACAATTCTACTTGATGAGACTGAACTATGGAATGATATATGTACTAAATCCCAATTAATAATGTTTTAAATTTGAACAGGTACTTCTTAAAAGGACATCCAAATACCAATAAGTATAAGAAATAACATACTAGTAAAATTGCGTGCTATACCTCACCAAAATAATGAAAATTAAAACTATCAAAACTCCGTGCTAGTGAAAATGTAGAACAACTGAGACACTTGTACACGATCATTGTTCTGTGCCATCAAGTAAACTCTAACTCACAGGAACCCTGTACAACAGAGGAGTTGCCTGGTAGTGTTCTTAAAATGCAGTCTTTATAGAAGCAGGTCTCCGGGTCTTTTCTCCTGGGGAGTCACTGGTAGGTTGGAATCACTGACCTTAGCAGCTAAGTGTTTAACCATTGTACCTCCAGGAATTCTTTCTTTAATGCTACTGCTAGAATTTAAATTGGTACAACCACTTCGAAAAATTGTTTGGCAATATCTACTAAGATCTAAATATGCTTACTCTGTTATAGCAATTCAACTCCTAGGTTTATGCCCAAGATATGAAGGGACATATGCATCAGAAGAATGGTCATAGACACTTTATTCATATTAACCCCAAACTGAAAGCAACCCAAAGGTTGAACAGGAGATACGTACAATGGAACACTCCTGAGTACTACTAAGTCCTACAGCAGAATACTGTATATGAAGTTTAAGAGTAGACAAACTAGTAGATGGAGTTCAAATGCACCTTAGAAGTTTGAAGGTAGGATGAATACTTACTGGAAAAAGTAAGATGTCTTCTGGGACGCTGACAAGGTTCTGTATCTTGACATGATTGGTGTATATACACATAACAATTCATTTAGATTAATGCATTTTATGAGGGGGAAATGAAAAGATAATGGGATTTTACCATGAACTTTTTGAAGTACCCATGTATACTAAACCTGAAAAAATAAAATACAGCTAGCTGTCTCTACAAAAAAAAATATTGTGAGGGTGGGGAAAACCAAGGTTACATTTTTTTAAATTTAGAAGTTTAGGCCCCTATTCTTCTTAATTATGTTGGAAGTTAGTTATGTCTCAGTTTCCTGAAGATAATGAATCTAAATCTCATGCAGAAATATAAACTTCCAGGCTGCACCCTGGTGGTGTAAGTGGTTGAGTGCTGGACTGCGACCCGCGGGGTTGGCGGTTCAAATCCAGCGGCGGCTCTCAGGAGCAGTGTTGGGTAGCTCCCACGACCACCAGAGGGCAGTGATGCCCCAAAAAAAAGAAAAAAAAAGAAATTCAAACGTCCATATTTCTAAGTCCTATGTCCCCAAGCATTCCTGAAACCACCTCAAGTCAACAGAGTCAAACACTGCAACTTTTCAGTCAGCAGGGAACCAGAGTGTTTAGCTTCTTTTGTCAACTGGGAAGGACTCAGTTTGGTATGTTTGGTTTGGAGGATTTTTTTAAATTATATATTGGTACAATATGCAAATCATTTGCCCATTTTAATCATTTTTTCTTTTTCTTCATTTTAACCATTCTAAGTACATAATTCTGTGATAATTATGTTCACCATGCTATATATTCATCCCCCTGGCCATATGTAAAAGTATTACATCATCCCAAAAGAAGTTTGGCACCTCCTTCCACCCATTCTCTGGACTTCAAATCCAGATATTACTAAATGGACATTGGTCTTCATGAATTTGCCTACTCAGGATACTTTAAGTAAGTTCAATCACACATGTACTCCTTTCATGTTCAACTTATTTCACTCAGCATAACATCTTCAATGTTCATGTATGTATGCATCAGAATTTCTTTTCTCTTGATGGCTGCATGGCATCCCATTGTCCCCACTAGGACTTGTCTTTTAATGTTATGCAAATTTGCCTTCATTTAAACCTACTGAACCAACTCTAACTGGTAACAAACACCTTCACTTGCTGAGCATGTAGCTTTTAAATCACTGAAAAGACTTGAAGTCTTTTTTTGCTCTGCTAAATAAGAACCATACTGTAACTGTTGTTCCATCTTACCTGTAAATTTGACTTAAAGACACAGTTAGGAATTGAACTCTTGTAACCCAGGGACTATCTGCATATTTTGTTGTGTGTGTGTGTGTATCAACTGTTGAGAGACAACTTGCCTGTATATTGTTTCTAAGCATTGAATATTGTGAATACTGCTGCAGTGAAGATTGCTATCCAAGCATGTGTTTCAGTATTCAAGTCTTTTAGGTGTACGACTGAGTGTGGAATTGTTGGGACACATTCAATTCTTTGTTGAACTTTTTGAGGAGCTACCAAATTGTTTTCCCCAGCCCCTGCACCATTTTATCATTTGCATTGTTTACCTTCCCATCAGCTTCCCATCCCATCTAGTTCTCCACATCCTTACCAACACCTGTTTATTTTTGTTTTTATTTTGCAGAATAGTCACTCCAGTGGGTGCGAAGTAGCATCTTGTTGTGGTTTGAATTTGCATTTCCCTAATGATTAATAACGGTGTATACATCTTTGAATATGCTGCTGGATCTTTTAAAGCTCAAAAACGGCATCTGACTCTATCTTACATTTCCAGCAACAGTGAAGGAATCTCGCCTCAGCCGAACTAGCAAAGTCTCAAAACTCACAGAGTATAGATAGTCTGGTAATATGACGAAGGCATAGCCCCTCTCCCCGAATCTGTGACAAAGAGAAAACTTTCGTCCTTTTAGCAATCACTGTGATAACTTGACCTTAATAGCCCACATAGCAGTAGCTTTACCTTCCTGGTAAAAGCACCCAAAATTATAGCTTACCATTGTCCTAAAAGAAAATAAAAGCCCCAAAGGTGGAGTCCTTTTCTCCTTCTACCATTCCTAATACCATGCTGGAAAAAGTCTTAATAGGAAAACTCTTACATTTTGTTGTTAATGGTAATTTCTTCTCAATTGTGTTATAATGAACAGTTTTATAAATATATCCCGTTAATACTGATAAACCTGGCCCTCATTTTCGTCAAGTACTTTGAGTGAGCAAATTAGGATATCTTTTTGTATGCTGGGCTTGGAAGAAAGAGCCAGGCAACAAGAGAAAAAAACGACAAGAAGGTGTAAACCAGAAGAACTGGTTTCAAAGGCTTCTCTCAAGCATTTGTAAGAAGTGACTTCAAAAGGTTGGTGGAAAAATGGAATTGAAATATAATAGACTTTTCCCCCACCAGCTTTTGGAAGGCCCTGCATATTTGCATCACTGTGACATCAAGCCAAAGCCAAGACACAGTTTGTGTAAAAACCAGATGCTGTTATGTTGGTTTAACTGGAAAACCTTATAAATGAGTGTCTTAAATGAATAATTATGAACCAATTTGTAATTTTATACCATCTCAGGGTGTTTTTACCAGCAAGTATCAAGAAACAACTGGTTAAATAAAGGCAAAGCCACAGTTACAATGGAAAACATGCTTCTCTTTTAAACAGTGAAAAGTACTGTAAGGGCATGTAGTATTTTTATTTAACTACATTGTCTGAAATAGATTAGACTTTTACTTCACTTCATAAAAGCCTATATAAATATCAAAACATTAAACCTAACATCAAATATGTTAGTACTACAGGAATGCAATAATTATAATGCTGGAAAGGTCGGTTAATTGTTCTACATACCTGTGGTCTTTCAGATTCTTTTGCCTGTACATTACCTCCTATTTTTCAGAAGCCACTTCGGGAAGCTCCTGTTTTGGCTTCTACACTGCCACCTGTAGACATAAAAGAGCAATAAGCCATACATGAGTCAACAATCCATCTTTTCTAGACATCTCATAGGGACCATTTGGGGGAAAGTAACAAAATATTTGCTCTGAGACACTGAAGTGTCTCCGTAGTGTGGAAAATTTCTAAAATCCCTCTGTAAGGGTTTGATAAATTATTTGACTAAAAATTAGAGCATGCAGAATAAGGCAGAGATCATCAACTGTACAACACTCTGATCGATTATGAGAGAAAGAGATAGAGCCTCAGAACCCATCTGCCAGCCAACTTGCTGTTACTGCAAGACCTGGTGGAAAATTAAAGACAACTAAACTACAATGTCATTTGGGTAATTTAGAAGAATTTTGTAAATTGCCACAGAGAGGAGGGAGGGAGAGACTGGGGCAAAGGTTACTTTGCACAGGGTTGTAAAATGTCTAATCTATTTAAAATAATTAACATGAGCTAGAGCTCGCTTCAATTGGAACAGCAGTTTGGTCGGTATTTTCTCCAAGAAGCGCATCCTCATTTCAACATTAATGAGTGCTGAAAGGTCTTTCAGCCTCCCCCAAGATGGTAATACAGGTGCCTTTGTTTTGTTTTGTTTAAGTAAGACAGGGAGCCATCTGATACATAAAAGTCCCAGCGGGTCTATCAGTGGGTCTACCCAGCCAAGCCCCGGAGACCAGACCTGGGATGCGTGCACTGAGGAGAGAGAGAGAGAAAGGCGAAGGAACAGATCCAAGAGTTCCTGGCGAACAACTTACCAGGCTGCCCAGCTGTTTTACCTCCTCCCACTCTCACAGGGTGCCCGGTACGGTTCAGCTCGGCACTTTGAGGCAAGTCCCCCGCCACGGCCACAGCCACCTCCGTGGGGCAGCTCCTAGGCGCCCAGAGCCGGCTCTCCCTGTCTCTCCGCCGCCGCCGCACTTACCCGCCAGTACTTGATCGCCCGGCGCCAGGATGGGTGGAAGGAATGGTAGCCAAGCCCAGCCAAGCTGTCTCAGGGGCACACTCCTCCTCCTCCTCCTCTTCCTCCTCCTCCTCCTCTTCCTCCTCCTGCGGAAGACGCCCATTCGCACCCTCAGCATCGCTCCCTCTCCCCTGAACACGCGCCGACGGCTTGGCGGCTCGCCTGCGCCCAAGGTGCCTCCCACGCGCATCCAGGAGACCCGCGCGGGCCCTCCGCTCCACGTGCAAGTGCGGACTGAGCCCTGCGGGAGGGAGAAGTTCGGCAAACCCATTCCCCTGCCTCCGGCTCCATGGTGCGCCCCCCGCGGGCGCCCAGCCACAGGCTGGGGGCCCCAATAGACAATACCCGAGCCCCTCCTGCCTTCCCAGCCACCACGCCTGCCTCTCGGGGCCCCTACGGTCCGGCGCGGGGAGCCCAGACATCCTGAGAGTTGCTCAGCTACGGCTGTGGCGAGCGGGGAGACCTGCACTCACCACCGAGGTTGCGGGCTGCCAGGAATGGGGGCCGTCGGACCTCCAAATCTGCCCAGCTCCCCAAAGTCGGTACAGCCAGAGGGAGCGGATGCCCAGGCAGGCAGCTTTGGGCTCCCCTTGCCTGGTTAGGCACCGCGCTCGTGCACCTAGGCGCGCGCACCACGGGACCGGGCACCTTCCCCGGGCCCCCAAGCCCCCTGCCTGGCCCTAGCCCCGGATCGCGGTGGCCGCGAAAGGAGGGCAGGCGGCCCGCCAGGGACCCCGAGGGGACCGGAGCGCGAGCCCCTGAGTGCCCACCTGCGCGCAGGGCTGCTGTAGCGCTCCGTGGAGACGAGCCTCCTGCTGCCGAAGGCTGTGGTCGCCGGACTCGAGACCCCACGCGCTTTCCTCCCGGGGTGTCTGGCGCGGTGCGCCCGCTCTCCCGGCTCGGCTCGGGGCTGGCGAGCGTCCCACCTCGCCAGCAGGTCTGCCACCGCGCCTCTGCCAGCCAGCACCACGGCGGTCCTCCCCGCCCCTTTCCCGCCGCCCCGCGCACCGCTCCGCCCCTTGCCCGCCCCTCAAGGCTGGGACCAACCCCGGCAGCTGGCGTGCCTCCGGCCCGCAGAGCTCAGGTCCCAGAAGGAGAGTTAGGGATATGGCCCCCACTCCGCGTGCCTACCCTGCTCCCCTTTGTTTAGGCCCCCCGAGCCCTAGGCTGCGGCCGCACTCACCAGGCAACCAAGGGTGTGGGCACCCAGGGATCCCTGCTCTTACTCTGCCTGCCTCTCTTCACTTTCCACCGGGCACTTTTCCTGGCCTCGAGGGTGTCTCTTGTCTCCTCTTGGGGGATGGGTGGGTGAAGCAGGGTGGAAAGGAGAAGACCTGGGAGGCGAAGAAATTACCATGTCAACTGCCAGAAATACAAGTTGCTGCCTGTGCCTTGTTTGTTACATTAAATACCTGGATATGCAGCTTTCCTTGGAACAATCGCAGTAAAATTCAGAAGCTTGAATATAAGACTTCCAAGCTAATTGGCTGTAGGGGTTTTTGTTTTTGTTTTAATTTAATGATGGCAGAAGACAGCAGATTCACTCTTTTTACAAAGTTGCATATACGAGCATATTAGAAAATTGGGCATTTTCTGGATTTCTATGTTCTCCAGATTTCTGATTTATATATGTATACTTCTAATTTTAAAAATAACAGAACAGCTGTGCTTTACAGAAACAGATCTAGTGTGCAGTATGTGTTATTTAAATCCACTGTAATTATATTAATTGGATTCGTTTGAAGCATATTTTAGGTATTTCTTAAGAAAACGGGCTCAGGATGTCGAGATTGGGATCCCCTGAGGTTTCATTTTGCTTTTTACTGTAGTTCTACCATTTCATTTTCATGGAAATTTCCTATATGTTCTTACTTATCAAAATGGATCCTTTTTCTCCCATGTTAGCTCACGCTTAGTTTTGCAAAGATGAATTTCATAAAAGCCAAACGTCATGAAATTATTACCAACTTCCTTGTCAAATACCATGTCTATTACTTTTCCTTTACTATTTTTCACTTTAAGGTGATTTTCACTACCATTTCTTTTTACATTTTTTCTTCATATTTTTCTCTCCAAATATAAACAACGGTTATAAATGCCATGATTTTGGAAGCTTTGTTTCCTTAAAGCTTTAGGAAAACTAATTATACCTCAGCAAAATCAACTCCATCCTCATGATATTAAATTTCACACTGATGCCGTGGTTTAAAAATCTACTTTTATAATTTAGCCTAACAGTGCAGAACCTAGTTTTTAAAACTGCGTCTTTTAAGTTAAGTTAATATACTTTTAAGTTAAGATTTTGAAATGAAATTTAAATTCATAAAATTGACTAATGAATCTTTTCAAATGAAATTTAAACTATTAAAATTGCTTAATGAAGAGCATTTCCTCAAACCTATTGCTATCATAATAACCCTAGAGAACAAGGTGAGTTCTGAGACTGTTACTGTTTTGTTTTTAAGTTTTATTGGGACATAATCTACACATCATGAAATTCAATAGTTCAATCATGTCAAAAAAGAGTTGTACAATAAATTTTAAAATATTTTCTTTTTGTTATTCCTTGTTATTAGCTTCTCATTTTCCCCCAACTCCCCCAGCCATAGCCCCAAGAAACCATTGATCCAGTTACTGTTTCTATTGAGTCACACATACTGGATTTTGTATTCTGGAAAGCATGCCAATTTTTATTTAAAAGCTCAAAAGCTAACAACAATAACAAAATAAAATAGAGAAAAGCCTCAGTTGAAAAGATGACACAAAATATGAAAAACTAAAACAACTTTAAAGTGGATCAAAGAGGAAATCAAGTGATAAGGTACTAAATTTTAACCTAACTACATCTTCCATAATCCACTTTCCAAAGCACTCTGCATTGATAGCAAGGCTATTCACATCCCTGGTCTAATGTTCAGAGGAAATTCACCAGAGGTTTAATGAACATGTATTTCTCCACTTTTTTTTTAACTGAAACGAACTTGAAATGGGTCAAAAGGGTAGTCAGATAAGATGCTGCATTTTAGCCCATTAATTCCTATAATCATCTCTACCATGCTCTCTGTCTGATCCCCGGGATATTCACATCCGTCATCTAAGCTCAGAGCGGAGTCATTGGAGGTTTACAGAAGTTCTCTTTATAGGTGTAAAGTCGAGGCTCCCTTCTAGGGTGGTTTTGAACTACTGACCTTGCAGCCAGCAGCTATATTAGTAAGACTCTACGAAGAGTATATGTACTCACTCACAGCTTTGGAGTAGACACCCACTCCTAGTGACCCTGAAGAGTAGGGTAGAAGAGCCACTGTGAGTCTCCAAGACTGCAACTACTGGAGTCGAAAGCCTTGTGCACTTCTGTCCTGCGGAGCCACTAAGAGTTTCGAACTGCTGGCCTTGCGGATCGCAAGGCCACTACACCACCAGGGCTCCTCAATGAGTAGATTAGTACTGAATTTATTTCTGAAGAAACCAGAACAATGTGAATGATAAACAGCAATCTGAAGGAGAGGTTCCAATGCAAAGAAAGTCTTTAGAAAAACTAATGATGTTTTCAAAACAAGAATAGCAAATACCAATTATAATTATGCAAAGAACGTCTATAGACTCTGCTCTCATAGAAGAAACCCAGCCCTCTGCTTCAGTTTGGTGACTAGGTTTGTGTTTGTCTCTTTCAATCATAATAATGAAAGTAAAGTAATTCACCACTATAGTGACATTCCCTAGTAAACTAGCAATTTGGAAATGCTTTTATTACCTAATTAATTCAAGTAAATGCCTCAGATCGATGCAATTTTACTTTTATTTTTCTCGTGCCTCCAGAAAACACTTGCATAAAATAAAAACAGCAAAGGTAAGCCCAAGAACGAGTTACCAGTCAGATTATTTGGGTATATGTGTTGCAATAAAGTTAAGTATTAAGTGACCTTTGAGTCTTATATATCAGATATTAGTTATGATTTAGCTCGTTGGCTCCTTCTTTAATGAGGCCCTTTGTGTGTGTTCTTCCCTCTTTATTCCTCAGATGTATATTTCACATCTACCTGGCTTATTAACCTCTGTCTAAGCAATATGTATTGAACGCCACCAAAAGAGTCAAATCAAAGTCCACAGCTCACTTAACAATCATCTTTGTCCTTCCAGGTGAGTCTCCCCTGAGGTCTTTGTAAAAAGTCAGAATGATTAAATATCCAAAGTTGAAAATATCATTTTGGCAGGTATGCCTCCATCTAGGAGACAACCATCAGATTCTCAAAACCAGGGAGGTGTGTTCCAGTGGAATACAACATTTTACAAAAACAAAAACAGCAAATCTGTTTTGTTTAGGTCAAAACAAAGCCAACAAATTAGCAAAGTTACAACTGAGATCTTTTCTAACTTGAATTATATTGTAAAATATGCAAACAAGCACAATGCAAATTATCTCACTAGTCTTCTTTCATCACTGTCTATCCCTTATTCCACTAACCTAATACCATTATATTTAACATTTGCCTTTCAGAATTTTTCTCTGATTTTTACATAAAATAATGCAATTAGATCCTTATTATCCCCAGGGAATCCTGAGTCACCCTACAAATTTTTCATGAGTTCTCTTGAAATATCTGCATTCAATGGGGCATTGATAAGAACAGGTTTCAACATCCATACAGGTCCTGTGGGAAGGAAAACCAATGATTAGTCTAAATTCGAGACACTTTGAGATTAAAAACAAACAAACATGTGTCTCCCATTCATTGGGCCATCGAAACTCACAGTGAGCTTGGAAGCAATGCTCCTCTCAATAAAAAGACCTGAGAGTTGTAGCCGTGGAGATGATTGTCAGGGCAAGGGGAGATTCTGGGTCAGCTTTTTGACCAAAGGTTCCTTTTCTGGTGCTAAGACAAGCAAAAACTAAGTTTCTGCACTTTGCTTGATTAGGATTAGTGAATAACATTATTAATTCTTCAAATTTGCGGAATACTAACTGCTTTAGTTGGTCTGATGTTAGAAATATACAAGTATGTCTTCAATTATCTCACAAGACAATGTCATGAGACAATAGCACCCATACCACTATTAGATTGAAATGTTGATGCTCTAAATTAAATTTCTTAACATGTACATATATGGAGGTGTGCATATATCTAATTCAAAGCTAAATATAAACCTGAATATTTGTCATAGAACCTCTAACTATAAACTTTTGGTAAACTCTGTTTCTATTTTGGAGTTGTCACAGTAATCCAGCCTCTGACAACTGGAGACTCGGTTGGTGTACTTGTAGGGTTATAGTATATAAAGGTCCTAGTAAATTCAGAGAAGATAAGAGAGAATAAAATAAAGGCGTCAAACACACTTTATGGTAGCATGCTCACCTCTGGGATGGTCATGATCTCAGCAGCCAGGTCCACAGAGAGAGTGTGTGTGTATATTTCTAACCATGGCTTATATATACGTAGGGGACATGCAAGCCCCCATGATTGCAGGTAACCACATACATAACAGAAAGGGGTTGTCCATAAGGCATACAAGCTACAGGAAGGGGATGAGCAAAATGTACACCTGTGACAAGATGGGTGAATCCTAGATTCAAGGAGGCAGCTTAACCCTGGTCCTCCTTGAGTTGGCTTCACCTTGTCTTTGAGCTCTACTTCAAGAAAACAATCAACTATCCTTATGGGCCAGGAGAGATAATAGGGTCTGATTGCTCTAGTTGGCTTATGCTCTGAGGGAGGTAAAGTCAAAGCAGCTGACCACCCACCATGAATAATCGAACTGCAGGCTGAATTTGGCATACAATATGGGAAACAACCTGGGGAAATACCTTTTTGTATCCTGTATGGAGTATGTGGTAAACTCACAAATATCTTACTAACAAGAATGTCTTAGTCATTAGTCTAAAAATCACATATTCCCTCAAGAGTCCCTTCTGTTTCAGTGATTCTCCAAAACAAGATAGAATTGTCACATGATAATTCCAAAGCTATGAATCTTTATTGATGCAAACTTCCAGATATCTCTTCTGTATAGTGGTAGGTTTGAACCACCAATCTTGAGGTTAGAAACGTGTTGCTTTACCCATTTTTCCACAAGGACTCCTTCCTTAGTTAAAAAAAGTATCTTTTTCAAACCTAGACCTGTTCTTAAATTCCCAGAACTAAATTTATCCCTGTATTGTTTCATTAGGGTTGGAGGAAAATAGGAAAGAGACTGATAGGACAAATGTATGAATGAGTGGTTAGTGCAAAGGAGAGCTCTGATGCCATAGTGGTTATGCATAGGGCTTCCAACTACAAGGTTAGTAGTTCAAATCCACTAGCTCCTCTGAGTGGGGAAGACAGAGCTTTCTCTTCTTCCTAAAGCGTTATAGTCCCAGAAACTCACAGGCAGTTCTACCCTGCCCTATAAGGTGATTATGAAGCAGCATCCACTCAGTGGCAGTGAATTTGGAGATTTGGCTAGCACAATTGATGAGTACCTAACAAAATCATGTTTTGTCCATCCCTGTGGATCATTTTGTTTATTCTGTTTAATGGCTGCCAACTAAAGCTCTATTCCCGAACATGGGAATATACATTGTTGATCACCAAGAAATCATAATCAACCCTGATGAGGTGAACCCATTGTCTTTTCTAATTAACAAGAGTAAATGTTCAAGTATATAATGTTTAGTGTGGCAGTCAGGTACTCATGTGTCAATTTCATGCTTGGGAGTCTAGGGGTGGAGTCTAGCCTGTCAATCTGGAGATAGCCAATGAGACCTCTGTGTGGACATGACTTTCTCCTGAGAATTCTGGGAAGTCGCACGGTATTTCCCAATTGGGGAAGAGAGACTTGACTGAGTTCCTGGAGATTAACTACAGACAAGATGAGATGACAGCATGCTGATCAACTCTGATTCCGGGAGAATGGAGGAGCTACAGGAGAAGCCACATGGGCTTACCCTGATGAAACCAGACCTCTGGGGCCAGAGAAGACACAGAGAGACCCCTTGGTAGCACTCAGATGCTGTTGATGGACCCTGAGCCCTAAAAATGGGGACCCATGGATGCTTCTACTGCCGTTGGATACACAAGACTCTGCACCTACTTGCCTGTGATTTTCCTGGTGTCATTGAATGTGCTTCATAAGTTGGAAGGAGACTTTATGGACTGGTATCAGACATATGGGCTAATATCAGATTTATGACCTTGCACTGGACTGAGTTGGGATGTTTTCTCAATGTTTCGTTCCTCTTGTATATAAACCCTTCCCTTATATCCATATGGGTGTCTATGAATTTGTTTCTCTAGTCTACCCAGACTAACAAAGGTAGGAAGAATCATTTCCATACATGAAGGACAAAAGTACGGAATGCCAAAGCATTTTGGAATTTATCTAATGTAATGATTCATCTGAAAGGAGACCTGGTGATGCAGGTGTTAAGTGTTTGGTTGTTAATCAAAAGGTTCAAACTTGCCAGCCACCCTGAGAAAGATATGGCCGTTGGCACCTTCCAATAAGAGTCACAGGATTGGAAAACCTATAGGACAGTTCTACTCCATCCCATAGAGTCGGTATGAGTGAAAGTTGATTCCATGGCAGTAAGAGCCACCCTCTACCTCCCCACCCCCGGTGTCTAATTAAATGCTGAGCTCATAGCACATGTTCCATAATTATTTACCAAACTGAATTGAGAAGCAGAGACTCCCAGAAACTGGATTAAGTACTAGGCAAGCTGGACAAATGGACGGA
The DNA here is from genome assembly GCA_004026705.1 of Nesogale talazaci. Lineage (NCBI taxonomy): Eukaryota > Metazoa > Chordata > Mammalia > Afrosoricida > Tenrecidae > Nesogale > Nesogale talazaci. Next base: position 23,829 of record PVJH01001717.1, on the reverse strand, counting down.
AAAATAATCACAAGAAAACTGTTAGAGATATACCTCAGTCCTTGGCTCTGCGGAAGAGAGAATGCACGTGGAAGCCTGGTTTGTGATCCACATGAGTTTATAGAGAACAGAAGCAGTTTCAGGTTCTACAGTAAATGGCACACAAGCCAGATACAGTCTGCCACACAGTTGTGGGACTGTGACCTGGTTGTTCCAGGAACACAGCCCAGCAGTGCTACATTGTGTAGCAACTGCTGGGGGAGAGAGTGCCAGAGCTTTTCAGTGGTCCAGTTAGGAGACGTGGTCGACACTACTGGTCTGTCCCATTGGCTGAATCAAATTCACTTGGCTTAAATGAGTCAACCAGGTGTAATGCTCACCTAAGTGTACCACCTTTTCCTGGCCAGAAGTTTGAACCTTTGAGCATCGTAATAGATGCCCCAGTCCATTTCCTATGCTACCTAACAAAACTTCATCTCTAATTTTTATATAGAAGCAGCCTTGGACCTGGCTTGGACTGAAACTGCTATAACACAGAAGCCAAAGGTCAGATGGAGCTTTCTTCTCTTCATTTATTTTAGTTCAATCAACCTTCTTATTCCCAAGAGGTAGTATGAGCTAAAAATGGCTTTAAACTTCTCTAATAACTTAGATCTCCTTTACAACTTCACCCATTCCCACTGAAATATATAAACTGAGTAAAAGTAGCTTGATATACAAATCTTACCTCAAATAAATTCCAACTTGGATGGAAATGTTGGGCCTGCTATCGATAGTTATAAGCTCAGTTTGAAATGTATGTCTAGGGCAGACCCCAATATAAATCATCCATAGCAATATCAGAAATCTACCACTTTGTATTTATGTATAAAAGAAAACCAAATACTCTTGTAAAAAAGTTTGCACCACTTGAAGATGAATAGAGTGACTATTAATTCAGAAGAGCCAGAAGAAATAAAAAATGTCAACTCGCTGAAGACAGGAAGATTGCAAGAATTCTCCTTATGGCAGCTATTGAATCATGATACCTCGTTTCTAAGAACTTTTGAAAATCAGTGAAACAGTGAGAATGTACATGGGGTCTCATGAGAATGTCAGTGAGGGCTCATACATTGAACTGTGGTGTAGCAACAGAATGGAAATAAATTTCAGACTAGATTATGAAAAGAAAAAAAAAGCCCATGAAGAAAGGTTAACAGTTTAAAATCTTAGTTGTAAGAATGGTATGGGAGGAATTAATATCAGGGCTCAAGCAGAAAGACAATATTTTGAGAATGATGATGGCAATAAATGTACAAATGTGCTTTGCATACAATGTATGTATTGAGTCCGACCTCCTAAGACTTGATAGGGAGGAGAGCCCAATTCAGTAACAGCCCAAGGCCAATTCCTAGGAAGCAGAAGGGCAAGCATAACTCCATCCTCTTTCTTCCTTTACCAATCATGACACCAATCACCTTCTGCATGGCACTTTTTTCCTCCACTGGGTTCTAGAATTAATTACAATGGTCACACAGAACTTACAGTCAATACTCACTATTATGGGGTTTATTAAGGAATTCCACATTGGAGTTCAGAAATGCTCAGGATACAGTTCTTTGATCAGGAGGGCCTCTTCCCACCCATATCCCTAGGTACACCCGTCTCTGATCCCCAGGATCTGTTTCCTGGCCCCTTGACCTCTGCCCTTTTCCCAGAAGTGCTACAAAGCTCTTTTAGTGCTACTTAGAAATGCTCTAAGGACACTCTACTCTCTCAGATGTTTTAAGCAACCCTAGCTTGGCCTGGAACGTGGTATTATAACACAGAAACCAAAGGACTGCAGGGAGATTTCTTTACTTCATTCAGTCCACAAACCTAGCTCCCCTGATTATGTGCATGGATTTGTTAGGTAGCTAGAGAGAAGGACAGGGGTTTGCCCCTCCCATGCCTGTGAAGACCCCCATCAAGGAGTTTGGGAAGGGCTCAGGCAACCATTAACACCTATGAAGACTCCCCCAAACTGAGTATGCTCAAAGTCAGGCCCCAAGTCAGAGAGGTGGTACACCTGGGTGGCCCAAACTAGGCCTCCGTACATGACATCACCCAGGTGGTCTTAATTTAGCTAATGAGATGAACCATTACCTTCAACCACACCTCCCCAGCCAGCAGTTTGAAATACCCTGACAGCAGAAAGGTCAGTCTCTTTTTACCCTGCTCCTGCACCCCTTCATGCCATGCTATACTGTCTCTGGCCTCAGTTCTGCACCTGTGGGTGTGCTACTCCACGAGGTTGCTCCTGTCCAGTGGTGAACTTGGGAACTTCATTGCGGCTACCATGCGGTTTGGCACGCTTCCCTGAAATAGTGTGGAGACTTTTGAGTTTGTAAAACCTGAAACTTCTCCCATCCTTCATAAATCTCACTTGGATTACAAAGGGGTCTCAGTGTGAAACCATAAAGTCTCATTTGGTTTACAAAAGGTTCTTGTGCGAAGTCAAGAACAGAGGTCTTAGCCACTCAAGAAACCTTACAGCTTCATCCCACTCTGCAACTTAGCCTCGTCTGCAAAGGAACTCCGCTTTACTCGCTCCGTGGGCCAGGAAGCTCACAGCTCTGTGTCCAGTTCTTAGACTGCTGCCTCTGTTGCTGCCACTTCTCTAGCCCTCTCTATGGCACAGCTCTCCATCTCCTGGATCAAGGAGATTCAGTGGTAAGGGATCTCTGACTTCAAATTAAATCCTCCACTTCTGGTTCTTCTGACCTCTGTTTACGACATGATCTGTTTAAAACCGTATCGGATGACAGCACCATGCCACACAGTCAAATGCCTTTACCTCAGCACTTCTCAACCTGTGGGTCCAGATCCATTTGGGGGTTGAACAACCCTTTCACAGGGGTCGACCAATTCATAACAGTAGCAAAATTACAGTTATGAAGTACCAGTGAAACTAATGTGGGGGTCACCACAACATGAGGAACTGTATGTACTAAAGGGTGGTGGCATTAGGAAGCTTGAGAGCCACTGCTTTGCATAGTCAATAAAAACAAGTGAAAAACTCTCTGGTATATCCTCCTAGCCATGTGCACTTCTAAATCCGGTGTGAGTTCCTGGCAGCACCCTACCAATGTACTGCTGGAGCCCACCTACTATGGAATGATCTTCAGCTGCATTCTGCTTGCATGTGATATTACTGATTAGATGCTCCCTTCTAACATGGATACCAATAAGAACAATGGAAATCCTAGGTTCTATAAAGGCAGAATTTTGTCTCATATACTTTGGACATGTTATCAGGAGACACCAGAAAAGACATCATTCTTAGATAAGTATAGAGTCAGTAAAAGATATGAAGACCCACAACAAAATGGATTGACACGGTGGCTATAATAATGGACTCAAAGTAACAATTGTAAAGATGGCACAGTGTTTCATTCTGCTTTACATAGGGACCCTGTAAGTCCAAGATGACTTAACAATACCTGACAACAACAAAATAGTTGAAAGTCCACCTATGTATTTTGGTAAAGTGTCTCTGTATATTCCTTCCATTTTTCTTTTGAATCATTTTATTTGGTACCGATACAACTATTATCACAATCCAGACATGCATCCATTTTGTCAAGCACATTTGTACATTTGTTCTCATCATCATTCTAAAAATATTTCCTTTCTACTTGACTCCTTGGCATCAGCTCCTCATTTTCCCTCTCCCTCCCACTCCCTCCCCTCCTTCCCTCATGAACCCTTGATAATTTATAAACTATTATTTTGTGTGTCTTACACTGTCTTATGTCTCCCTTCACCCACTTTTCTGTTGTCGGTTCCCCAGGGCAGAGAGCCACATGAAGATCCTTGTGATGAGTTCCTGCTTTCTCTCCCACCTTCTCCTTTTCCTCCTGGTATCCCTACTCTCATTATTGGTCCTAAGGGGTTTGTCTGTTCTGGATTCCCTGTGTTTCCAGTTCCTGTAAGTAACAGGATACATCCTCTGGCCTAGTCAGATTTGTAAGGTAGAACTGGAATCATGACAGTGTGTGTGAAAACATTAAAGAATTAGAGGAAAGTTATATGGTTCATCAGTGCTATACTCCTCCCTGCAACCCTTCTGTAAAGAGATGTCCAGTGGCCTACAGATAGGCTTTGAGTCTCTTTTCTGCACTCCCCCTCATTCACAATGATATGAATTTTTATTTGATGCCTGATAACTGTTCCCCTCAACAGCTTGTGATCACACAGGCTGCTGTGCTTTTTCCATGTGGGCTTTGTTGCTTCTCAGCTAGATGGCCACTTGTCTATCTTCAAGCCTATAAGGCCCAGAACTCCCACCTTTTGATAGCTGGGCACCATCATCTTTCTTTACCACATTTGCTTATGCACCCACTTTTTATTCAGCAATTGTGTTGGGAAAGTGAGCATCTCAGAGTGCCAGATGATTAGAACAAAGTGTTCTTGCACTAGTGGAGTATTTGAGTACAGTGACCATCTGCTACCTTAATAGTAAACCTATAAATATATTCACATAGATCTATATCCTCATCATCATATATAAATATATTTACATATGAGTATGCCTGTATTTAGACCTCTATAAATGGCTTTTGCCTCTTAGTTCTTTCCTCTATTTCCTTTTACTTTCTTCTTGTCCCACTATTATGTTCAACCTTCATTTGGGTTTCAGTAATTCCTTTCAGTTACATTGTCCTTTACCAGGCCTCCTACACACTCCTCGCCATTGCCTTTGGATCACTTGTTCGCTGAATTTGTTAACATCCACTTACTCTATTCCCCTCTCCATGTCCTGTATTTTTTTCTCCAGATTGTTTATCCCACCTATCTTATCTAAATAGACCTGCAGACATAATAATATGCACAAAAAAACAAGACAGAGAAAAAAAAGCAACAGAAGAAAGCAAAACAGCAGCAGTGACAACAACAAAGATAATAACAAAAAAGAGAGAAAAAGCAAAAGTGGCGAAGAAAGGTGATCATGCCAGGCTATCAACAGATATAGCACCTGGGGTCTTAAAGGCTTGAGGATAACCAAGAGGCTATCTAGTTGAGAAACAACAGAGCCCACATGGAAGAAGCACACCAGCCTGTCCTGATAGGGATTGCTGTGGACAAAGTAGGTGTATAAGCAAAAGTGGAGAAGAAAGCTGATGGTGCCTGATTATCAGGGGATGTAGATTCTGGGGCCTTAAAGACTTGAAGATAAACAAGGTGCCATCTAGCTGAGAAGCAACAAAGCCCACATGGAAGAAGCCCAGCAACCTGGGTCATCACAAGGTGTTGAGGGGATCAACTAACAGGCATCAAAGAACAAAAAAAATCATATCACTGTGAATGAGGGGGAGCGCAGAATGGGGACCCAAAGTCCATCTGTGGGCAACTAGAAATTCCTTCACAGAAGGCCCGTGGATGGGATCAGGCAGTCAGAGTGCACTGTAGCAATGATGAAACATACAATGTTCCTCTAGTTCTTGAATACTTCCTCCCCACCCCACCCCCCACTATCATGATCCCAGCTCTAACTTACAAATTATGGCTAGACCAAAAGATGTACACTGGTACAGATAGAAACTGGAAACATGGGAAATCCAGGCCAGAAGAACCCCTTTAGGACTGGTGGTGAGAGGAGAGATAATGTGAGGGTGGAGGGAAGGTGGCCCAGAAAGTGACAACAGATTGCAAGGATCTACATATGGCCTCCTCCCTGGGGGAAGGATAACAGAGAAGTAGATGAGGGGAGATGTCAGATGGTGTAAGATATGAAAAAATAATTTATAAATTATTAGGGGTTCATGGGGGAAGGGGAGAGAGGAGGGAGGGGAAATGAGGAGCGGATTCCAGGGGCTCGAGTAGAAAGCACGTGCTTTGAGAACAATGAGGGAAGCAAATGCACAAAAGTGCTTGACACAATGGATGGATGTATGGATTGTGATGAGTTATACAAGCACCCAATAAAAGGATTTAGAAAATAATAATGAAAAAATAAAGAGGAAAGCCTCTAAATAGCTCCAGGTCTGTTTGTTGACCTTCAGGAGTGTTTTCAGATTGAGTTTGATGGGGTGTCAAGCCCTGGTCCCAAAGTCTATTTTTTGTTATTCCCTGGGGACTTTGTTGCTCTGTTCCCCTTGCTGTTCTGTTGTACACCCTTAGTGTTTGGCCTCCGTGTGCTGGGGTCAGATTGGGTACAATTCCCGAACTGTGTCTCCAGTGTTTTCCCTCATAGTGCTATGGGTCAGTGAGGAATGTAGTGTTTCACAGTGGGACTGACCCTATGATCCGCTCTGTGCTTTGGCTGCTCTGAACAGGAATATTATCCTTAGGGTTTGGTGGGCCAGAATGTGTTCCACTTTTTCTTTCTCTCCCTTTATTTGCTCCCATGTGCTCTGATCAGACATGTCCCTCTCCCTGAGCTGGAGCTTCCATGCTGTCTTCTGAAGTAAATTCTTCAGTTGGGGGTGGGAGGTGCGAGAAGAACTGTCCATGCACTTGGGATTGGGGCCGGCCCTCAGACCTCTCTAATTGGTTCCCTGCTTCATGCCGGTATCATCCATATTTTTTATACTTTTTGAGTCTTTGAATATTTTGTCCATTAAAATGTTCAATATTGAAGTGTAATACTTATTTCCCCCAGTTCTTTCTGCTTGAGAAGTGCTAAAAACTAGTCATTTTTGTTTTCTATATCTAGATATTTGTATATTTCATTATAATGTTTGTCTTCTTGTAAAGCCCATTATAGTCTTCTGTTCAGTTCCTTTTCATCATTTCTTCCTTTTGCTTTAGCTATTCTATGTTCAAGAGCAAGTTTCAGAGTCTCTTCTGATATCCATTTCAGTCTTTTCTTTTTTCCCTCTCTTTTACCTGACATTTTGTTTTCTTCATGTAGGATGTCCTTGATGTCATCCCACAATGCTTCTGGTGTTTGTTCATCAGTGTTCAATGCTAAGATCTGTTCTTAAGATGGTCTCAATTCACTGGAGATTTACTCAAGGTCGTATTTTGACTCTCATAGACTTGTTTTCATTTTCTTCAGCTTCTTGTTGAACTGGCAAATGAGTAATTGATGGTGTCTTCCACAGCCGACTACTGACTTTGTTCTGACTGATAATATTGAGTTTCTCTATCATTTCCTCCCACAGACATAGTCATTTTGATTCTTGTGTATTCTGTTCAGATATGGACATGTATATACATGTCAATAGTGTGTGCATTAGTGAGCTAAAATGGACTGGTATTTGCCATTTTGAACCAACCAATCATATGAACTAATCAACCAGTCATTATTTATAATGGTGAAAATGAATCAGCCATTGGATTGGTCTTACTAAATTTTATCTTATGTTTATCATCAAAGCTGTATTTCCCAATTGCTGACTTTTATTTTTCTTTCCAATTTTCACATTCCAATCACCAGGAATTAGCAACCTGATTGCTTATTTGTCAATATCAGGCAGCAGCAAATGGTTTAAAAAATTCTCCAAGTTCTTTACCTTTGGGATTAGTTATTGGAGCATAAGCTTGAACAGTTGTATTAACTGGTCTTCTTTGTAGGCATATGGATATTATTCTATCACTGACGGTGTTATATTTCAGGCTTGATACTATTTTTATGATGAATGTGAATTCCTCTTCAATCTGTAATTCCCAGCAATCATGTGATTGGTTGGTTCAAAATGGCAAATACGAGTCCATTTTAGCTCACTAATGCACAGGTCATTGATAGTTATATGTTCCATTTCTTTTTTTTATGACTCACAGTTTTCCTACATTCCTCACTCATTGTTTTGTGGCATCAATGCCCTGGTGGGAGTAGGAAGCCTGGCCTTGCTCCTGGAGAGCTGTGGCTGGATTTGAACTGTCAACCCTGTGGGTCGCATTCCCGCACACAACCACTATGCCACCAGGGCTCAGCTTCCACACTCCTTCAGTTATACCTCTCTTCAGAAATTATATCAGGCAAAGTTATACTGCTATTTGTAAGGTTTCCAGTGGACAATATTTTTCCCCAGAAGTAGACCATTACATCCTTCTGCCTAATTCATCTTAGTCAGGAAGCTTTCTTGACACCTGACTACCATGAGGGACCCTGCTCTTATTTGCAATACTGGTGGCATAGTTCCCAGTATCACAGCAACAAGCAAGCCACAGTAGTATGATTTATCACTGATGAGTGGTAGGTGGATATTCTAGCAACTTGATAATTTCTGAATCTTAGGCCTTTGTCCATCTTTCCTTTGAACAATTTGGGATTTTCTCTCACACTTGTTTTTGTTCAGTAACCCAAGTATTCCAGCCATGAAGATGCGGAAGGTAGTCTCTAATGCAAGATTCAACCAAGGCCTTGCTGACAAGGAGAACAAGGCTAGGTGCACACAAATGGGTTTTCTGCAGATTTTTCTTCTATCCAGCAAGTCTTAGTCCATCCTTTTGGAAGTCTGGAGTCAGAGATGTCTACTGCTGCACAACTTTCTTTGCATCCAGACCATTGCCTTGGCTGCTGCAGAAGGCCTCAGTTTAAAGTTTTCCCAAGGCACTAGACTCAAAGGGACATCCTTCCATTTGAAAAATGCTGCTCCCCTTCCCATAAAAAAAGCAAAAATGCAAAGACTTTGCTGTTAGTTCTGACTCATAGTGATCCTATAGGACAGAGTATAGGACAGTGTCCTATAGGCTTTTCAAGGCTGTAATCTTTATGGGAGCAGACTGTCCCATTTTTCTCCCGAGGAGAGGCTGATAAATTCAAACTGCTGCCTTGGGGTTATCGTCAAGTTCACAGTCACCCCCCTAGGACTCTTCCTTGCCTTAACAAAACAAAAAACTCCCTGCCATGAATGGATGATGAGTCGTAGCAGCCCCATAGTACAGGATAGAATTGCCCCTTTCCGTTTCTGAGACTGTAATTATTTCAGGAGTCGAAAGCCCTGTATTTCTCCTCCGGAGAAGCTTGTGGCTCCGAACTGCTTGCTTTGCAGTTAGCAACTCAATGCATTATAACTATCCAGGGCTCCTTCCTTACCTACGTAGAGGGCACAAATTGGGCTGAAACATTGGCTAGTGTGCTAGTCTTTGTAGGCTAGAGAAACAAATCCACAAAAACTCATGCATTATTAGAGAGAGCTCTATAAAAAGGGTAAGGGTACATTAAGAAAGCATCTCAACCCAGTCCAGCCCAAGTCCATAAGTATGACCTATATGTCTGACCCCGATCTACAAAGTCCTCAAATTCACAAACCACACACAAAGACACCAAATGCAGTATGATCACAGGCTACTGGGTAGACAGTCTTTGAATTCAATGGCAGTGTAAGCATCTCACAGCTGGCAGGGGTCTCCACGTGGCTTCTCCAGCACTCAGGGCTACAGCAGGGTAAGTCCATGTGGTTTCTCCTCAGGGATGTCTCACAGGTAGTGAGCCTTGCTAGCTAAGGCAGCCACACACTGGTCTGACCATCAGAGAACAAGAGACCAGAGAAACAGAAAGGTAAGCTAATGGAGCCATTTAGCTGTCAGTCCCTCAATTAATCCCACATTATTTATTAGCCAAATTGGCAAAATAAACTGGAACTATCTCAGCTAGTTTAATTGAATAGCAGTGGCTATCTCTGTTTCCTCCAATCTGGGTATAGGGTTGAATATAGGAGACGTGATGAGAGATACTTATCTAGTCAAGACTTCTACTGTTGGTCTCCATGCAAGCCTCCATTGAGAAAAGACAGGTGAAGAGACAGAACATCAATTAGAGATTTCTAGCATTGGTGTTTTGAGGTAGAAAAACTACTTTTATTGAGAGTTCATTTTTTCCCATCAAAAGTTCATTTTTTCCCATCAAAAGAGGTAGCTTGCTGTTTATTGGTTCATTTATTCAAGGTTCCTTTATTAGACACTGCTCCAGTAGCCAGCAAGTAGATTTCGACTTATGGTAACTCTATTTGTTTCAGTAGATCTGGGCTCCAGAAATGGCTAATTTTTCAGAAGTAAATCACCAGGGCTTTCTTCTTAGTCACCTTTGTAGAAATGAAACCTCTAACCTTTTAGCTACCATCTGAGTACATTAACAACACAAGTAATAAATATCTTTCAGTTAGGATTAAGAACTCTGATTCTAAATCCATGTATATTGGTCTAAAAAGCTGTCCTACATATGCACACTTTCCTTTTCTTTTTTTCCCCAATGATTTTATTGGAGGCTCTTACAACTTTTGTAACATTCAATACATAATTTATATCAAGCATATTCATACACATGTTGCCATATTCATTTCCAGATATTTTCCACGTTAGCCCTTGGTATAAGCTCCTCTTCCCCCCTCCCTTTTCTTAATGGATCATTTTATTGGGGGCTCATATAACTCCCATCACGATCCATACATACATCAATTGTATGCAGGCCACATTTGCACACTTGTTGCCATCATTACTCTCAAAACATCACACCCGCTTTTTCTTAACAGTTGTGAAATTCTATTCCATTGGCTAAATTATATGATACTATCAATAGAGTTATTGTATGCTCTACGGGGGTGATTTATAATGTTCTCTAATAAAATTATAATGGTTTCTCTAAAGTGAACTTGGGACATATATAACTTGGGACATTCATACACATATGAATAGGTTTTGAGCCAATAGTCATAGCCCTAATCTAAAAACAATAAATTCTTATTATATGACCCTACTGGATTTTGCCCTCATGAAGAGATCACTGAAGATGAGTGCAATAGCAAGGTATAGTAAGTGTGGCAGTCCCCTAATCTGGTGTCAATTAGAGGATTAAGAGTGTAGGGGTGGAGTCTAGCCTGTCAATCTGGATATAGCTAATGAGACCTCTGGGTGGATATGGTCATCTCCTGAGAATTCTGGGAAATGTGGCAATTTGTTCTTAGAGGTAGAGACACTATCTCTCTTAGTTTACTCATTGGAGACTTTTTACTGACAACACTCACTCCTGGGGAGACATTGCAGCTGACAAGACACATGGCAGCATGCTGATAGATCCTGAACCCTGGAAATTGGAGGAGCCCTGGGGAGATCCCTGCTAATGCTGAGATGCTTCTACCACTACTGAATACACAAGACTCTGCTCCCACTGGCCTGTGATTGTCCTGGTGTCGTTGCATTTGCCTCATGAGTCTGAAGAGGATTTAGAGACTGGTATCAGACATGGGCTAATATCAGACTTATGACCTTGGACTGGGCTGAGATGTTTTGTCAATGTTCAATTGCTCTTGCATATAAACCTCTCCCTTATAGCTATATGAGTGCTTATGGATTTGTTTCTCTAGTCTACCTGGACTAACACAGTAAAGAAATCAGATGATATATGCTATCAAAAACCATAATGTTTGGGCTGAGCCCCGGTGGCGTAGTGGTTGTGCGCGGGACTGCGGCCCACTGGGACGGAGGTTCAATTCCAGCAGTGGGGCTGGGCCTCCTACTCCCACCACTGGAGAGCAGTGATGCCCAAAAAAAAAAAAAAAAAACATAATGTTTGCCGTTTTAAAGGCTTTTTAAAAAACATGTCACCATCTAAGTGAGGTGTCAGGTAAGTCCATATGCACGAAGCAAACTAGCCTAATAAAATTCAAATCCAGAGGAAAGGACCATATTAGAATTTAAATTTTGAACACCCAGTTTGTAGAGGGCTATAGATGACTGATTTGCTTTCTTTTAGATTGAGTTTTTCTGTTTTCTTTTGCTATTGTTGCTGTTTTCTTTATGTGTTTATTTTATATTTTTTTCAGTCCAGGGTCTCTAAATCTACAGAGACAGTTTCTGAATTGTCTCTAGAAACCACATGAAGTGCCACATGCAGGCAGGTGTGAGTCTTTCTGTACTCACAATGCCCTTGGGTCGGGTGAATGTCCATGAGGTGGCATGGCAGTTGCTCCTCTTATGCCACTTTCAGCTCTAAGTAGGGTGACTCGGTGTGTTAGTCTGGGTAGCCTAGAGAAACAAATTCATGGACATACATATGTGTACAAGAAAGAGGTTTATATATAAGAGCAAATGAACATTGAGAAAACAGCCCAGCCCAGTCCAGTCAAGTCTATACATCCGATACTAATCTATAAAGTCCTCCTCAGAGGTACATGCAATGACGTCGAATGCAGGATGATCACAGGCCAGTGGGTAGAAAGGCTTTGCATCCAGTTGTGGTGCTGTAAGCATCTCAGCACTAGCAGGGAGCCTTATATGGCTTCTCCAGCTCCCAGGGCTGCATCGGGGTAAGTAGGTCCATTTGACTTCTCCCCGGGGATGTCTTGCAGGGAGTCAACCTTGTCTGTACAGAGTCTCCAAGGGAGTGAGATAGGGAGAGAGAGTCTCTCCTGCCTCCAAGGAGGAAATACCACCGGACTTCCTAGAATTCTCAGAAGAAGGCCATGCCCACACAGAGGCCTCATTGGCTATGATCTGATTGGCAGGCCAGACTCCACTCCTGCATTCTTAATCTTCAAATTGACAAATGATTATATAGCTACAGCAGTCAGCATGACAGGTTTCCCAGGACTGCTTGGGGTTTAGTACTACAAGTCCTGCATCCTGTGAGAAGTTAGCCACTTTCAACATAAGACATAAAGAACAACTTCTAGGTCCCTAGAACCAAAACTTGGGAAGCTAAAGAAAGTTTTCCTTGTTTTTCCAGGGGATTTTGTATTAATGGCATGTTAAACAGTTGCACATGTGCCTACAGAAGGGGTTTATAGCACATGTTGTTGGTGCTCTGGCCAAATCCTAGAATCTCTCTTATGGGGTCTGTGTGCCCATCATCTAGCTTCTGCATGTTTTGCTACTAACTGCTCGCACCTGCAACCTTCTTCATGGAATTATCATTAAATTGCTATATTAAAGATACAGTATTTCAGTTCACTGGACCTCCTGAGAGCCTGGGAGGTTTATGTTCCTTTCACTCCACTCTCCAGCCCATATGCAATGACTAATTGGTACAGAAATAGTAAAGCCCCCTCCCAGAAACAAAATCTGAGGTGTGATTTATGTTTACTTGTTATGATGAAATTCAACTAGGACTAGGGAGTTATCTGAACCCTTGCTTAGTATTGTCCTTTGCTTGTCTTTCTTACTCCACTCTCATGCTAGTTTCTCCTGGGAACATTTCATTCAAAAATAGCTTATACCTGAATCCTAATTGCAGTCTCTGCTCTGTAGAACCTGATTCTAGAGAGGGGTGTTTCAGAAAAGGCTTATAAGATAACGCTATAACACACATTAAGAAGCAAGGTGGGCCTTTGATTGGATGCCTGTAGAAAAGGAAAGACTTCTGAGGACCATAGGCTTTACAAAGTCAAGGGATAATAATGGATCCTAATTCTAATCTAATTCATATTACCAATATGAGAATGTTCCTGAAAACCTCAGTGGGCTTAGCTAATCTTCTTCCATATTCCCACTGCACTATTGCAGAGACTTTCTGGTGTTAGAATGCTTTGTGTTCCTATTTGTCACATCAGTATATTATAAACCACTTAAAAACAGGACAAATAATTTCCTTCCCAAATCGCATGACTAACACAAAAGGGAGACTTATGACATAAAATATTGGCTTACATAATAGAAGTGAAACCACTTTAAAATGTTCAGAATTTTTTCCAGTTTATCAAACATCCATTTCATAAGCAATCACATGGAATTACAAGAGGAAACAGTAAAACACACCCAAGGAGAAGCCTGGAGAAAGTGTAATAAAGGGAATACTTGCAAAGGAATGGGAGTGACCACTACCTCTCTGTCAGTCTGCTTGGCTTTGGTGGCTTATGTGTTATCATGTGTTACCATGATGCTTGAAGCGATGCAAGCAGCCATTCAAGTGCTAGTTGGGTCATCCAGGCAGACTAATAAGAAGGTTCTGGTACATCAAGGTGCACGAACAGGTCTCTGCCTACAGCAGCAGTTCTCAATCTGTGGATTGCGACTTCTTTGGGGTGGATCAAATGACCCTTTCACAGGGGTTGCCTGATTCATAACAGTAGTATCAGAGGAAGCCAGCCTCTGATATATATATATATATATATATATATATATATATCACGGGTTCGATAGGTGCACTTGTACAGCGATAATTATTATTTATTATGTTCAAATTATAGAGAGCATGAGACAGAGAGAAATAATAAGAATCAGACACACATCATGGTAGCATCCTCACCCCAGCTTCATCTGGTGCTCAGCATGGAGAGAGGGTAAGGGAGGGCCAGAGAGTCAGAGCGTCTCAGCATCTCTGATATTTCTATTTGACCAAGCTTAATTAACCTTTTTGGGGGGACAGATAAAGACACGTCATCAGGAGGGGCTAACCCATAGGTGAAACAGTAATGAGGGGGATGAACCAGGGACAGATGTAATGGGAGAGGGAGGTTATTGGAGTCAAGATGGGCATATCTAAGATTCTTGATAGTTGTGGCCTGACCTAGCCTGACCTCTTGTCCTTGGGTGGGGGGGAGAGTTGATTTAGCTGAAGCTTTCAGGGGGAGTAACACATTAACTCTAAGTGGTTGTTTCTATCTTTGTGTTGAGACACAAAGACTTCTAATAACTTGAGCCATTAGGGAGATTAACTCCTAAAGTTTAGGGTCTCCTTGTCTTCTGCAAGAAAAAACTCTATAGCTAAGCTTATCAGAAGTGAGTGGACCTCCTTCATGGTGGGACAATCTATACTCTGATTGTGGTAGATAGCTAATAACCCTAAGAATAGTTTCTGACACACTTCAGTCAACCTCCAAGTGCAATCATATGCCTTGTGTAGCAAGCAGCTTAAGTTTGGCATAATATTTTGGGGATACCTAGGGAGAAATCTTTGTTTCCCACACAGTAGCAAAATTACAGTTAAGAAATAGCAACAAAAATAATTTTATAGTTGGGAGTCACCACAACATGAGGAACTGTATTAAAGGGTTGTGGCATCAGGAAGGTTGAGAACCACTGGCTTACACCAACAGAAGAAGAGTCAGGAATAGGAGGAAGAAGTGTAAAGTGTGCCTACTTGCCTCCTGTACCCAGATAACATGATAAAAGAAAATAAAAGAAAGCATCCATATAAATGTGGCGGGGTGGGGTGGGGAGAGAGACCTGGTGATGTTATTTCTGCAAAACAATCATAGACATTCAATATATACAGTGACTGCAACATTGGACTTGAACATATCCAGGATCATAAAGATGTTGTATAGATAACTTTGCTCTACTGTACATGTGCCAGCATGAGTCAGTGCTAATTTGATGGCAATCACCAACAAAAGCAAAGAAATGAGACCCGATCAAACATGGGGCAGTAGCTTGCAACTAGTACCGCTGGAAAGCTACTACTATCCTTAGGGCAAGGGAGGGAACTTGTAGGAACCTAGTGATACCTGTAATTGTTGGAAGAAGTCACTATCCAGAGTCAAGGTCTTCAGTAGAATTCAGTCGTTGTCACTCTAAAACCTGGCTGGATGGGGGTCAGGTCAATTAAATACTCATATCTCTCTCCTCTCCTGTTCTCAGAACTTGTCCTGGTAACACCAATTGACCGAACCCCACTGCAAAGAGATAGCACAGAAACCTGAGATGTAAAGTCAGCTAGCTCCTGCTTTTCTTCTTTTTAAAATATCCCTCCAGATTCCTTATCCCTCAAACCTAAATAGTGATCTGAGGGTCTTAAAAAGAAAAGGAAGAGGAAGAGGAAGTGAAGGGGAATAAAACTAAAATGGACTTGGAGTCTTCAACGCCCTCCCTCCTGTCCTCAAATGTCAACTAATTAAAATCAGGGTGGAAAAAGCTGGAGAATAGATCTCTAGAAAGGCAAATGGGGAATAAATCAAACACTGAACAACATCCCACTCCTAACCCATAATGCCATATATCTGCAGATAACAGCAAATCATGGATGATAGATAGTTGCTGCTCCAGAATACTTTCCAACTACTATTTTCTACCCCCTCTGTTTCATAAGTTGCTGGCTTTGGACTTATACTGTCCTCTAGTTCTGATATTCAGGATACTCTTTGGATTTTCTTTAACCTCATGGACTTTAGCTGGTTTGGAGGCTCTTGGGTCTCTGCCAATAACTCCCATTTGTTCATATGTTGAAACTTCCTGTCAGAAACTCTCCAGTCTTGCTGTGTAAGCCCATTGGACATGGCAATTGCCTAACCAGTTGAAAAGCCAATGTTAAAAAATAAGTGGCCTTTATAACCACTCTTAGACAGACACAAGATGGTGACTTTGATGAGGGGCCTGTGCATAAATTATGAGGATCCTTCAGTATGAGAGAGTCATTTATCAGAAAAAACTCAGTTTAAACACTATCTGTGTTTTTGCTAAATGTGAGGTTGATGTATAAAATGCTGTAGGTAAGAATTGGGCAAATATTTTCCAAAGACTAAATGAATGTTTCTCAAATTTCCAGTTTTCTATGTATCTATTTATTAGCAAGTGGAAACAGCTATACAAATAGGTATGGGTCATAGGTATGGGTAATATGATATGAACTCTTTAACTATGTTCACTGAAAAATAGAGAACAAAATTCTCTATAATCCACCTGTCAGTTATATGTCAGACTGTGCGTCAGTCATATGTCAGACTCTCCTCACTAGCTCATGACTAGATATTCTGCCTTTATAACAATAGAAAAATATTTACCACTAGACTTTGCATATCATCAGTCTCTCTAGCAGTAACCAAGATTGAAGTGGTAGACAGGAGTAAAGCTAGCTGTCAAGGTTAAGATTATGTTTCAACTTGGTGGGATCATGATTCTCAGTTATATAATAATATAATCTGACAATTATGTGATAATGTATTCATCTTTAATTTTGTGATAGAATGTGGTCATCTTCCATTTTCAAACAATGTAAATTTTCCTGTATTGCCCTTTGAAACTTACCCAGGCTATTAAGTAAAGAATGGGGTGCTGCAAGAGGACTTAACATGGGTTGGGATAGAAATGTGAGTCATAGTGAATTGGTGGAAAGAAAATGCATTTATAGACAATGTCAGAATAGGGGTATTCACTTTAACCACACCTTCCCAAGTGAGTGAACCACTGAAACAATCCTCGATTGGCTGAGATATTTACCTATTTTTTCTTTATAGACACAGTACTGGGAAAATTCCTTTTAAATGAGGAAAATTTTATTATTTGTGACACAGAAGCAAGTGTAAAAAGCTTTACCTCAAGAGATCAGTGTCAAATTGATGCCAGTTGAATATAAATTTTGCATTTTAATATTTGCCAGTTTTAATAATCAACAGCTTCAGCAACCAAATGATTGTTGTCAGAAAGAAAATCATCCCTCAAAAATTATGGGTTATTTGCAGCATAAAGATACCATCTGATAAAGATCAATAATTCAGGTACTCACTTTATTGAGCACACATTTGGAAATGTGCTTTGTAACCATTACTGGACTGAGGACCGGAAAGGATAGAATTTTCATGGAATTGTTCTGGGAGAATTAGAAAATCAGGTCCAAAAATTTTCACAGGCTTGGCAACTAGAACGACTCTAAAGGCAAGGTTGTTCATGTCAAGGTTGTTCTTGGAGAACAACAACAACAACAACAACAACAACAACAACAAAGGTGTACTGACATGAAGTAGATGCCAACTGAGAGTGACCCTATAAGACAGGTTGAACTGTCCCTTTAAGTTTCCAAGACTATATCTCTTTATTGGGAATATAAGTCTTCATCTCTCTCCTGTGGAACAGTTGGTGCCTTTGATCTGCTCACCTTGCAGTTAACACTCAAACGTTTAACCACCATTCTACTAGGGAGGAAAAAGGAGGACATAACATCAAGGTCGAAGGAAGGCAGATTTAAACCAAAAATTAAAGTAGAAAATTTCACCTTTCTCTCATGGATTGGCTGGTGGTTTCAAATTACTATGCCACCAGAGCTCCTGAGACTCATTCAACAACCTGCAACATGCAGAAAATGTGACCTTCCTTACCTAAAATGAAGATGACTTGAAACAGTGAAGAAGGTCAAAATCCTTCAGCATAGCTGATAGAACACAGAGAAAACAAAAGTCCTCACAACTAGAATGATAAACTAATAAACATGGGAAATGGAGAAGAAATTGAAGTTGCCAATAATTTATTCTACTTATATCCATAATCCATAAGAAAGCAGCAATCAAGAAACCATATGATATATTGTATTGGGAAATTTTGATCTGAAAGACCTCTATGAAGTTTTGATAAGTGAAGACACTACTGATAACTAAGGTGTGGAAGGTCCAAGCCCTGGTATTTTCAAGTGCCTCATATATGTGAAAACAGGATAGTACAAAAGACAGGAGAGGAATTCAGACATTCAAATTGTAGTATTTTGCAAAGAATATTGAATATGCTATGGTGAGCCAAAAGAATGAACAAATTATCCTGAGGGATGGGAAGGGAGAGGAGGGAGGTGATAAAGGAGCGCTGATAACAAAATGTTCATGAAGAAATAAAATGTTTTGAAAATGATGGTGGCAGCAATAGTACAATTATGCTGGATATAATTGAATTATGGATTGTTACAATATCTATAAGATTTGTCATTTAAAAGAAAAGAATGAACATATGAGTCTTAGAAGAAATAGAATGAGATCGCTCCTGAGAAGTAAAGACAGTGAATATGTTATTAGGAAAGAGCAATCACTAGAAATGGACATTGTATTTGATAGAATATCGGTGAAAGTAAGAGAAACTTTGATTAAGATAGATTGACACAATAGTCATAACAATGGACACAAACCATTTATGAACATGTCTGGGCAAAGTTTTGTTCTGTTGCATAAGTCACCAAGACTAGAAGTCAGCCCCAAGGCAATTAACAATAAAGATGTCCATATCTCAATGTTCAGAATCTGGGACTGTATCACTTTACCTGACAAAAGAGACTGGAAGAGGTGATAAATTAAGGATTTTAAGGTAGGGAGATTGTCCAGAGGAGCTCAAGGGAATAATAATGGTTCTTAGAGAGGCAAGAGTGTTAGAGTCAGAGAGAAGACTTAATGACAAAAGCAGAGATTAAAAATCTGAAGATGTTCTACTGCTGACTTATAAGATGAAGCAAAAAGTCACCACTCAGGAAATACAGGTGGCCTCTGCCATTATTGTTGTTGGTTGCCACTGAGTCCATTGGGACCCATTGCAACATTATGCACAACAGAAGGGACACTGCCCAGTCCTCCTGCCATGTCCTCACAATTGTTCCTGTGTCTGAGCCCATTGCTGCAGCCAGGGTGTTAAAACAACTCCTTCAAGGTCTTCCTCCCCTTTCCAGACCCTCTACATTAATAACCACATTGTTCTTCTCTAGGGACTGCTTTCTCCTAACGACATGTCTAAAATATGTATAATGAAGTGTCATCATCTTTGCCTGTAAGGAGCACTCAGGCCGCACTTCTTTCAACACAGATTTGTTTGTTCTTCTCCAGCACCACCATTCAAGTGCACTGATTCTTCTTTGGCCTTCTTTATTCTTTTTTTTTTTTTTGGTTTTATGGGCATCACTGCCCTCAGGTGGTGGAGTAGGAGGCCCAGCCTTTGCTTCGTGGAGCTGGAATTGAACCTCCATCCCAGTGGGCCGCAGTCCCGTGCACAACCACTGCGCCTCTGGGGCTCAGCCCCTGGTCTTCTTTATTCAATGTGCAATTTTCTTTTTTGCTGCTGCTGCTGCTGCTGCTGCTGCAAAAGGAAGCTTTATGGTTTCCATTTGGTCCCCGGTTTGGGGGTGGGGTTCTAGGCGGTGACACTTTGGCTGGCGGGGCAGGTTGGGGCGGAACGGGCCTAAGGAAGGCAGGGGGAGGTGGGGGACCCTGGCAGGTGGCTGGGCTGCAGGCTGGCTCCTAGCCCTGTTGGAGGGTGAGCTTCTCGAAGAGATCCTGGCCCAGCCCAGGGGCTGGCGACCCTGCGGAGGTGGGTCAGGGCCAGGGTCGACCCTCTTCTGGAAGGGTTTCATGCCTCACCCACGAAGTGGTTCTCCAGGAAGTCCCCGCGATGGGGGTCTGTGGGAGCGGCCCCACGGCCTGCGGGTCCGAAATCTCCGGGCCAGGGAGGCATCCAGGGCGCCCAAGGTCCTGCCTTGTTCTTGCCAACTCTGCTCATCCTGTGAGCAGATGCGGGCGGTCTGCAGTTTCTCCTCCGCCCTCTTGGGGAACACGTGTCCCCCGCCCTCTAAGGCCACGTCGTCTTCCTAGGAAAAAGACGCCCTGCGGGGAGGTCGGTGTAGGAGGCCACAGATGCAGGGTGTCCGGCTCCGGGGGGAAATCTTTCTGACGGATCTGAGAGCTCCTGATGGGTCGGTTTGAGATTACCACACACAAAATCGAAGTGTTAGCTGGTCCCCATAAGAGTATATGGCCAGGAGATGGTCCTGAAGGGAACGTCCAGCAAGGAAACTGGAAAGTGACAGAAGGTTGGAGGAAGGGATCTGGTCTGTTCAAACCCTGTTGAAGCAAGAGACAGATTCACCGGACGACCACAGGGAATGCTTCAATGTCCAGCTTTTTTTTTTTGTCATTCCAAGTGGCATCTGACCCCTGGACCCCACCTCCAAATCCATATATTACCTGCCCTCTTACAGTGACACATGGTTATATGTTTATAGTCCTGGTTTGTAGTAGTGTCAAGAGCGTGAGGAGGGGGAGGAGGTTGGAGAGGGAGAGGTAAACGCCACCCCTTCCACTTGTTGTTAAAGCAAATTGCGTTATTGCAAGCCCAGCAAAGGGGGCTGGGAGGAGAGTTGCGATGAGTGTTAGTGGTGGAAGAGGGCAGGCGTTAGGAGATCCGAGTTGGAGCTACACTCTCCAGAGGCCTGGGGAAAGCGGTTCGGGGAACAGGGGTGCACGCTGCCACCCTGGAAGAAAGAAGGTTCCTTCTGTTCGTTCACATGGGGTGGGTAGGAGGGGGCTCCGCACGTCCGGTCCAGGGCCCTGTCCTCTGACCCCGGCTCCTCTCCGCACTTTACCAGAGTCGTGCGGCCACTTCTTTACCCAGGATCCCTCACGCAGCCAATGTCCAACTTTTACAAGCATATGAGATAATGGAAAACACCATGGCTTGGTCATGAACACCTTAGTCCTCATAGTAACATCCATTATTTTCAATATTCTAAAGTGGTCTTGCCCAGCATATTTACCTAATATAATGCATCTTTGGATCTCTTTATTGCTGCTTCCATGAGCACAGATTGTGGATCCAAGCCAGATGAAAACCTTGCCAAGTTCAACCTTTGCTCTATTTATCATGATGTGACCTACGGATTCAGTTGTGATTCTGGCCTTTATATTGAGCTGTTCTCCTTACTGAAGGCTGCCATCCTGATGTCCAGCCCCAAGGGCTTCAAGTCCTCCTCACTTCAGCAAGCAAGGTTGTTAATAAGCCTTCTTTCAATCCTCATGACACATTCTTCTTCATATCTTTGTCTTCTTCATATCAGAGATCTTCTCTGATGATCTGCGTAGCATAAAGATTGAATAAATATTGTGAGAAGATATGAGCCTGTCACATACCTTTCCTGATTTTAAACCATGCAGCATTCCCTTTTATTCACACAACTGCCTCTTGATCTATGCATAAGTTTTGCATAAGCACAATGAAATGTTCTGTAATGCCTATTCTTCTCAAGGTTACCCATAGTCTATTATGACCCATACAGTCAAATACCTTTCATAGTTATTAAAACTCAAGTAAATCTCTTTATGGTATTCTCTGCTTTCAACCAAGATCCATCTGACATCAGCAATATCTCTTGTTGGACTTCCTCTTCTGAATCAAGTCTGAGCTTCTGGAAGCTCCTTATCAATGCACTGTTGTGACTGTTACTAGATGATCTTCAGCAAAATTTTACTGGCATATGATATCAAGGATATTGTTCTATAGTTTGAGCAATGTATTGAGTCAATTTTTTTGGAATGGGTACAAATTTTAATTTTTTCCAGTCAGTCGGTAAAGTAGCTGTCTTCTAAATTTACTGACATAGATTAGGGAGTGCTTTCAGTTCTTTTTTTTTTTTGAAACATTTTAATATGTATGCCATCAATTCCTGGAGCATTCTTCTTAACTAATGATTTCAGTGAAGCTTGAACTTTTTCCTTCAACACCATTGATTCTTACTCATATACTGCCTCCCAAAATGGTGGGATGTAGACTAGTTAGTTCTTTCTGGTACAGTGACTCCGTGTATTATATCCATATTTTTGATGCTTCCCACATCATTCAATATTTTGCCCTTAGAATCTTTCAGAATTGCTACTTGTGCCTTGAATTTTTTCTTGAGTTATTTCAGTTTAAGACATGCTGAGTGTGTTCTTCACTTTGAGTTTTCTAATTCTAGGTCTTTGCACATTATATTTTCATTATATTTGTCTTCTCCAGATGCAATTTGAAAATTAAGAAAATTTCAAATTTCTTCATAATTTCCTCCATTTGCTTTAACTACTCTACAATTAAGAACAAGTTCCAGAGTTTCTTTTGATAACCACTTATACTTTCCCCTGCCCTTCCTGTCTTTTTTAATGACCTTTTTCTTTCTTCATAAGTAATGTTCTTGATGTCATCCCACATCAGGTCTTCTGTCATTAGTGTTCAATATATCAAATCTGTTCTTCAGATGTTCCTGAAATTCAGGTCGGATAAACCCAATATCATATTTTGGCTCTGGTAGACTTGTTTTAATTTTCTTCCAGATTAATCTGAATCACATATGAGCAATTGATGTTCACAGATTTTAGCTGCTGATACTGACCTTCTCCATCTTCTCTTCCCACAGATGTAGTCAGCTTGATTTCTGTATGTTCTGAAGAAATCAATGTGTATAATCACCTTTTGTGTTTTTTAAAACAAAGGTATTTTCTATGAACAAGTTGTTGGTTTTGCAAATTTCTCTCATGTGATCTCTAATTTTGTTTCTATCACCAAGCCCATCTTTTCCAACTACTGTTCCTTTCTTGGTTTTTAACTTTCGCATTTCAATTGTCAATAGATATCAATGCCTCTTGATTGCATGTTTGATCAATTTCTAGGTGGCACCTGGAAATTGGAAAATGCAAAGGAAAAGATTCTCTCTAATGTTTCTAGAAGATAGATAGCTATGCTGAAGCTTTGATTTTAGTCCTGCAAAACTCATTTTAGACTTCTGACCTCCAGAATTAGCATACTAAGAATGTGCTATTTTAAGTCATTAAGTGTATGGTAATTTGTTGTACTAGCAATAGGATACTAATTTAATACCTGAATAAAGAATATCATGGAAAATGATGAAGAACTGACTATTATACAAATCTGAATGGATGGTGACTACAGACAGTGCTGAGGCACAAGCACACATGCACATGCAGAGTGGCACTTATATATGTATATTCTTTAAAATAGCCACAGATTTCAGTACCTAGTGGTGTAGTGGTTACACATTGGCCTTCTGTGTTGGTCTAGGTTGACTAGATTTTTAAAAATCATGGCACTCATCTGTGTATAAGAGAGAACTTTGTAGAGCTAGTTGCACATTAGCAAAACATCCTAGCCCAGTTCAGGTTAAGTACAAAATCCGATATTAGTCCATATGCCCATGACCAGGCTATAAATTCTTCTTCAGACACATGTAGCACATGCAATGACGCTGAATGCAGGAAGAAAGATCACAGAGCAGTAGGTGAAAGTCTTGTGGATCCAGTGGTAGCATAAGCATCTCAGTGCTGGCAGGGGTCTCCACATAGCTCCTTCAGCTCTGGGGCTCTAGTGTAGCTTCATGTGCTTTGTCTCCAGGTTATGTGTCACAGGGAATGAGCATGTGTCCTGCCTCCAGTGAGCTATTTATACCCGTAGTTCCTCTAAATGAGGCCATCAAACTATGACCTCATTGACAAGCTAGACTCCACC